>CM062820.1:489348177-489719524 GCA_031772625.1 Pinus tabuliformis
AGATCATGGCAAAGATCATAGCCAATCGATTGTGACCCATCCTATCCAAATATATATCACCAAAGCAATTCACCTTTCTACAAGTTCGAAAAATCCATGAGGTAGTGGGAACTACCTAGGAAGTCCTGCACTCCAAAAATCAAAGGTATGATCTTAAAACTAGACCTCTCTAAATCCTTTGACAGAGAAAACTGGTTGTATATTAGAATGCTTCTAACTAGGGTTCCCTTTTGATTTCATTAAATGGATCATGAGTTGCATCACTAACATACCTTTCAACGTGCTTATCAATGGAGCAGCTTCACCTTGTTTTAATTCTAAAAGAGGTCCCAGATAGGGCTTCCCTCTATCCCCATTACTTTTTCTCCTGATAATGGAAGGACTTAGCAGGCTGGTCAAAGAAGAGTTCAGAAGGGGAAGACTAAAGGGAATAAAAATCACAGACAACTGCACATTGACTCATCTGCTATTTGTGGATGATATCTTGCTATTTCTTAATGGAAGCATAGGAGACTTGACAATCATGAAGAACACATTCGCACTATTCCAAATAGCCACTGGTATGGCTGTAAACTGTAACAAGTTGATGCTCATAGAGGCTGGATGTTCTCCATATGAAATCCATTATGCACTGCAAAGGTTCCAATACACTTTCCTTAGACTAGGAGATGGACTCAGATATCTGGGCTACAAGCTGAAGCCATTGGGGTATAAAATTACAAATTGGACTTGGCTCATTTCCAAGATGGAGAAAAGACTTAATATTTGGTACTACAAATACCTCTCCAGGGCGGGCAGACTCATTCTCATCAAAGCTGTCCTCGAGGCCACCCCGGTCTACTAGATGTCTCTGGCATGGATCCCTCAAGGTATACTCTCCAGAATTCAGGCCTTATGCTGCAGATTCCTTTGGAAGGGACAACAGACAGGAAGAATATTTGCATGGGTCAAGTGGGAGGCCCTAAATCTGCCCAAGAAATGGGGAGGATGGGGCATCAAGAAACTATAAGATTTCTCCACTACTTTGGCAGTGAAACTAGGGTGGCAGCTTGTTACATCAAACACTCTATGGGTTAGGGTGGCCATTTCAAAATATATTTCCCCCTCAAACCTAATGGATTGGTTAATCCAACCACAAAGACTCCACTCAAGGGTTTCAATCATATGGAAGGCGGTAATAAAATCCCTTGACATCATTAGGGCCGGCATCACATGGAAAATATAGTTTGGAATGAAGGTAAGGGTCAGTATGGATCCATGGATTGGATGCGAGAATGCACACAGGCTACCAAATGACCTCAGATCCTTTCTCAGAGACATCAATATTACCCATATTGGCCACATAGCAGACCTTGAACATTCCACCCTATTTCAGCAAGCCTGGAAAATGGCCCAGAGATTGAACATTCCCCATCAATGGACACAACAATGGAATACTTACATCAGGGCCCTCACTAAGGCTCACATCTGGATTACTGAGGAAGAAGATGAAGTCATCTAGGCACTCTCGAAAGTTGGGAAATATACCCCTAAGGATGGATACCTTGCATTAGCTGAAGATCACCATCCACAAGCCTTAGAGTCATGGCGGAAGCATTTGTGGAAGCTTAAGGGCCCCCCCAGGAGCAGACTACTCATGTGGACCATACTTAAAAACAAAATCCCCACTGGAGACAATCTACTCAAGCGAGCTCATCATGGCCCTTTCTGGTGTCACCTTTGTAAATGTAACAATGAATCTATCTCACACCTATTTATTGAATGCCAGGCCACTCAAGACCTTTGGCAATCGATATTAGCCGTGATTCCATCCCTGATAAGGTGGCAAGGTGCAAATGTGAAGGAGACTTGGATGACCTGGTGGATAAGCACTGATCTAAAAAAGCTTAGGAATCTCCCCTTACTCATCTGTTGGGGACTATGGATAGCCTGCAATAATCTCATTTTCCAAAACTCCATGCTACACTAGCCTTCCATTGCATCTCGTATCATCTCCAACTACTCCATCATCCCAGATGACCAGGAGACGACTCGACCCCGAACCATCATACCCGAATCCATAAACCATACAAAGCCTTGGGCTTATTTTGACGGTTCTGCCCAGGAGGAAGGATGCGGGGGAGGGGCCATACTTTACCTCACTGCTTCGCATTCCTTCCACATTCAGATGGGTCTAGGAGGGGGCACGAATAACTTTGCAGAACTATCCTCTGCAAAATTCCTTATACAATATGCACTGCAAATCCAATGTCGAGACCTCCAACTCTTTGGAGACTCAAAAGTTGTTTGCGAATGGATAAAAAAAAAAACTAGATGTTCTGCATACACATTGTCACATATTCTGGATGAGGCTCATCATCTTATTACTTCTTTTGACACATTTACATGTCATCATATTTATAGGGAGTGAAATGCAGATGCTGACAGATTATCCAAAGAAGCTGCGCACAGGCCATCCAGCACTTGGATGATCCAAGAACATAGAGAAGGGAATTTTTACCAGTACTACCACTAGCCTTTCATGGACATAGATGCTATAGCAAGCTCACAGGGAGCTTAGATCATGTTAATATTTTTTGTTTTAAATTACCATCTGTAAATATTCATATGTTTCTCATTTTTAGCAAGACCTATGGACACGCTATATGGCTACAGTTATTCATTTTTGGTAAAATCAGTATGATGAACACATCAGAAAATGATGCCTCCCTGCGTGGACAAAAGGCATCAATATTTGACCTTTTTTTGGAACCTTAATTATCTGACAGGCATCGCCTCTTACAACATATGCTTTTGCATATACAATATGTAATTTTCTCAATCAATGAAAATTACGTTTTTTCCAAAGGGAAAAAAAAGAAAAACTATTATAAAGTTATAACATATCACATAGCTAGATATATTATAATTCTATATATATTGTTTATAACATAATATAATTATATAACTATTTAACATAACATAACATAACATAGTTCTATAATTATTTAATCTAACATATAAAGTCTATATATCTATATATATATATATAAGATAATTCTATAACTATTTATTATAACATAAAGTTATTTGACATTATATATATATATATATATATATATATATATATATATATATATATATATATATATATATATAGTGTAACATGTATTGTGCATAGCTAGAACATAATATAACTATAGCAATAACATTTAACATAGCAAAATTATTTAAAACATAACACACACGCACATAAGTTTATGTTTCAACACTGCATCATTTTTAGATACATTAAATCCATCATGAAAATGCATTTGGTTGAGTGAATAAAAGCATTTAGACTCTTTTCTAATTTGTATCATATTGTTTCATTATGTAGTGTGTTGTACAACAAACATTGTCTTCATGTGCTTCCATCTAGTACATGTCATGTGTCAAAGTCAAACATTAAGAACTTAAAGTCTATTGGATTATTTGGTTGGCATGAATTTTTATTATTTTTGCAAATAGGTTTATTTCGATTTTTACATATATTTATATATTTATGTTCTATGAATAAAATGTATTATTTAGAAACGAGAAAAAGTGTGAAGGTAGATTTGATCACTTCTTTCGACTATGTTTACATGGAACTCAATACTTTGGTTGATAAATTATCAAAAAATGGACTCTAAAGTTTATGACTTCAGGCTATATTATTCTGCTTGAGTTTAGAAATGGTTTTTTTGTCAACATTCTTTCTAAGTCAACATCTTTTTCTTGGATTAGTTTATATGTATTATATGTAATATGTTGAAGCATCCCATATACACACCCCAACTGTAGGCCATTGCAGTGCAAGGGGTTCTGTTATACATGGTTGGGCTCATGATAGATCACATAGCCCACCAAGAGTTAATGTTCCACTCATAGATCCTGCCTTCGACACTAGTTGGAGTGTCAGAGATAGTGTTTCTATCTTTGTTGATGATCATGCTACCTCTAGTGGACCTTCTTCACCTATTTCAGTTACACCTCCTTCATTTTTAAATCCTCTTTAAAATTTATGTGTTTATATCTTTAAATTGTCTTTAACTAATGTGTCTGAATTTAATGTATATGTTATTGTGCTTCTATTTTGTTAATTGTATATGTTAAATTATGTTTATGATTTGCAGGCCCTTTGTTGGCTAAAGCTAAGGATCATAGTGTAGCATTGATCCCTCCATGGGATGATGCTACAACTCATATCATGTTGGAGGATGTTATGACCCATCATACGTGGATCACAGAAGAGATACATAACATCCCTGTGAATTCACCGAATTGTCTTACATTGTCTTTGATGCTAGATAGCATCAATAGGTTGATCAATACATACTGAAGGTTGGGCCATGATAGCCACCTCCTACAATCCATATAGAGGATTAGGAGGCATGAGGTTATAGACCTAGACACTTAGGAGGTGGTGAAAGAGGCCACCAAGGACATTAATGTGTGTGGGGAGTTGTTCGACATCCCTCTAGATCACTCTATTAGACATAGAGGTATGATTCCACTGAAATATTTTAGGAATGATTATGCAACTTCTTTTATGTATGACAGATTCATTAGATCTTGGGGCCAGTTTCCCCACCATGAGCAAGTCACCATTTATTTTTCCAAGAATTTATATGCATATTTTGTGTTACATATGAGGCCGGAGTATAATGATACCAAATCTCAATATTATGGACATGGATTTGGACATACCTATGAGTGTGATGAGGCTCATAGGGACCCTGTACATGTACCATGACCTCCGAGATTCTTTATAATACCATCTCAAAGCTTGGTATTACTATCAGAGCTAGAGGAGCTATCACAACTCAGTGGTGAGACCAGTGAGATTATTGTAGACAACATGCAGATGTCATTGGCCAATGTGCATGTTGCATTGGATGAGGAGATTAGGAGACCACCACCATTTCCTCATGACCTATTGATGCCTTTATATGATGATGCATTTCTCATGAGTTTAACCTTAGAGAAACTTTTGACATATGCATGCATGTATCATGATGCCATTCGTGAGAATTAGAGGGTGCACAACATGCATGAAACAGACCATGTATATATCTATATCTATATATATATATATATATATATATATGAAACTTTTAACTCTTATTGTCATAATTTGCTTAATTGTTTATATTAATTTCTAGTTCATATTAGATTGAATTTATGTTAATAAGTTCATGATAACATGTAGACACAACCCAACTACATGGATGAGCTTATGAGGTCATCCGAGGGGCAATTGATCAACCAGGCCATCCTTGACCAAAGTATGTTTCCATGGATTATCCTCCACCTCTACCTCCACCTCATATGGTCACTAATGTGTAGGAGAGTCACTATGTACAACCATATGGACCAATAGTTGAGGTAAACTTTTATATTCCTAATATTTGAACACTTTCTTTTTTTAAGTTACACATATATGATAATTAATTTTTACAGTAATTATAATTTGTTCTTTATGTTGTGTACATAGGCCCATAGGCAGAGTTTTGTTGATGCCACTTTTATGTGGAGACATGAGTGGTATGTTGGGTTTATAGGAACTGATGATTTAGGTCCATTGATGCAGGCCCCAATCATTGAGCCACAGGCATGGGAGCACCAAACTGAGATTCATCAGACCCCCATCCTATCTTACTTGCATTTGGACTTGACTGAGGTCAGTAAATTCATGTATATGTAATTAAAAATGTGGTTCAAAATCATTTATTTCCATATTTTTTTATTTTGTACAAATAATGATCTAATTCATTTGAATTTGAATGTGTTATATTGCAATACCATCTTATGGACCCTTACTTTGTGCAACATAACTCACATAGGAGTTTTGGTGGTATTTAGAGTGTCATGATGCGTATATCTTCAGGCTCATTTCATAGGGCACATTCACATGTCATACATACTTTGTATATTTTCATACGTGTATAGTTGATGGATGTACATCATGGACATTATTTTAGTTTATGGATGCTTATTATTTCAGTTTATGGATGTTCATGTGATATTTGTAATTTCCATATATTCTCATATGGATAGTTTATTGATACATGTATTCACTATTTCAGTTTATGGATTTGTATTAATCTTCTTTATGGATGCTCATTAATTTTTGAATTTTATAGATCCATTAAAATTATTTCACTAATTTAAAAAATAATCTATATACTATAACTTTTATTAGTGAAATATATGTTCAATTTTGATTTTCAATTTCATAGACTAAGAAAATAAGTTCAATCTTAAGTTATGACGCAAGTCACTTTGATACTTAAAATCAACTAAAATATATCATGTAACAATTTAATATTGAACATGTAAAGAACTCCAATCATGCTTCACATTGGCTTGTAGAAAGTGTCCTTTAGTGCAATCAACATGTATGTTCTTACAATTCAACTTTAAAAAAAAATTATTTGAATTATAAAGTCACACACACAAACACACAGATATATATATATATATATATATATATATATATATATATATATATATATATATATGAAAATATGAATTTTTTTGTGACCCACCGATATACCATTGCATGGACTATTTTTTTAAGTATTTCAATCAATTTCTTGTCTCAAGATTCAATTAAAAAATACAAATAGGATTGAAATATTTTTTATTCAATTTTAAAAGATGTCATGTAAACAAAATATAGGTTTTTTTCAGCATTATATATTTTGAGATTATCTACAATAGCTTAGTCATAACATGATATTAATCAATTGTATTGAAATTTAATATATAGGTCAAAAAACAATATATATTCCAACATTTCTACAATTTTATATAATGTTATCAACTTTCCTAAATTTACAAATAGTTATCTAAGTATTTATATCAATTCCTTATGATGGAAATAAGTTTTTTTTTCATTTTTAAAAACTCAAATATGATTGAAATAAGTTATATTCAATTTTACAAGATGTGGAGATGTAAAAGTTACAAATACAAGTTTTATTCAATTTTATTTTGTTTGAGATTATCTAAAAAAGCTTAGTCATATTGCACGTCGTCAATAATTTTTTTGTGCTAATTACCTTGAAATTAATGTACACCATATATATAGTTACATCAAATCATAAATCAACATCTTCACTAAAATCAATGCATTTAATGCAAGCAATCAATAGGATGAGAAATCAATGCATATAACGCAAACAATCAAACAAGATTATAAATCAACATCTACACTGAAACAAATAGGATTACAAATCAACATCTACACTTAAATTAATACATCTAATGTTCTAAGCAATCAAATACGATTAGAAAAGAACATCTACACTAAAATCAATGCATCTAGTGCTATCAATCAAATAGGATTAGGAATCAACATCTACATTGAAATCAATGCATCTAATGCAAGCTCAATCAAACAAGATTATAAATTAGCATCTTTAATGAAATTAATGCATCTAATGCAAGAAATGAAGTAGAATTAGAAATCAACGTCTACACAAAAATTAACACATCTAATGCAAGCAATTTTCTTCCCTTTCACTCCCCCCTCCATCTATATCGATATCTCCCTCCATCTCTCCTTCTTCCTCTCTCTATCTCACCCCCCCAGACACACACACACACACTCTCTCTCTCTTCATATCTAACTATCTCTCCCTCCCTCTCTCTATATCCTCCTTCCATCTACATCTCTATCTCCCTTTGTCTTTCCTTCTTCATCTCTCTATGTGACCCTGCAAACATACACATTGTTTCTCCAAATCTATCTATAACTCCCTCCCTCTCCCTCTCCCTCTCCCTCTCCCTCTCCCTCTCTCTTCCCTTTCTCTCCCTCTACCTCCCCTTTTATCTCTCTTCCCTCCTACTCTCCTCTCTCCCTCTCTCTCCATCTCCCTTATCACTCCCTCTCTCTCTCTCCATCTCCCTTGCCTCTCTCTCTCTCTCTCTCTATCTCTCTCTCTCTCCACATTTTTCTCTCTATATGTATTTCTTCTTACCTCCCTCTCTATCTCCCTCCAACTCCCTCTCTCTCTCCATCTCCCTTGCCTCTCTCTCTCTCTCTCTCTCTCTCTATCTCTCTATGTCCACATTTTTCTCTCTATATGTATTTCTTCTTACCTCCCTCTCTATCTCCCTCCAACTCCCTCTCTCTCTCCCTTTCCCTCCCTCTCTTCCTTTCTCTCCCACCTCCCTTTGTCTCTCCCCCTCATCACTCACTCACTTATTCTCTCTCTAGATTCGTCCTACAACTCTGTTAACTATCTCCCTCCCTCTCTCATTCTCTCTCCCCCTTCTATCCATCTCTCCTTATTTGTCTTTCTATCTTACCCCCAATCATACACACTCTCTCTTTGTCTCTCCCTTGTCACTCCCTTTCTCTCTCTCTCTCCACCTTTCTCTCTCTATATGTCTTGAACTTCTTCCTCCCCTATCTTTTTCTCCAACTCCATATCTTGATATCCCTCTCTTTCTCAGAGACTCTCTTCTTGTCTCCCTCCATCCATCTTTGTGTCCCCCTCTCTATCTCTCACCCTTCTCTCCCACTCTCTCTCCTCTATATTTCAAAAAATTTAAAATACGTTGACAATTAAAATATTATGTTAAAAAAAAATTATTTTGATGTTGTACAAAAATTCAATTTTTTTATATAATACATATTTTAAATGCAAGATTTCAAATTTGTGTTGTATTTTTTTTTTTTCTAAATAAGACTAAATCTATTAATGGAACAAAAAATAATAATACATGGAGGCGCCGGCCTCTGCAGAACCTGTCTTAGAATTTACCATGTTTTAACAGACAATAAAAAAGACTACCCTCAAGGGGAAACCAATCCAAAAATCACTGTAAGCGCTGCCCACATAGGCGAACCAACCTGTAAAAAACCTTGTAGAAGAGTTTTTTTTGAATAAAACATACAAAATTGACCCCCATTGACAGCTATTACAACTAAAAACTTCAAAAAGTACCCTTAAGATGGTGACAGGGTGACAAAAAACCTGGAAAAAGACAGAGGCCTGTTAGGTGTCAGCAGGTGGTAGCGGTTCCTCCACAATGAGACACCTGTAGGCATCCATGTCTTCTTTGTATTGCTGATGTCCACTCATCGTGGCTTCCATCTTCGCATTGCCACCTGGATTGCTAGCCATGGCTTCCATCTTCACGTTGCTGCCAGGAGTGATGTGTATCTGAACTGTTTCTGTCTAGTTTAGAGCTTCACCATGAGGTCGGTGAGTCCCCGGGTTAGTGCCAGTCTTGTCTTGATTGGTGCGAGCTGTGGCTACAGTGCTCTGCGGCTCCTCTCTAAAGGCAACAGAAATGGTGGCGATAATACACGGGGGCTCCAAGGTGCACCGAAATTGGAACTGAGTGGAATGGCATGGATTCATCTCTAGGACAGATTCATCAGTGGGTTGGTGGGCTTCCTCATCACGCCTATAGCCGGCCCTCTGGGCATGTCCCCGTCCACTGCGGGTAATGGGGTACCTGCCTATGTGGTGAATAGCAGACAAGGGCAAAGAGGAATCCGCGGGATTGGAGACAGAGAGGGACGGCGAGGGAGGGCAGGTGGCTCTGCCTCTACTGCTACGAGTGCTTGTAGGAATAGGAGGAGGGATGGAGTGGTTCGTGGAGGCAGGAGGAGGGATAGAATGGTTCGTGGAGGCATGAGAGTGGGGAATTTGGTTACCAGAAGCAGAATTCAGGGTCGTAGTAGCAACTCTAAGACAAAAAAACAGGTTGTGCGAGAAATGGGTGCCTTCGACCATTTCAATGCAATAGAGGATCCGACACCTTGTCCCCATAGTCGTTCTAGAGCTCGGCTTTGTGACAACGGGGATGCAGTTACAGGCCAGAGGAGGCAGAATGGGGGGAAGGCCATCCGAATTCTCCATCTTATGGTTCAAAGTAAGGTAACCTCGACCTTCACCCTGTAATAAATTTTTTCCTCGGCCTTCACCCTGCAATAAATTTTTTTCGCTTGTAGCAAGCATTAAAGCACCATTAATTGTGGCAGTGGGCATCTTGGTTGCAGCGTGGGTGGCCATGTGGCCACGCCACTTGCTAGCGTGGATGTGCTATGCTGTACCAACGCTAAATATCACCCGCATCCGGGAAATTTGTGTTGTAAATTCACCTCGAGGGAAAATGATAATTTTCCATGGAAACTTATCTAAAATTTTCCATAATATTAATGTTCTAGCTAACTCCATCAAATATACATAGAGCGCCTCATGTCTTACACTTGAAGCTGTTTAGGTTTTGTTTCTTTCAAGGTAGATTTAGGTTAGGATTACTTCAGGATTTTAAAAATATTATATATTTTATTATGTTAGATTTATAAAAAAAATTAGGTTAAATAAAATTAACATATTGAGCGAGCTTGTATGACTCTTTTTGTGTTAATGGCTCTTTTGTTGACACCTACAACGTATATCAACCACATTTATTAATGTGGTTGTGCTAGCATATATTATAATATAACAATTTTTATATTATATTAAAGTTAATAATATTATATTAATCCAAAATTAATAAATTTAATATTAGCATTAAAATATATTTTAATATTAATATCATATTTCATAATTTAATTTAATAATAATAATTATTATTATTATTTCATATTAATATTAAATTTAATAAAGTTTCTACATGACATGATAACAAAAATTATAATAAAATTTGGAATTTTAAAATGTGGCAAAAATATAAATTTTAGATCATTCAAATTTTTTTATAAAAGCTTGATCGAGCCCCTGTTAACAATGTATATGGCTCGACTGAGAGTTTATGAAACCCTCAATTGAGCTATTTGATTTTGAAATTTAAACACTCGACCAAGGACTTTAAGCGCTCGATCAAGCCTCTGAAGTCGTAAAATCCACAGTTTTAGTACCCCTTCTGCAGAATTTCCTACAACACCATTTTGTACCCTAGCAGACTTAGGGAAAAAAATTTCCTTACGTGTTGGAGTTGATCGTGTTGAATTCATGAAGGAATCCTCTATCTAATGGCATATGAGTTTGACATTTTCGAATTCATATGATATTTTTCATCTAATTTCTTTTAAACATAATGCTTGAATTTTTTTGAACAATTTTAAAGAGGTTGAATAAAAAATAAATATCATAAAATATACACAAGGAAAAAATTTCAAAGAAAAACAAATAGCTTTTTTTACGAGTCCTCTTAAAAAATGTACTCCTAGTTTTTCAATTTATTTAAATAGTTGAAAAGCACATTACGTGAACACATGCGTCTACAAAATGCAATTGAAATATTACTTTTCTAACATCGAAAAATAATTAAAAAAATAATAATTTTGCATAAAAAATATATTTTTAATATGAAAAACTTAGCCCTCTCTCTGTATATCATGCTCATATATATATATATATATATATATATATATATATATATATATATATATATATATATATATATATATATATATATATAGATATATATATATATATATATATATATATATATATATAGATATAGATATAGATATATATAGATATATATATATGTGTGTGTGTGTGTGTGTGTGTGTGTACGTACGTATGTATATATGTATGTATGTATGTATTTTAATTTCACATTTTAGACTAAGTTATGCTATGTGAACATATGCATACCTCTTAAGACGTGTGCAAATTTGCAAGGAAAAGCATTTCATTTAATGGAAAATTGACATATTATACGACAATAAATATTTTTACTGAAAATGTCTTTAGGAAAACAACATAATTCTCCACAATTTGTATTTTTACTTCGAACCAAAATTCACAGTGCTTATATGAATTTTGAGGGCTTCAATTCGATAAAAGAGGGAAAAATTGAAATTTCATTGCCACATTTGGCTCAAAAGTGTAACCCATATTCATGAATTCACTCTCCTATATGTATTCATTTGCCCATATGACACAGAATTAAAAGGGTGGTTGATCATCCATGCATGCAAATAATAGAGAGACCAAACACTTCGACCACACTAATATAGAATTTACAGAAAATATATTTAGGAAAACAACATAATTCTCCATAATTTGTACTTTTACTTCGAATAAAAATTCACAGTGCTTATATGAATTTTGAGGGCTTCAATTCAATAAAATACGAAAAAATTGAAATTTTGTCGCCGCATATGGCTCAAAAGTGTAACCCATCTTCATGAATTCACTCTCCTATGTGTATTCATTTGCCCATATGACATAGAACTAAAAGGGTGATTGATCATCCATGCATGCAAATCATAGCGAGACCAAACACTTCAACCACACTAATATAGAATTAAGTCACTTGTCCATGTATAAAAGTCACAATGAGACTAAACACCTTGACCTCAAAACCTTAGACATGTGTTCGTTCACCCATCTTTTAGAGAACCAAAAGGGTGGCTAATTCGCCATGCATAAAAGTCATTGCAACACCGAACAACTCAAACTTATAACCTCATACATGCATTTGCTTTCCCATTTTGTGTAGAACCAAAAGGGTGGCCAATCTTCCATGCATACAAGTCACCACGATACCTAATAACTCAACCTTAGAACCTCAAACATGTATTTCTTTTACCCATATCACCATAGGGCCAATGAACTACATTCTTTTTTCCATGTCATGAATGGCATTTGGTCTCACATATATATATACATTAATATGGACCTGGGGCATATGAGCCAACCTTGGAGCCAACACAAGGTTTTCGAAGGAACCGAACATATGAGCCTGACAATATGTCCCTGCCCCTTATTAATTTTTGTGCCACATTTCTTTGGACCTAGCCCTCATGTGGCATAATCCTTGGGGGTGATGGTCATCTGCTTGCTGATGTCAGCATGATGTCATCATGCCATGTGGTAACCACTTATAGGTTCTACATGTCACATATTTTCCACCTTTTCACCAATCAAAATGTGTCAGATAATCCTACCATATGGAAGTAGATGCTGCCACATCATCATATTTACATCACTTAGGTGACATGTCATCCTTAGTTGACATTCATGCAAGTTTTGATGTAATTCATCATCCAATTATTCATCTAGGCATTGGATCCATCAGATCTGAGTGAACATGCTTGAACTTTAGCATCATTAATGTTCATGCAAGTTGTGCTACTATCTTCCATTGATTTGTCCAAGAAAATAGATCATTTCTGAACATATACAACATTTAATGAATTTAGGCTTTGCGGGGTTTTCCCCATCGTTTAGATCCTTTGCTAATTTTGATATTCAAATGACCATAAATTCTAATACGAGGGGATTTTTTCAGAGTGTGATATATCGTTGGAAAGATATCAGAGAGGAATATCTAACCATAACATCCATAGAATAAATAGTCCAACATATATTTGACAAAAAATAAATAAAATTCAAATCTATTTGACTTCATTTGATGAGGATATGCAAGATATTAGGCTATCATTTCACTTTGATTTATAAAGGATATTGTTTCTTAAGCCTCGGGGGATATTCAATTAGTGCTTGCAGTGTTATGAAGTATTATGTAAAACATGAGAATCAAGTTTCAAATATTATGTGGATCAAAGCAATAAATAAATAAATAATATATTGCTACTTCCTTAGGCATCCCATTTGACATCAATGACAATATTTTTCATCAATGAAAACACTGTGTTACAATCTCCCCCTTTGTTGTTGATGGAAATGCCACCAAAGATTGATGGTCAATGATGGAAATGGACTAAACCCCCTCTAAATAGTTGCAAATATTCTTCTTGCTTGATCCTGCTTTCTCTTTTTCAATATTTTCTTTGTCCTTTTGTTGCTTCAATGTATTCCTTGATTCACTTCCCCCAATATCTTCCTTTTCAATATGATTCTGTCAATGTTTACATTATCATCGATTTTGACATCATTGGAAAAGGGACATGGTTTCCTACCAATGCTTCACAACAATTCCTAAACCTTCGTATGGACCTAAACATGATGTAAATAGACTCTTCCACTGAGACCATGCTTCCTTTGGGCATAAGATTTTCATTTGTAAGTTCCTCCCAATGTTCTCCAATTGTTCTTAAACTTTCCTTAACACCTGAACCTATTGTTAATGGAATCTCCCCATGATACCGTGCTTCCTACTATGTGAATCTCACTTTGTCAATAACTTCTTCTCCTAATTTACATCTTCCTCTTATCAAATCCTGGAGGACAACCCATTTTAATTTTGGTTGAAGTTAGTGAGATAGTGATTCCTATGAGGAAGAAACCACTCCCATCCTATGTCTGAGATATTTGGAATTGTCCCTTTGATAATGGCCCAGTAAAGATATCAACAATCTATTCTTTGGTTGGAATATATTCCAATTTGACTTATTGATACACAACTTGTTCTCATAGAAATTGATACTTGATGGGGATATGATTAGTTTTCAAGTGCATGACATGATTTTTTGAGATATTAATTCCATTGTATTGTCACATACGATAGAAACAAGTTGATCACTACTTTTTTGAAGGTCTTTTAAATTTTTCTTCATCCACAACACCTTAGTAGAGTAAGCAGTTGCTGCAATATACTCTGCTTCAAGAGTAGCTAGAGATATTGAAGATTTTTTTTTGTAAGCCAAGAAACTAGGCACTTTCCTACAAAAAATGCTCCTCCAATAGTGATTTTTTTTTCATCCACACTTCCAACCCAATATACATTTGTATAGGCCTTAAGAGTAAGCTATGTTCACCTAGGATACCATAAGATGTAATCCATGTTTCCTTTCAAATACTTGAATATTATTTTAGCAACATTCACATGAGATTCCTTTGGACATGATTGAGACCTTCCAACCAATTCCACAACTTGCATAATGTTTGGCCTTGATGGTGTTCAATAGATAAGGTTTTTTATCATTAACCTGTACATAGCTTGGTCTACCTCAAGAGACTCATCATCCTTGCTAAGTATACAACCTGTAACAATAAAAGTGCTTACAAAGGCATAATTTTCCATGCCAAACTTTAAAAGAGAAAAGAAAAAAAAAAAAAAAAAAAATTAAGTTAATTAGACTGAGATATGAAATTGCCTCTTTTGGATTGATTAACTTGTATTCCTTGGAAGAAAGAAAATTCTCCTACTGTGAACATCTCAAATTATATCTGCATACTCGTTGTAAAGCTCCTACTCGTGGAATCATCATAACTACCAAAAATAATAACATTCACGTAGACAATAATGAACAACATGTTACCTTCTTTAATTTTGATATAAATATTCTTGTTAACAGTGTGTTGACGGTTTTCGATACCACCAACATGTAGGGTATCAACTTGATGTGAGGTCCCAATTATACCTCACAACATTTGGTGTATGAGTCCCATATGGCTCCATGGTTCAACCACCATTTCAAAGGTTTCAAAGATGCACATTGATTACAACACATACACAAGAGATCACAAGGATCTCTTTGGGGCAACAATTATGTAATCTTTGTGTGACACCAAATGTAGAATTCATAGGAAACTTCCACGACTGGTAAATGGAAATGAGCCTCCATTTAGTGAAGTAATAGTACTATTCTAAGAGAGACCTTAGCAAAGATAAAGGCTCGTTGATTGCCTACAAATTAGTTCACAAGATAAACAACAATCATGAAAATGAAACAACACTCATTCAACAACATCCATATCTAAGTAATGAAATAGTCCATTAGTCTTAGTGTGTAATTAAGACAACATATACTACAAACATAAAAACAATATTCTTATTACATACACGATACATGCATGAAAAAGTTTTGGCTCAATGAGATTCTGATTATAAATGAAAGATTCCAATTACATTGTTACATAGGTGAAATACTATATCCAGTAGTGGAACATGAAGCCACAACTTGCTTGTCCAAAGAATGATTTATCTCCTATGCACTACAAGAGAATCCAAGGCAATACTCTAAGAATTTAAGCCCTTTGTCTGAGTTATGAGGAGCCATTTATAACAAATTACAATGAATTTTGGGCTTCCTCATGACTCTTTAATTTCTATGACCTTGGGCTTCCATGCAACCTTTCACATTCCATATATGACCCTTTACATTATACATATGTCTTTTCATATTCCATAGGTTTCTCTTGGACTTTATTGCATAAAACTTATTACAAAAGAAAAAATACATGTAATATGGTGGCTACATGAGACAAAACTGCTAATAGGACAAAGGTTTTTTCAAAAATACAAGTCAATTGCTTCCTCATGGATTTCATTGGTAATGTATGTATTCCATGCTCTGAACTCCATAGTAGTAACTTTGATTCGAATCAACAAGTCCACTGTAAATCACATCTTCACCTTCAGTGCTTTTTTCAATATGGTCTTGGAGCTTGATTGTACACTACTCCATAGCCATGAAAGTTTCATGTGGGTCTTATTTGGTGTGATGGCATATTGTAGAATAATTTCTTTAGTGATTTCCAAGCCTTCTCATTCTAATGTCTGCTTGATTTTCTCTATGTACTACCTCACTTCTTGAAATATGGTTTCCCTACCACTTATCTCTCTAAGAGATCCTACTGAAGGCATCTCGTGTTTATGTGCTAGAGACTCTAAGCCATAGTGCAGCCAACTATAGGCAAAAATAGTGTTAGTCAAATGTTCTCCAACATCGATATAATTATGATGTTGGAGTCTCAATTGTACTCTATCTATTTCAGTGGCAATCCTATCCTTTCTAACCAATTGTCACAGAACATTTGGATATTTGGTAGCCCATTCCTGAAGTTGATCAACAACTTTGTTTGCTGCTTTCAGGAGCTTTAGAACTTCTTGTGATTTATTTTGTATACCAACAAGGGGTGCCACTACTTCATTCAAAAGTATCATTTCATCATACAATTGTGCCATGGTATCCTCCATTCACCCCAATTCCTCCTGTATGGCTGACTTCCATTCTACTGTGTTAAAATTGTGGGAAGATAGTGGTTGGTTTTATTAAATGAGATGTTCCGCTTGTTTCTTTACTGCAACAAACTCTTTCCTTAATAGTGCATTCTCATTCAACATATACTCTGAGTTATCCTATGTTTCTATAGAAAAAGAAACATTAGCCACCATGATTTCCTGGGGATTCCTTCTAGTATTAGTAGTTATCACCTTTTCTGTGGATACAAAGACTAGATTCTGAGGATCATTTGGGAAGTATCTTTACCTTTGTTGTACAATCCTTTTATTGAGTTGATCAAATGTGAAATTACACACATCCATGGCTCTGTCTTCAGGTGGAGTTGTGATTCCCATTTCATCAAATGGGAGATGATCACCTATAAGAGGAGGTTTTATTGGAGAACCTAGTTCATCATCTATGGTAAAAATGGTATCAAAGTCCTCTAATTCTTCCTCTACTTCTTGATTCAATTGTTCTTCCTCTAGCCTCTGTGTTTCTTCCTCCTCCTATGACTACCTTTTTCACTCTTCTTCTACTCTCCTTGTTTCCTCTTCCTCTTCCTGTTTCTTTCTGAGAAACTAATTTTGCTTCCTCTTCTCCTCTTCTTCTTGTTGCATATTTTCCTCTAATTCTCTCCTTTAATGTTCAGCTTCAATAGTTCCTATTGGAAAAATTATATTTACTCTAATTCCAACATTTAATTATCGAATTTAGGATCATAAGACTTAGAGATGCAAGCACAAGAGATGAAGGATTAGAGCCTATTCTAGGTTATGCTAACATCTAACACTAGAAAGAACTAATCACTAAGGATTATCATTTTTCACTGGACTATGGGACTCTAATGCTTGTTGGGTTCTAAACCACAATATTTCATTACCAACATGCAATGTTCATGTGGTTTTATTTATGTAGCTTATTAGTCCTTGAGACTTTAGTGGTTATTATCATCTAGTGATGAAAACCCATTAAAAATGCTGCAGAAAAGTAAATGATGGAAACTATAAGCAAAAGCGTGCGAGGAAAGTAAAAAAGACAAGGAAATAAGCTACAAGAAATGCATTAATAAAATATAAAAAATAAATTCTGAGCAGGCTTAGAGTCATAATGATATATTCTAGGTTCTTATTCGTTGTAGGAATTTTTTACCAAGTAGCTGCAAAGCTCAAATAAATTAAATAATCCTAATGTACAAATTACATATTTTTTTTTAATGCACTAATCTAGTACAAAACCTAGTATTGAATTAAGCACTGAAAGTCTGGAAATTGAAATTTTGAATATTAGTACCGAATTAAGTACATAAATTGTTTAGATTAAATTTTGGTACCAAAACATATTAAGAAACCAATTCAAGTTTTCTTAGTTATTAAGTTTGAGAAAATTAATTCTGATCTAATCATAATGCATTTTACTTAACAGATCTGAAGGTAGAACAATATATCTAAGACTGTGTTAAATAATATATCAACAATAGAACAATAGACCTAAGTTAATATGATAACATATCTGGGGCCCAACAACTCCCTTGTTGAATGGATTAAATTTCCATTTCATGCTACTTTCTATTGTTGAATCATGCTTGACATTTTTCTTGGGAGCTGTAATATTTGCTTGAGTAGTTTTTTGTAGTCCCTCTTGTACCTATACATCTCAAGTTGGTGAAACTTGGGGGAATCGTCTTTAATTCCTAGATGTGTCTTCCTTCGCGCATTGTACCAATTCTTCACTTTCTCATCTTCTAGGGTATTCATTAATGAATATCCCCAAGTAAAACCAATCCTTTCACAATTTTACTTGCACACTCTCTTGGGGTCATATCCATGAAATTCCTTGACTGCAAAGTGCAAGCAATCTAGCTCTTATATTTTTTCCTTTGTCACCTTATGGGTCTTCAGCTCATACAACCTAATCCTCAAAAGGAAAGTGGTCCAGGGGGATTTATTTATTCTATGAAGAAATCCTGATAACCCTTTATTTAATTAATAATATAGTCATGGAAAATTTTAGGGGCTAATATTTGCAGGTGCGCTAATTTCCCATGATTTTTCCAAAAAATCAATTCACCAATTTCCACTTTTTTAAAATTGATTCACCCAAATTTTACAATATAATATTATTTTACCCTAAAGATCGTGAAAATTATATAGATAAGATAAATAAAATCATTATAAATTTGAATTATTTTACAAATATATCAATAAAAATTTTATAGTTTGCATATTAGAGACTAGTGAGATTCGCCAATGTTTTTAAACTGCAAGATATTTTTTTGTCCTTAAAAATTTCCATGAAGATAATTCTTGCAGGACCACCTTATTAGTTACATATCACAACATGATATGAGGAGAAATCTAACATCTAAATCAACAAATGTATGTACCTTTTGGTGCAGAAAACCAATCCACGATATCATGTAATGAATCCTTCACTTGGTCGGTCATGCAAGGAGGATTGATCTCCTATATCACATGGAATATGACTACGAAGAAATGCTCTACCAATCTATTATATGCCCCTCTGAAATCAAATATGACAACAACCTGCAGTGGAAGTAAACTTTAAACTTATCTTGTGGGGTCCAATTCTGATACGTTCTTGGGAATGCATACTGTGCACAGATCCAATCCAATAGGAATGCAGACATATAGAGCTATGTTGCTTGGTTTGACCTTAGAGATACTTTAGCCTACCAACATGATGTTGCAACTCAAAATAAAATATATTTTATGAATTGAAGATTTTTCCATGGCTAACTACCATGTTGAGCATATATATCTAGTTCTCTTCAAATACTTCATCGTTCTTTCACCCATGCAACCTACAACACATGGAAATGAGGTACTGATACACATCCCTGAGAATCTTGGTCGGGTAAACTTCAGATGGGTAGTGTCGAAAATTAGTAGCTTTTCAACACCAATATTTAATGATGTTACTTGTGTCGAGATCAACCCATCTAGTGTAAAAATTGTTATTGGCACACTCTGTGGGCTTTAGAATCTTATAATAGGTATGCGTGTCTTCTCCATAATAGGTGGTAAGCTAACCACCACTTTCATTATGAATCACCAGATATAAATCATCCATGTGTGTTAGAATCCATTCAATCACCTCTCCCCAATGAATGACTGGGAACCTTCATGCAATCCTATGTACTCTGGACCACTTGATGTTGATATATACTTTCAAATCGTCCAATTGTTTAGAGAAATGTTTCTGCATGAATGTTTCTTTGATTTATTTCCGCACAACCTCAATAGATTTATCTATGAAGTATTGTGTATTTGTAAGAATTGGAATTGTAGGCTGTGTAACTTCTACTGCTTCTTTAGTGCTTGCTTCTAAAGCTTATTTGGAGGCCACTCGATGTGTAACAAGAGGCATCATTCCAACAGATGATGAAAGAGTAATGAGACTAATAGCTTGAACACCTGTATGTGGAAGCACACTCATGGAAATAAATAT
Source organism: Pinus tabuliformis (assembly GCA_031772625.1). Classification (NCBI taxonomy): domain Eukaryota; kingdom Viridiplantae; phylum Streptophyta; class Pinopsida; order Pinales; family Pinaceae; genus Pinus; species Pinus tabuliformis. The sequence goes on from CM062820.1 coordinate 489,368,543, forward strand.
TAGCTTTACAAAATATTCTATATATCACAAGAAGTAACTTAGAAAATCATATTTAAAAATCCATCAATTGTAGCTGAGAGTTTAAGCCTATCTACAATAGGTCATAGCTACTTGTTCAAGAAACAAATTTGCATTAAAATAAGTAGTGTGCACTATTGAAGCACAAAGGAGGGTTCAAGGTCCACTCAACGCTTTGAGGTGCACTCATGCGGCTAAGGAAGAGATCATCAAGGGCATAGGGCACACTGTCCAATCACAAAGGAGGATCATTCATGGGTTCAAGGTGAACTAATGTGCTCAAAGAGGCTAAGAGGGCATATGAGTGCACATCGAAGGGATGAAGGGATCAAGCTTTATCCCTTGAATATGCACTCATGTGCTCATGAGTAAAATAAGGGCATAAGGGTGCATGCTGAATAGATGAAGGGGAAAATATTTATGTGCTTAGGGTGCCCTCATGCGCCCAATGAGGGCATAGTTCTTTGTCACGAAGGGGTGCGATCTTGAGCAAATCTTGTCTTTCTGGGTGCAACTTTCTTAGATAGTAAAGTCTTTTCTTCGAGGAGTGTGTTATGTCTTGCAATGGCTCAAGGAAAATTTCAACAACAAGATAGAATGATAGAAATGTTGAGAAGAAATATCTACAAGTTCTTATAGATTCTATCACAATCATCACTGGTATATGAAAAGCTAGAGAATATGAGGAGTCACAACCCTCAACATCAGTTTAACACTTGTAGAAGAAAAAATGAACTGAAACTATAGTAAAGAAACTAAAAAGAAGTGAAATTCCAACAAGGAAAGGAAGATCGACGACAAAACATCAAAGGAAATCAATAGAATCGACATGAAAAACTTACTTGGAATGAATATGAACAAAGAGTTCCTTGATCAAAAGATGCACTCCCAACCCATATGAGAATGATTATGAGAAATAATGATTAATAATGTTGATTATAAAGATATTACATGAAAATTCATTCCATGAATGCTTTCCACTTATCGATGAGTGAATGAGTTAGTTAGCTAAGTGAAGTGGGCTCCTATTTTCTAGGAGTGTGCCCACATGCAACCAGAAAGCACATGCATGAGTTTTGGAAGGGAGGAAGTATATGTGTTGAAGGAGTGCACTCAAGTGAGGGCGCACTGGCTGAGCATGGAGGGGCGCACTCCACTAGGGTGCAGTTGTTCAACCTGAAGGATCGCGCTCAATAAAGAGGCAACTCTTCATGATCTTGAAGTGCAATTTTGCTGAAGAAAGTGTGTTTCTTTACTTTTGTGTCTGTTGCATGGCATACAAAGCTAGTTACTAAGTCAAGAAAAGTTATATCCTCACATATCCTTAGACAAGATAACACAAGTTCTTCTAAAAGTAAGTTGATGAAACTTAGAAAACATTGACTTAGGAGGATATGAAACTTAGAGAAACATAAGGATATCAAATCAGACAACATGATGACACTAGATAGCTTGGAATGAAAGTTCATGTAGGCTCCAAAATTGAGTCAGGAAAACAATTTATAGGGTCATTGTCGCAGTGACAACACAATGCCCCTTTTAAAACCCTGTTGTTGAAAATAACAAACCAATCTAGAGTACCATGCCTTGGGAGCTTGTTTCAAGCCATACAATGCTTTATTTAGTCTACATATGTAATCATTTTATTTTGTTAATTAAAATCTCTCTTACTACTCAACATAGACTTCTTCCTTGAGTTCCCCATTGAAGAATGTTGACTTCGAATCCTATGAAACAAGCAAAGGACAGAAACATTCTAATAACTTATAGTGAGCCACTAGAGAAAATATTTCATCAAAATCAATGCCTTCAATCTATGCATAACCTTTGCATACAAGTCTTACATTATTCCTTGTAACTTGTCCATCGTCATTGATCTTGTTTATATAAGCTCATTTGGTTCCAATTACATTTTTACCTTTAGGTCTTGGAACACATTCCCAAGTCTAGTTCTTTTCAATCTGATCCAACTCCTCATTCATGGCTTTAACCCAATGCTCATCCTTACTAGCTTGTGCAAAATTTTGGGGCTCCATAAGAGACAAAAAAACTATGCTTTCTTAAGATGATGCATTTACAAGCTTCCTTCTGGTTTAAAATCTTGAATCTTTGTCTCCCATCATTTGATTGTCTAGAATATTTTTCTGTACAAATATAGATGGAGTCTTTGTGTGAAAAGGCTCATCTTCCTCTCATTTATCTTCTTCAAATTCTTTATCTTATTGTTTTTCTAATGTGGATTCTTGGAAGATAGTAGGATTAGGATGGGCTTGAGGAAGAAATTCATTATGAGGCAATGCTTCATCTACTTTCATCTCAATGCTTTGTATGAATTCTTGTGTTGTTTTGTTATAGCACATGTACCCCTTTTCTCTATAGGCATATCCTAGGAAGATTCCTTCATCAACTCTGGCTTCAAATTTCCAAACTTTTTCTTCATTCACTTTAATGTAGCTTTTTCTTCTAAAAGATTTGAAATACTTAATTGTGGCTAGTCTTCCTTTCTATAAGTCATAAGGCATTTTAGCACTTTTTGTTTAGATTTGAGCCCTATTTGAGATATATAAAACTATATTTATCGCTTCTCCCCAAAAATGATCTAGAAATTGAGTTTCAAAAAGAAGAGATCTTTCCATATCCTGAATTGTTATGTTCTTCTTCTCATCCACACCATTCTATTGAGGTTTTCTTGTGATAGTGAAGTTCCTCCTAATTTCATGGTGTTCACATATATCATTAATTTCATGGGAAATGAATTCTCCTCTATCTGTCCTTGGACATTTAATCTTCAAAGCCATTTCATTTTCAATAAGAGCCTTTAAATTCTTAAATTTCTCAAAAGATTTATATTTTTATTTAAGAAAACTAACCCAAGTCATTTCTGTGAAATAATCTTCAAACATCATGAAATACCTTTCTCTTTTTACAACATGCATCCTAATTGGTTTGCAGAGATTTGTGTGAATGATTTCCATTGCCTAGGATGTTGAATTTTCTTTTGTCTTGAAGAATACTTTTGTTTACTTCCCAAATTGACATGCTTTATAAACAATATTGTGAGGATTTTAAATTCTGGGCATGTTCTTGATGGCTTGTATTATTATTACTTTTACCCAGTTGTTAAAGTTGATGTGTCCCAACATTTTATGCCATATCTAGCTTTCATCTATCTTTCCAACATAATATGTTTCAAGTTTTGGCCCATTGAGTGTGTACATTGCCATCAATCCTATTAGTTTTTTCCAGCAATTTACAAGTATCTGAGTTCTTGATTTCACATCTTTTGGAATTGAATGTAACATCAAACCTTTAATCACACATTTGACTAACACTTAAAATATTATGTTTTGATCCTTCCACATACAAGATATCTTGGGATTTGGTCCTTCCATTATTAATGTTGACAATTCCTTTCCCTGTGATTCTAGAAAATATGTTATTTCCAAGGATTACCTTACGTATGTCTATCTCCTTGAGGTTGATAAAATTGTTTTGATCCCCTATCATGTGCCTTGAGTAGTTGCTATCAACATACCATTTTACCTTTAGGTATTGGAACACATTCCCAACTCTAGTTATTTTCAATTTGATCCAACTTCTCATTCATGGCTTTAACCCAATCCTCATCCTTGCTATCTTGTGCAAAAATTTGCGGCTCCATAACAGACAAAAAACTATGTTTTCTTAAAATGATGCATTTACAAGCTTCCTTCTAGTTTGAAATATTGAATCTTTGTCTCCCATCATTTGATTGTATGGAATATTTTTCTGTACATATCTAGATGGAGTCTTTGTGTGCAAAGGATCATCTTCCTCTCTTTGGTCTTCTTCAAATTATTTATCTTCTTGTTCTTCTGATGTGGATTCTTGGAAGATAGTAGGATTAGGTTGAGCTTGAGGAAGAAATTAATTATGAGGCAGTGCTTCATCTACTTTGAAATCAATGCTTTGAATGAATTCTTGTGTTCTTTTGTTATAACACATGTACCCCTTGTTTCGATAGGCATATCCTAGGAAGATTCCTTCATCAACTCTAGCTTCAAATTTCCCAACTTTTTCTTCATTCACTTTGATGTAACATTTTCTTCTAAAAACTTTGAAATGCTTAATTGTGGATAGTCTTCCTTTCCATAACTCATAAGGAATTTTAGTACATTTTGTTCTGATTTGAACCCTATTCAAGCTATTTACAACAATATTTATTGCTTCTTCCTAAAAATGATCTGCCAATTGAGCTTAAAAAAGAAGATATATTTCCATATATTGAACTGTTAGTTTATTCTTCTCATCCACACCATTCTATTGAGGTTTTCTTGTGATAGTGAAGTTCCTCTTAATTCCATGATGTTCACATATACCATTAATTTCATGGGAAATGAACTATCCTCCTCTATCTGTCCTTGGACATTTAATCTTCAGATCAATTTCATTTTCAATAAGAGTCTTGAAATTCTTATATTTCTCAAAAGATTTATATTTTTCTTTAATAAAACTAACCCAATTCATTGTTGTGAAAACATCTTCAAACATCATGAAATACCTTTCTCTTTTTGCAGCATGCATCCTAATTGGTTCGCAAAGATTTGTGTGAATAATTTACATTGCCTAGGATGTTGAATATTCTTTTGTCTTGAAGAATACTTCTGTTTACTTCCCAAATTGAGATGCTTTGTAAACAAAATTGTGAGGATTTGAAATTTTGGAATGTCCTTGATGGCATGTATTATTATTACTTTTACCTAGTTGTCAAAGATGATGTGTCCCAATGTTTTATGCCATATCCAAAGTTCATATATCTTTCCAACACAATATTTTTAAATTTTTGATCCATCAAGGATAGTATACATTGTCGTCAATCATGTTAGCTTTTTCCAGCAATTTACAAGTATCCGAGTTCTTGATTTCACAAATTTTGGAATTGAATGTGACATCAAACCTTTGATCACACATTTGACTAACACTTAAAATGTTATGTTTCAATCCTTCCACATACAAGAAATCTTGGGATTTGGTCCTTCCATTATTAATGTTGACAACTCCTTTCTCTATGATTCTAGAAAATGCATTATTTCCAAGGATTACCTTACCTATGTCTATCTCCTTGTGGTTGATAAAATTGTTTTGATCCCCTATCATGTGCCTTGAGTAGTTGCTATCAACATACCATTTATTTTCTTTCTTTTGAGCATATAGCAAGATACCATAACTTTCTTCTTTCTCCTTCCACATATTAGGGGGGCACCCTTCCTTCCTTTGATTAATTTTACAGTCCCTAGCCTTGTCTCCAAAATTGTGGCATATAAAACAATAGATATGGCTTTAGAAAGGGTTTTTTCCATTTTTTCCAAACATACTTCTAGAGAGGTTACTTGAATACCTATAATCAGTTTCCTTATGACCAAATTTATAACGTATATAGCAATAACCATGAAAGAATGTATGGTACTTGTATGTTTGTTCCTTGTTGCTTATTTTGGCCTAGTTTCCTTCTCGATTTTTCTTTGATGACTATCTTGTTGTATCTATCTCTCTTTTGAGGATGATAATTTCATAATCCCTTTCTCTTAGTTTCTTTTCCCTTTCTCCTAGGTGCTTTGAGAATATTTCATACTTCCTTTTGAACTCTTCCAACTCAATTTCCAAAAGCATGGTCAAAATTGCATCTGGATCTATTGCCAAGAAATCTTAGATCCACCTTCTAGTAGTTAATTGTTCCTAAATTAACTCACTCTAATACCACTTGTTAGACCAGAAATCACACTAGGGGGGGGGGCTTGAATTAGTGTAATGGAAAACTTATCATTTCAAAACATTTCATTAATAAATAATCATGTAGCAGTGTATCATAACAATTATTTGCATCATAACAATAAATGAAATCATGCATCAAGAAGCCATCATCACATCAACACAAGAGGACACATTATTTTACGTGGAAACCCTTGCAAGAGAAAACCACAAATTTTTCTTTTCTTCTTCTTCAATTCATTAACATAGATTTATAGGCATTGACCTGCTAGAGGCACCCACCCCCAAGATGTGAAAGTAGCTAATTGTGATAGACTACAACTTGATTGAGGCACCGAACTAAAAAATTTGCAAGCACCCACAACCAGATTGACACACCAACCTTAAAATTGTGCAACCTTAGACTTGTTGTATGCTTCAACCTATTGAGGCACCAATATTAGTGGACGGCCCACCTCCTTCTTCAACTTCATGTGGACCATTTTTCACAATATTTCAAACTAGATCCACATGCACTTAACTATAGGTATACAAAACTTTTCATACTAATACTATCATAACCTTCTCATAATCTTCTCATAACTTGCTTACAACAATTGTTTCATTAAATTGGTATCGTGATACTTTCCTTGATATTGATTTGAACATTTAAACAACAACTACTTGAAAAGCCTACAACCTATTCAAAATTACCAAAATATGAAATATAGATTTAAAGTACCAAAAATGTATGTTCATGACTTTTCATGACCTTGGGATGAAATACCATTGATTTATGATCATTTTCCCTCTTCGAGACTTCAATTTGGCTCAAAAATCAAAAACCCATATATAACAATATATAAAAAATTGTTCTAATAGACTATAGAAAGAAGGTACACTCTACAAAATGTACCTTTATGGGTTCTAAAAATTACACTTAAATAATGTTTCTATAAAATGTACAAATCAACGCGCTAATGACTCTTTAAAACCAAAAATTTGGTGTACATACCAAGGCTTGAACTACTGACCTCCTATGCATAAACCAAGTGACATACCAATCTTGTTTCTTGCTTTCCTTGTTCCAAAAGTATATGGATATCTTCAAATGGTATGTTAATCTAAGTAGATCTCAAAATGGTGGCTCAGTCCACCACACATGCAATTCATAGTAATATTGAATGCTTATTCCATAATCATATAGAACTCAGGCACTCGTCCACATATACAACGAGACCAAATACCTCAAGCTCGAAACCTTAGACATTTATTTTTTCACCCGTCTCATGCAAAACCAAAAGGGTGGCCAATATACCACACATAAAATTTTCCATGGGATCAAACAACTGTTAGAAACACTACTGGGGTTGGGGAGGGGGGGGGGCCTGGTGAATCAATATTTCATTCTCAATTAAAACTTCACTTCATTTATACTTTTATTTTCAATGCATATAATTCATTATATCCTTAGCACAATATTGTGTTATAGATTCAACAAACCATGAACATAATTAAGAATAAAATCATGTAAACATTAAAGCACAACAACAAATGAATCACATATGGACACCAGGAGTTTAGGTGGAAACCCAATATGGGAGAAAGCCATCTCTTTTATCATTCTATCTTCCTCTTTTTTATTATAAATAAAATTCTTCGTTACATCTTGGTCTTGTATTGGAACATATTATTGACAACATGCAAACTCCTACCTGCAAGAGGCTACAACCTCCACTCATTCTCCATCACCCACCGGGAGGGAGCTACAACCCCGTGATCATGTTTACCAGCTCCTACCAGAAGGAAGCTATGACTCCCTCATTGAAGGCTGCAACCCTCAACACCCTTGTGGACTATGTTTCATAATTTACATATTGGATCCACCTGTCAATCAACCATCAAAACCTGTAGGTTACCTTTCATCAATTTTCAAATTGGACCCACACCCTGCAATAAGCTCAAAACCAAGATACCAACTGAATACCAATCACCAATACACTGAATCACTGAAGAAATGAAGAACAACAAAATCACTGAAGCATAAAACCATTGAATAACAATGCTAATCAAACCAATATGCCATAACTAAACCACTGAAGACCAATACCAATACATAATATTGATGTGCCAACCACTAAATCACTAAATCACCAAAATGATCCAGCCAATATCAATATGTCAACCAATATACTAATGATGTCACACTAAATGTTAAACCAATGAATGTCAATATGCCACTGAAGAAATATCAATAAAGCATTGAAGCATGCCATCCAATAATCATTCCAAGTTCCAAGTCAAAATTCCCAATACCAAACATCCAAGACAATATGCCCTTGCAACTTACTGTCATAACTATCGTTCGGTAATTTATTTGATAGTTAAATTATGACATTAAATTGTCAAACCAAGGTTTGTATACTTGTGAAGTGTATGAGCACTATATATGCTAGGATGTTTACTTTTAATCAAGAAGTTAAATTCTATTTTATCAAATTAAAATGCAAGTAAATCTATGTTAATTCAAGATTGATTCTCATCAAAGATATACACATGTTCTTTCCATAAGGCTTGTTAAATCAAAATAACTTCTAAAGTAAACTATTCTAGAAGCACGAATTGGAAATGACATAATGGAAATTTTATGTTATTGACTTGCATTGAATGAAACTATTATATTGACATCATTGAAACTTAATTTATTGTATTAAATTGAAATTCATGCTATTTGAAAAATTGAAATTACTCAATTAAACTGAAATGAAAGTTTCTTCAAATCAAACTCAAATCTATTCTAAAAAATTTCAAATTAAAGAGCAGAAAAACTACAAACCTTGATAGATTACTTGTGTGTGAAATTGTGATTAGAATCAATTATGGTCATTAACTCTATTTAAATCTGAGACCAAGCAGGTGTTGATCAGGAAAAATGTCCTAATCAACCTTTGTGGAAATCCACCCAGTCAAGACCTGTAACTTAGATATATATCTGTTGAAGTTGTGGTTTCGACTAGTATTATGGGACTAGTTACCCTTTCACACAACAAGTGTATAATACATGAATAAATGAAAGATAAACTATAACTCTAAACTATGTATTGCATACATATTACTCTAATATAATCTAAACTATAAACTTATTAACTACATCTACCAGGGCTTTATTGAGTGGACATGCTTTTATAATTTTCTAATGTTACTTAGTAATATAGATCAATAAGTAAAACTGGAAGTAATCCCCTTAAATGATAAAAGTAATCTTGATTAAATATTTAATCAAAATTATCTTTTAGTGACAGTAGACATGTAAAACTCAATGAATCATTCAAAACTGAATATCACTTTCATTAGTACCTTCAATAGAGAAAAATACGAAATTTGATTCAAACACGGGAATGAATAAAATAAATAGTTTCTTTTGAAAAATAGAGATAGAAGAAATCCAGAATAATAGTACCTAAGAGGAATTTCACTATGCCTTCTCCAGAAATGCTTGATAGTTCCACATTAAAATAAAAGATCACTTACAGACAGTAGTGCACATATAAGTGTCTTTTTGAATTCAAATCAGAACCTTGATCTCATAATCGAGATGGGTATTTCTAATTTTGAAAGAACAATAATCCTCCCTTCTTTCTCAACTAAAACTACATAAAAAGTAATTCAAACAATAAATCAATCTTCAACAGATATCCTGGCCTAACTTAGCAGATCTCAAAAACTAAATCTAAATCTGATTCAAACAGACTTTAAATAAGTTGAAGGGTTGTTTCCAACATAATTCTTGAATAGCCTTATCAACAGTCTCTATCTTTCTTTAGCATTGTAGTGGTTCAACTATCTTATTAAAATCAAAAGTCCAAGATCTTCCAAAATCGACCCTGGGATTATCCCTGAAATCAAAATTAAATAGAGCAATAAGCGTTGTATTAAAAATCACTTGAATCTTAACAAATTATAAAGAAAACCATAATAACAGCCTAAAAACATTAAAACAATGATTGTTCAGACTTTATAGCAGTGATCAAACCAAAGCGTGATAAGTGGCAGATGCGGATGGATATCGTAGGTTGGAGTATCGAAGTTTTAACATGACACACTCTTCAAAACTTGTGATATATGGAAAGTTTTGATTAGGAGTGGACACGATATTATATTAAATCGTTATGATAAATCCCATCAGATCTGCAACCATATCGACAATCAGAAGATTAGGTCTTATCAGAGGTTTTAGATATGTGCCATTTCAAAAATTATGATATGGGAGCGGATGCAATTTTATAATTAATCCAAAACTAAAATCAAATCGGGTCTAACATATCGAAGATTGGAGCATATCGGAGGTTAGAGGGGAAGGTTATATTCCATATCAAAGATCAGAGGTTATATGATATCATAACTTTTGAGAGGTGACACATAACAAAAACTCTGATATGGGTATTTCTCCGATAGTGTTTTATTATATGCATTGTGTGTTATTTACATTAGTTTTCACTTTATATTCATCGACCTTTGGTTATAAATATTTTCAAAAGATTACTTTGATAGCATAAAGTTATGTTATTTGTTTATTAAAGAGTTATTGCAACATGTTGTAACATGAGCTTGGTCTCTGGGGATATTTATTAATTAATCCTAAATAGTTAAGATTTAAAACAAATTTTTATTAACAACAAACTTAGTAAGATTAAGGAAAACTAAGAATAAAACAAGGAAAACTAGGCTAAGATGAAACAATTCAATGATTCAAATCCAAATGCAAATTCAAAAGGGCCCCCATAATCATTATGATAGTAATAAAGACAAAATGGGGGTGTTGTGTTATTTTACCATAGGAATGGCGACACATGGGAAGAACTAGTAATCTCTGAAAAAAATAATGAAACTCCAAAGAAAAATGAATGAAGTCAAATGAATCAAAATGCTAAAATTCAGATTTTTCAATGAAATCTTAGTAAAAGATAGTGGAAGTTTATCATTTTGTACATCTCTAGTATTGATAATAAAAGAAAAATCATGTTTACAACAGCCATTATTTGATAACAACTTTAACTAAAGAGAAAAAAACTTTAAATTGAGTTTAGTAAAAAGATGTACTCTTATCATCACAGGTAGAGCCACTACTGCTAGCAGGCGTCCATAGCCTTGACAAGGTTACCTTTTATCCCAAGGAAAATTCAACATTGCATCTATTGCTTGATATTCAAAGAAAATACAGTTTTCATTAAATTACTTTGAAATCCATTGTTCTAGATTGGTGACTAGATTTCGATAATTCCATTCACAAGTGTTGATAGTAATGAGAAAATTGGCTTGTGATGAGACCTCTTGTCTTACAACAAGTTGTTGTAAGCCATTATCCTGGCGTGGTAACCAAATACGATAATGTCACTCAATCAATTCCCATGATCATGGTAGGTTGGCTTTGTAAGGAGACCCCCTATCTTCCAGATATTACATATAGTTTATTTTACACTCTTATGATTTTAACATAGATGGGGAGACAAATCCTCTCCTTAAGAGATTGGGATGATATAGAAGAGTGATAAAGCACTAAATTTTTTCTTTTTCCTTTGCTACTTTAGGAGTTGTTTATGATAAAGGTTGTTGTAAAACAAGGTTATCTCTTATGTTATAAATTAGAGATCATCAAAAATGAAAAAGTAAAAACTCATGGAATAAGATGTTCAAATTTAAATCTAAAAAATAGCAGTTTGATAATTAACTGAATATTTTTCCTTTTACTAAAAAATTTCATTAAAAGAAAACAAAAATTTACCAAGTGTCAAACCAAAGAGGTGGTAATAAACAAAAATAAACGCACTAATATGTATAAATGATTATTTACATATTTATAATCAATTTCATGAATTAGCCTATTTACAGGAAGGGGTTCTCTTCTTCCTTGTAAATCTTGAAGTACAAAGGTAGATGGGTCGAGTTTTTCCACAATTTGAAACAGTCCAAGCCAGAGTTTTTGAAATTTATAATTTTTTCCCTTTTCCTCATGGACTTTGTCCCATTTCAGCACTAAGTCACCAATATCAAAAGATTTATGCTCGACTAAGCTTGAATCAAACCATGATTTTACAGTTTTTTGATGTTTGGCATAAATGTTAGCTTCTTTTTCTCTTTCTTCCTCTAACTTAATGATTTGTGACAATTGATATTGTAGAGAAGAGCATGGTTGGGCTTCAATTGATTGAACAAGGTTTAATGATGGTAAGGCAATATTGTTAGGAAGAACAACTTCATTTCCATAAACCAAATTGTAAAGAGATGTCCCTAAAGATGTTTTGAAATCAATCCTATTAGCCCAAACAAAAAAAACAAGAGCTTTTTTTCAATTCCTTGACCTGTTACCTTGTAGATAATAATTAGATGAATATTTAAGCTAAAGCCTCTTTTTAAAGTAAACTCAGTCATAGCATTCCCAAAAAAATATGTAGCATTATCAAACATGAGAGAGTTTGGAAGTCCAAACATGGCTATGATGTATTGTTCGATAAAATCAATAATGACCTCAAAATTAACAACCTTGACATGAATGGCTTCAACCCATTTCGTAAAATAATCCGTTGCAATAATGATATATGTATGCTGCTTAGAAGAGTTTGGAATGATATCACCTATTACATCAAGGCCCCATTGTTCAAATGGTTGATCAATTGTAATGTTATGAAACTAGCTCACCAAAAGATATAAAAGATAGATCAATGCCTTAGAAATAAGCCTCTTCGAGGGGGAAACCTCCTTTACATTACACAAATGAACAATTCTTGGATGATACAAATGAAAATACCTCCTTTCTATATATAGGAGTCTAAGGGGTCATAATATAATCAGAGCCGACATAACAATAATAATGTAAGGGCGCAATAATAACAATATTGGGCTTCTATGGGGCACAATAATAACAATATGGGGACTGCATGGGTACAAGAATATAATAAGGGGGTTGTACTAATAACAATAAGGGGTTACACTAGTAGTATAGGGGCTTAACATGCCCCTCTCCTTCATAAAGTGTTGTCCTCAACGCTTGAGTAGTTCTTGATGCTTCTGTATAAAATTCTTGTCCTCCCACGTGGAATCTTCAGCAAGTAAGTTCTTACACTTGATGAGATACTCTGAAATTGATCGATTTCATAGCTGTCAAGTTCTTGTTTCTGTGACTGCTCCAGGTTCCAATATGATTTTTCCTTCATCTTCAAGTTCTGGCAATATTGTTTTAATTGGGATCTTCTGCAACTTTTGAATGAGTGGCCACACTTCTTCATCCTTCTTCCATTCATCCCTTGCTTCATTTATTCAATATGGTTGGATAATAGAAATAGCACAAAATAATGCTTCCACATCCTCATCCTTTCTTGCGAGTTCATCTGCAATAAAATTTTGCTTCCCTTTTATGTAGATGATGTCAAAGTCATAACCCAATATATTTGTGACCTATTTTTTTTGTTGTTCTAAAGATAATATTTGTTCTAAAAAGTATTTAAGACTATCATGATCCATTTTTACCTCGAAGTGTCTTCCCATTGGGTAAGGTCGCCATTTCTTATGTGCATGTAGTATTGCCAACATTTCCTTCTCATAAATAGCTTGCTTGACATGTAGTCGTAAAAATACCCAATCTTCTACATCAAAACTTTTTTCACTGCGATATCAATCTACCTATTGTTTCATTTGATTCTGCACCACAATGGCATTATCCCTAAAAGTTAGAGAACTTGTTGTTGATACTCGATGTGATCTCTCACTACTTGAACCTTTTTCTTCTTGATATGCCCTTCTATCTTGAGAGTTTCAGGAGTGGTAATTTCTTCCAATGCTTTACAAGATATGATCGGATTCCTTTCTTGATGCTCGATGTGATCTTTCACTTCTTGAACATTTTTGTTCTTGATATGTCCTTCTATCTTGATAGTTTGAGGAGTGGTAATTCTGGCCAATGCATTACAAGATAAGGTTGGATTCATTTCTTCTTTCTCGATCTGATCTTTCATTTCTTGAACCTTTTTCTTCTTGAAATGTCTTTCTATCTTAAGAGTTTGAAGAGTGTTAATTCTTGCCAATGCTTTATAAGATATGGTTGGATTCATTTCTTATTTCTATGGGGTTGGTTCCTAGTGTATATCCTCTTATTTTGATGTTTCTTAATCCTTTTCTTCCTCCTCTTCATAATCTATGTAAAATAATTTCTTCCCAGCACACTTATGACCTTTAGTGAATTTGGTATCACAATTGTAACAAAGCCCTTTTTCTCTTTTTTCTTCCAATTGTTGTGGTGTAAACCTTGTAGGTTGTGGAAGGCTAGGAGAAAAAACACTTCCATAATTATAGTCGTGAGTGGTGGGATTCCTTGTTTCCATAATTTCGCTTTCAATTTTTCTTACCCACCTAAATGCCTTCTCCAATGAATCAGGTTCCCAAAGACGAACCTCATGTTGAATGTTATCCTTTAAAGTACCTATGAAGACATCAATACTTTGCTTCTCTGGAATATCATTTACCCTTATATTTAATTTTTGAAAGTCCTCATTGTGCTCTGCCATTGAACACTTCTATTTGAGATTTATCAATTGGCTAAAGAAGGTGTTTCTCTTTGTATCCTCATAATGTGCTATCATTTCCTCTGTGAAAATTGACCACGTAACAAGTGGTTTATGAGAAAAAAGCCCTTTATTTCCTCCATGAAAATTGACCACGTAACAAGTGGTTTACGAGAACAAAGGCCTTTATACCATAAAAATTGATCCGGTTCTAAATATGAAGATGAAATATGTACCTTTTGTAATAGTTGCACCTCATGTAGATCAAAATATGTTAGGATATTCCGACACATAGGAAATAGTTAAGTATAACTTGGTCTAGTGTAGATTTAGGTAAAGTGTGTTTCTTTACTATGTACTTTTGTAACTTACAATCCGATGGTCACGATATGTAGTGATCCGACAGTTCATTCTCTCCTTGATATTACTGACACTTGATCCGTGGCTTAACACCCGATTGGTCCATGATCTCTATTTAAAGAGCATGGAGGGTCATTTGTAGGGTAACCGTTCATGAGAGAAACTTATGTAAATTTTCATTCTTTTATTAATAAATTGCCTGAAGTGGCCGCGTTGGCTCAGGTCGTGGACTATTTCCCTCTTTGAGGGCTTTAACCACGTCAACAATATTGGTGTATTGATCTGTGATCTGTTTGTGAGCAGTGTCCTTTGTTTTTCTGTTTCAGGAACTTACCCTGTATATTCCTACATGGTATTAGAGCCAAGTTGAAGGCGCATCCGTTGGTGATCAAAATCTGAAGCCAGTAGAACTGCATCCAACTGTCGTTTCCTAGATCTACTGTTTTTGTCTGCTTTCGGGCTGAGAGGACTGCTCTATTATGTTAGGAGCATCTGTTCCAGTGAGGAACCCCTTTCGTTTCACGCAAAAAGGTTTTTAGTAGCCCTAGCTATGTCATTTTTAAGATCTGGAGGTATACAGTGTTTATTTTAGTTATTTTCTCTTTGTTTATTTCGGTTTATCTAGCTCTTTGTTTTTTTTATTACCAGATCTATACCTTTCATTTCTGCGTTTTCTCTTTGCCCCACGAATCTGTGCGATCTAGGCAAATCAGAAACAAAAAGGAAGGATTTTTCTCCTGCATATGCTCTTTTCCGCCGCGCCTTAGTGTGATCTCTGAAAATCAGAAACATTGAGGAAAATATTTAGTTTCTGGCTAAAGCTAACTTCAAGCCACAAGGTTTTTTTTTTGTATGTCCGTGTTGGGTTTTGTGCTTTTTGTTTTGTAGGCAAAAAAAAAAAAAAAACTTCCTCTTTTCCAAAAATTACTAATCTTTTAATCTAGCTCACTTGGTCCAAAGCTACTTTATGAGAATAGAGGTCTTGAGTTCAAGTCTTTCTTTTTGTTAAGATAATTAGATTAATTTTGGAAAGGGGGTGGATTTTTTTTAAATATAACATTATCATTTATTTCCGCACATTCCCACACTTCGTCGGCATCTTCAACAACTTTTCTTCAAAAAGCCATAACTTCTTCATCCGGAAGCCGTTTTCAGAGCCATTTTTTTTTAATCAGCCTATTTTTTCGAGATCTTTCCATTGGAACACTTATTTTCAACATCTACAGCTTCAGTTTCTATTAAAATCGAAATTCCATGCCAAGTTATTCTTGACAGCACCAACTACTTCAAATGGTGGTCCTACATTGTGGATTTACTTAGAAGTAAAGGTCTTTACATAATAGCCTCAGGCCAAGAAACCAAACCGAAAAATGAAGATAAGGCATCCAAATGGGAAAATAGGCAAGATCAAGCACGTGGGTTCATAGGGATGTCTATTTCTCCAGACCTTAGATTGCATATCGCAGAACTTGATACTCCTAATGAAGCAATGAAACAGATCACTAAATTTTTTGGAATTAAAAATGAACTTGAAGCCCATCAACTCGAAAATGAGTTGCTTACATTAGACCCCAATAATTTTTCTTCCATTGAAGATTTTATGTCCAAGTTCAAGACCCTTAGACTTCTCTTGGAAGGTGTTAAGGTTAAGAAAGAAGATGGTAACCTTATCTATTCCATTCTTACTAAGTTGGGACCAGCATACTCTGTGTTTGTTTCCACCTTCCATTCTACAAGAGAAACCTTCATTTCTCAAGGACAAGACTACAAGTCCCCTTCGTTTGATGCCTTTTGTGATTCTTTAATAAGAGAACAAGAAAAACTCTTACACCTTGGTCTTCTTAATCTTGGAAACTCTTCTAAGAAATCCTTAGCCGCCCAGCAGCAACCAAATTCAAATAATCCTAAGAAGCTGTATCCTAAAAAGAATGGTCCTAAACCAAACAATGGTCCTAAGCAATTTCAGCCTCAAAATGAAAAATCATTTCAACAAAATGATAAGGCAAATAAAAACAAAGGGAAGAAGATTGATAGGCATTGCCACTTTTGTGATCGAGATGGCCACTTAGAATCCAAATGCTTTAAGAAGATGGAAGCCTTGGAAGCAGCAATGAAGAAGCATAACATCCATTTGGAGCACTATTCAAATTCAACTTCATATTCAGGAATAGCACTTTCTGCATGTGGTTGTCAAACATCTCGGTCTGGATATGCACTAAATGTATCTTCTTCTTCTAATTCTCATGAGTGGCTCATTGATTCTGGAGCTTCTTATCACATGGCCAAAAACAGAGCCATGTTTTCTTCTTTAAATGATTGTAACACCAAAAATATATATGTTGGTGATGATAGATCTCTTAGTGTTGTAGGGACTAGAACTGTTCATATAGACAATGGTCAATTTAGTGATGTATTATGTGTTCCAACCTTATCCTACAACCTTCTATCTGTATATTAGATAACTCATTCAGTTGAATGTAAAATCATTGAATTTTCAGCTCACGATGTTGTAATTAAGGACCTAAGAGATCCTAGACAGATTTTAGCTACTGGCATTGCTGATGATTCTACAAGGTTGTATAAGTTTAACAACTTTGGGTCATCAAATCTTCCCTCGGTATTTGTTTCTCATAATGATGAAGTAAGCAAACTTTGGCATGAGCGATTTGGTCACTTAAACTATCGCTCCCTTCAGAATCTATGTAAAGAAAATATGGTGACAGGTCTTCCAATGGTTCTTGCAGAGATGGTGTTTGTTCCATATGTGTACTCAAAAAACATGAACGAGATAGTTTTGAAAAACGTGCCTCTTGGCATGCCTCAACCCCTTTATAGCTTGTGCATAGTGATTTATGTGGTCCACTTCCAGTTGTTTCATTCTCTGGCTACAAGTATTTTTTAACTTCCATTGATGATTTCTCTAGACGCACTTGGGTATACTTCTTAAAACTCAAGAGTGAAGTATTTATATGTTCTTGGCCTTTAAGGCCTTTGTTGAAAAACAATCTAGACATCAAATTCTTAAGCTAAGATCTGATAATCACGGAGAATATGTTAACAACAAATTCATCAACTTTTGCACTGAGAATGGAATTCAAATGCAACATACTGTTCCATATACTCCACAACAATGGTGTAGCTAAGAGGAAGAATCACACCTTAAAGGAAATGGCTAATTGTATGCTTCAATCAAAAGGACTTAGTCTTAATTTTTGGGCAAAAGCAATTAACTGTGCAAAGTACATAATAAATCACACTCCTACTAAGGTTTTAAAGAATATCACTCCAAAAGAATCATGGAGCTCAATTAAACTAGATGTAAGTCACTTTTGTGTTTTTGGAAGTGAAGCATGGGCCCATATTCCAGATGAGAAACATAAAGCTTTAGAACCTAAGAGTGAAAAATGTATTTTTGTTGGATATTCTGAAGATGTCAAAGGATATAGACTTATTCCACTTAAGTCCAAATATGTTATCATTAGAAGAGATGTAAAGTTTGCTGAAAATATATCAGTCTATGAGCCTAGTTTGGTAGATGTGCCACCTCTCTCTATCTCTCCTACTTTAGAAAATATTTCTTCTTCAGATGATGAAAGCGAGGATGAAAATCCTTAGAAACCTTCTCAGGATCCTCCTTCAGCTCCTCAGCTTCCAAAATGGATCTGTGCTACTCGGGATGTAGCAGGTGCTCTTGTCAGTGATCTTACAGATCAGCAACGTACATGTTCTCAATTCAATAGAGCCTCTTCTTTATTGGCTCAATCTTTAGCGAATTATGATCCTGACACCTTTGCAGAAGCTTCAAGCCATCTAGATTGGGATGCAACTATGAATGAAGAATATCATTCATTATTGGCAAATGATACATGGGATCTTGTTCCTCTACCAAAGGGACGAAAACTTGTTAGATGAAAATGGGTTTACGGAACCAAGTATGGACCAAATGGAAAAGTTGATAAACATAAAACTCGTCTTGTTGCTAAGGGTTTTTCACAAGTTGAAGGCATTAACTATACTGAAACCTTCTCCCCTGTTGCCAAAATGAACTCTATCTACCTTGTTCTTTCCCTTGCTGCCTCTTTCAAATGGGAAGTCCATCATATGGATGTTAAATCTGCCTTCTTGCATGGGGACTTGCATGAACAAATCTATATGGAACAACCTCCTGGCTTTATACAAACAAACTCTAGCCTTGTATGTCGATTTAAGAAATCCCTTTATGGTCTCAAGCAAGCTCCTTGGGCTTGGTATGCCAAAATGGATAGCTTTCTTTTAGAAACTGGCTTTTGTAGGTGTCATTCTGACAATACTGTCTACACCAAGAAAGTGGGCAAGTCTCTTATCTTTCTTGTTCTTTATGTTGATGATCTTATCCTTATAGGTAGTGATCCCAACCTTATAAACCATGTGAAGTCTAGCCTTAAAAAGAAGTTTGAAATGACAGACTTAGGACACTTGCATTATTTTCTTGGTCTTCAAGTCTTGCAATCCAAGGAAGGTATTTCCCTTTCCCAGTCCAAGTATGCATGTGATCTTCTATGCCATTTTCACATGGAAGACTGTAAGCCAGCCCCTTCTCCCTTTCAGTCTGGAGCCAAACTTTCAGTCACTTGTACTTCCCCTGAAGTTCATGCTACCTTATACCATCAACTTGTAGGAAAAGATTTGTATCTGACCCATACTCGCCCTGACCTTTCCTTTGTTGTTGGCCTTATTTCTCGGTATATGCAAAACCCACATGAAAGTCATTGGAAAGCAGCTAAAAGAATACTTCATTATGTTCGAGGTACAGTTCAGTTTGGGATTCATTAAATTGCAAAAGCATCTCCTCTATTGGTTGGTTTCACTGATTCTGATTGGGCTAGTGACCCTGATGATCAGACGTCTACTACAGGTTATGTGTTCACTCTTGGTTCAGGACCAATTACATGGGCTTGCAAGAAACAAAGTTCCATTTCTCTTTCTTCAACAGAAGCAGAGTATCGTGGTGCTGTAGAAGCTAGTAAGGAAGCCCTGTGGCTTCATCGGGTCCTATCAAAGTTTGGCTTTTAGCAACAGCATTCGACTACACTTTGGTGTGATAATCAAAGTGTCATTCAACTATGCAAAGACCTAGCCCAACATCAGTGCAGAAAACACATTGAACTGCACATGCACTTCATCAGAAAGCTCATTCACGACCATGTTATTGAAGTGAAATATTGTTCAATAGATGATCAAGTTGCAGACATCTTTACAAAGGCTCTCACAGAGGCGAAGTTTACTAAACTTTGATTTATGGTTGGATTTCAGGACGTTGTCACTAAGGGGAGATAGGTTCTAATGCCTCCTTCCTTCTCCTATTGTGTCATATTTGTACATCCTTCAATCCTATCCCAAGTTGTTCTTAAGGGGGGATGTTAGGATATTCCGACACATAGGAAATAGTTAAGTATAACTTGGTCTAGTGTAGAGTTAGGTAAAGTGTGTTTTATTACTATGTACTTTTGTAACTTACAATCTGACGATCACAATACGTAGTGATCTGATGGTTCCTTCTCTCCTCGGTATTACCAACACTTGATCCGTCGCTTAACACTCGATTGGTCCATGATCTCTATTTAAAGAGCATGGAGGGTCATTTGTAGGGTAACTGTTCATGAGAGAAGCTTATGTAAATTTTCATTCTTTTTTTAATAAATTGCCTGAAGTGGTCATGTTGGCTCGGGCCATGGACTGTTTCCCTCTTTGAGGGTTTTAACCGCGTCAACAATACTGGTGTATTGATTTGTGATCTATTTGTGAGCGGTGTCCTTTGGTGTTCTATCTGAGAAACTTACCCTGTAAATTCCTACATCAAAGAGTGTAAGTGTGTAATTTTGTATTGAGATTATTGGAGACTTTTGAGATAATTTGAAGAATCATTTCTACTATTCTATTTTCTATTCATATTGTGGATACTTTATTAAGTTAGTTGTAGATGAAGATTTCTTCAGGTGTACAAGGCAAGGTTGGAGGACCCCCATACCAAGCTAAGTACACTTGGGTTAAATTTTGTATAAATTAGCGTAGTTATGATTCAGTATTTCTTGTTTTAGTTTTATGATTTAGTTAATTATATGTATTATGATTTATGTATGAGTTTTGTATGATTTTGGCTTAAAATATAATTTGCATACGAAAGGACAACCAAGGATTTAAGTTAAATTCTCTTTCTATCAAATTATGAATCACAATTCAAAATCATCCTTTTGCATTTCTTGAATTGTTTATTGAATTCTAGTTTATGATTTGATGCAATGGTAATGTTGTTGGAGTAGAACTGTGAGGAAGGACAACTAGGACCTCCTAAGTTAGGAGCCTCTTCTCTTGCTTTCTACACATCACAAACTATTGCTCTTTAGTTTCTCTTCTTGAGGACAATACTGTGGGGAAGGACAACCAGGACCTCCTAAGTTAGGAGCCTCTTCCTTCACTTACTGCATCTTGAATCAGAGACTTTTTAGTTTCTTTAAACTTAGAACTAATTTGTAATATGCATTTCCTTTAATCCTTGCATTCTAAAATTGACTTTACTTGAAATCCATATACTTTGGACGTGCTTCCAAGTCTACAAACTTGGATTGATAAGTAAAACACTTGTGTTAGTTTACTTAGTAAATTGGCAAGACATTTTTGGCACCGTTGCTGGGGAAGCACATTCAGATTTAATCAAAATAGGAAGCTTTAAACAAAAATAAAAATAAAAAATAAAAACAAAAACATAAAAAATAAGATTTTTCATTATGGTCATTTATGCCTAGACAAAGAGACAAAAATGATAGATACACAAAACAAGACCCCCCAAATACTAAACCATTGGTAGAAGCAAGACTACATCTGTTACACAGCATTTTGTCACTGTCCCTACACTCCCGTTCCTCGATCTTGGAGGACCTCTACAGTGAACCTCATGTGTTTTCCTATCATGAAGGACATGTCTTTACATCACTCTTCATCTGTAGAACATTTCCCTCTTACATCATTTCCCAAGAATATTCCTTCAAACTCAGTTTTAAAGGCCAGCGCTATCCCTCAGTTTCTTCCCCGCGCCAATTTGTAGAGTTTAACACTGAGCCTAGTGCCAATCAGCACTGGTATCCATCCATTACTTGCACTGACCCTCTTTTGGAAAGTTTTTAAAAATGGAGTCGAAGCTTCCAGGTCTAGAAGCTTCGTGAACAGAAGTCTGGTAAATGGTTAGTCGAGATAGAGTCGATAGAGAATGAAAGGGCTCCTTGCCCCTATTAAAATGGAAAAAACCAAAAGGGATAAGACCTCTCCCATCATAAGAGGATCCATGTCCCCTCTCTCAAGTTGTATAAACTTCTCCTATTCCAACCTCAGCTAGCTAATGAAAGGGTTGGAATAATCTACAAAATCTTGATAGACAAAACAACTCTTGATAGCCTTAGCCTTCTAGTTTGTGCTTGTAAAGGGATAATAAGTTTGTATTTTGTTTGGTTTGGAGCAAAGAGGAAGAAGCCTTGAACCTCTATTGCTTGAGGTGAATCATGAGATGTTGACAGTGGTGCTGGAACCTAGACACGTTGAAGGAAACTTGCAATGCTAAGGCGAAGGTTGTACTTTCCTTTTGTCATAATAATACAACTGATATTTTGTTTCCTATATCAATTGCATATGGTATTTGGTAGCTTAAGACTCCTTAGCCTCTTAATTAGGTTGAATCTATTGTATGTTGTCATGTGTGCTTTGGTTTCTTGTCTATTTGTTTCAGGTGCTTGATTGATATTAAGGAGCTGATTGCTAGAGCAAAGACACAAGGACTTCATCAAACAAGGATAAGTAATACAAGAGGTAGGAATTTATCCATTCTCATTCTAAGGGAACTCATGTCAGATTGTCTTGTTTATGGCTAAACCCTCTCCCCTAGGCTAGAGGGATTGTCTCTGTCCACACAGAGAATCTTCCTACTCCACAAATTGGTGACTCCACTGGGGAGTCATCCCTCTCTTTGGATTGTTTTTCATTTCATGATTTGTGATGACTTTTCTCGTATCACTCTTTCTCTTTCATAATATGTACTTTACGTTATCTACTTCTTTGATTCTTGAATTTAGAGTGACATGTTTGGTTTTGGTTTGTGGAAATTTTTTGTTTTTCTTTGAATCCCTCGATTAGTGTTGTTATTTTTCTAACAGTAGAGCCGAGTAGTGTGAGTTCCTCTCGAACAGTCATGCCACGGCCCCTTATGGTGCTTGTTGCTAGTTAGACAGTCACACAGATTCCTAAAGGTTAAAATAAGGGTTTCTCTTAAATCATTACTAGTGTGTCTTGTACTCATAGATTCTATTTCTTGGCTTGTTTGACTTTATTCTCCCTGGCTAGAATGCTTTGTTAGCTTGATTTGTTTGAGATTGCATTACTTGAATTTTTGAGTTTTTTTGGATGGTTTGTGTTCCTAGGGCATCTAGGTCATTGTCCATTCTTTTGTTTATATGCTCATCAAGTCAAGTTGGTGATTTTTTACTTCATGGATTTCATGTTTTAGTCCTTGCATCTATATTGCTCTATTTTCAATTGAACAAGTGAAACAGTTTCATTTGCTCTTCTCTTGTTGAAGGTCTCTTTTCTGGGCATAGATTGCATTGCTCGGTTTGTTTCGATTGAATCTTTGCATATTTGGTTTGAAACGAGTTCTTTTTATCATGCTTTGCATATGATTGATGTTTGGTTGTTTGAAAATTTTCATTGAAATGTTTATGTGAAAGATTCATTCTAGAATTCCATCGAAGAAAATACATCATTCTAGTTTGTTTAATTGATATGTTGCATTGAGTAGCATCATTGAAAGCTAGAATTACATCATCGTGAGCATTTGGAATAAAATGAAATTCTTTTACTGTTAAAAGGAGTAGTTGAAGTGCATCTGATAGGAAGAGTAGGAAGTGGAAACAATTTTCATTGTCTTGTTTTGAAAAGTGAAATAGTGAAGAGTCATCTTACTTTCAATTGCTTGTTTGTTGCATTGATTGTTTTCTCTTCTCTTAATTAGTGTAAGCATTCATCAAATTGAAAGGGTTTTGTCTCATATAGTTGCACATAAGAGTTTTTCAGGTGACATCGATAAGGCCTAAAAACTGAGACTTAATTTCAAGATAAACCTTTAAAATATATTCAATTAACCTAAGGTGCATTTGAAACTAAATGCTTACATTTAGAGGTATAGGCTAGAGATGTGTTCCGACATCTTTAAACCTAGCAGCTATTGTTCGCTTCGACATTAGACAGCATTAGTATGAAATTGTGCTCCCCATACCGTCGTGTATATAAAGGGAGACCCCACTAGTTTTGCAATCCTTTATCCATAAAAGCTGAGTCTACCACCTTGTAAATGTGATACACCAAACATAGCATTCGGGGAGATTGCCTACTCGTACTTTTTGGTTCGCTGAGAGGTATTCGGAAATTCACAGTTACCTAGTAATCCCTTTTTCCTAGATTATCCTAAGCACTGATTTTGGTCTTTTTGACTCTTTAAATTTAAAACATCATCGAGCACTTGTCCTTTCAAGCTCGTTCAAACCGAAAGTGACTAGAGTCATCTTTGCCTTGTTCTCGACTCTTAAAACATGAAAAGGCATCAGTATCTTTCAGCGTCTTAAATTTTTTTTGCCCACGATCACATCACATTCATGATAGTTTTATTATGGACCACATCGTGAGTATATCCTTAATATATTTTAAAGAAGCCTTAGAATTAATATCTCTTCTCTTTTTGTTTGAGACAGAATCATCATGGTTGAACCTTCAGGTTTTCCTCCTTCCCCTTCCTCTCCTCCATCTAGAAGGTCATCCAAAGAAGCTTTCCTTGAACTTCCGCAGTCTCTTGAAGATTAAGGTGTTGAACTTGGAATTGTTCTGAGAATTCAACCTTTTTCATATCGTCTGCCTCTATCAGATACTGGGTCACCTTACAAATCTTGCCTGGAATCATCTGATAATCTTATCCAAACTTCTGAGAGTTTGCAGGCTCCTGAAATCCCACAAAGACTGGTTTCTTATCAACCATACCCTTTTTTGATATCTCGTCAACATACTTACAGTCCATACAATCAGCCTGGTGTTCCGTTGGATTTTTCTCCTCATTCATCTTTGACTCATCACCGATTGTTTTCTATGGATTCAGAAGGCGAAATCCCAGTCTCCTCTCTGAGTCAGTCGGAAGTTTCTAGTACTTATACTCCTCACATAAGTGATGAGCAGGGATACGAGTTCCCTCTGGAAGGTTTCCCTTCTATGGGAAGAGTCTCCTCTCTCTCTTGTACTGATTTTAGTGAGCCCATATTGCCGCATGGTTATATCTCTCTAGCTCAGTTGGTTTCAGGCGCTCCTAGTGCCTCATCGTTGTATCAGAATCCCATCTGTTCTTTTAACGCTATGTCAAAATCAGGTTCTTTCATTCAGAACATTACTTCTTGACCGATTGTACAAACTGCGGTCACTTCAGTTCTGGTTCAACCTACCATTCCATCTCAACCTGTTTCATCGTTTTGACCAACTCTCCCGGTCCAACCGACTGTCTCAAGTCAGGTCTCGGTAAGTTCTTCTACCCCTCCAGTGAGTGGAGAAACTATGCCACCACCCGGGAGGCAAGATCTGAATATCCCCATATGTCTGGCGAAACCAGTGTGAGTGGATCCCAAACTCACATGGTTGGAATGAATCAACCCTTTTATGGCATTATTCCTAACCCTGTTGATCCATCCAGATTAGGTAACGTCCATTACCAACAGCCATATATGGCTCAGGTCCCATTCCAACCGGCTTATGTCCCATATGGTTCGCAAGCTATGATAAATTTGCTTTACATTCCTCAAGCTAGACCTTATGGTCAGCCTAGTCAATCCACTGTGCTTGGTGGATATGGCTAGATTCAATTCGGGAACTATCAATACCCTTAGGGTATCACCCTAGGAACTATCCAGACACCTTTGCAGTAGCAAGGGTAACCTTTGCAACCACAAGGTCAGCCTTTGCAGCAACAAGGTCATCCTTTGCAGCAGCAGGCCATATATGCATATCAACAGGGTCAGCATGTTCAAGGCCAAGGTCAACCTTTGCAAGTTCAAGGTCAACCCCTGCAGCAGCAGGTTCAAAATCCTTATGTCCAGGGTCAGCAGGATCAAAATCCTTACGTCCAAGGTCAACAGCTTCAACATCCTTTTAACCCATATGCCCATGAGTGGCCTATGGTAGGACAGTATCAAATCTACCCAGGACTAAATCCTCCCTACGGGTAAGGTAACCTTTAGTGGGGGGAAAATCAAGTTCCATATGGACAAAATCCTCCACTGTGGGGAAAAATCCTTTCCAACGAGGATGGGTTCTGCAATTTGGGTCTACTCAAAGGCCCCACTTGCCTTTTAACATGCAATTTCCTTTCTTGGCCATGTTGGAACTGTTAGATGTTTAATTGAGGCTCACCAATGATCCTATCCTTCATTCGCCTTATTGGCCTCTAGTTCCAACGAAGGTTCCAAGCAATTGCCCCAAATTTGAGAGAAAAGCCAAGGAGGATCCACAAGCCCACGTGATGACATATCACCTTTGGTTCTCCTCCAATTTGTACGTCGATGATCCTATCTGTCTCTGAATTTTTCAAAGAACTATCACAGGGGTTGCAACAAAATGGTACATCGAACTACCTCGAGGTACCTATGGTGACTTGAACTCTCTCGCTATCGCTTTCCTCACTCATTTCTAGCTACAAGTTCACTATCTGACCCATATCTCCGATCACACCCATGAATGGAGACATTGGCTTCGTGTCATCAAGTTTGAAATTGTTGATCAATTGCTGACATAATGGTTCACAAAATCATTCTTTGGCCCAATTACTAGGGACATAGCTATGGGTGGGTGTGTTACTGAGGAGCAAGCCATCGCTCGTGCTTAGTATTTCGATCTAGTCTACTCACAATCTGGCACATTATATGAGATGTTACCCGATGCTCCAAGACCATCATGAAATCTCATAGCATCAAATTCTCCGGATACACCACCTGTTGATGGAGTGATTAGTTCTGTGTCTCAAACTCCCACGAAATCATCTTCAAAGAAGAAATCCGTCTCGAACACTGATTCCAATGATCCCTCTAGAAATTCACCTGGTCCTGGTAAGACCTCTGAGGTTCATGCTGTCCAGTCTACTATAGCAGATAAAACCTCTAAGGCTAAAAAGAAGGGAAAAGGCAAGGCCAAATCCAATGCCCTGAAACAGGGCCCACCAAAATCTTCTGCTGGCGATGTTTCTCAAAGAAATCCAAAGTATCCTTGCCTTATCTGTCAGGAGGATAATTACACTAAAGATTTTCCATGATGATCGGAAGTTAGTCACTTGCTAAAAGGGACCCCGGTTGTCTTAAAAGAACCCTTTCCATCCCAACAAACCCAAATGGTAGAACAACCTCAGTCTTCCGCTTCCATAGTTTCCCAAGTGTTTATGATGAATACGCCTATAGATGTGGCTACCAGATCTAAAGATTATCAAACCCCTCTTCCGACAGTAGAGAAAGAGAGTGAAAGTACCCCTTCCTCCTCTATCTCGTCTACCTCTAGTCCTCTCCATATAGAGCGACCTAGTCCCAATTCCGCTATCTAACCACCCTATCAAGGTGTGCTGTGAAAGTACTCATATAATCCAAACACTCGAGCCGCTCAGCACTACAACATGGTTGAGGATTTATCTCAAGCACCATCAACCTTGTCTGCCCTCAAGGTCCTTCAAAGTTGTCCCTCTCAACAGAAAGCATTATTGTCAACCATTGGAGGTGTTGATCCATCTGATTCCAATCTCATTTGCTTTGATCTCGAAAACCATGTTGCACGCTTACCCCATCAGATTTCCTTTCTCATTCAAGTGATAATTAATGAAAAGACGATACATAGGACCGTCATTGATGAAGGTGCTTCCACCTTAATCATGTTTGTGTCCTGTTGGAAGGCAATCGGTTCTCCTACCCTGAACAAATCGCCTAACACGTTGGAAGCCTTTGATCGACATAATTCTCGACCATTCGGTGTCCCTCCTAATCTTTCCATTACTTTGGAAGGTAAGAGAGTTAATGTCAAAGTAGAAATTGTTGACGCAAATCTTAACTATAATATTCTACTCAGGCAGAGTTGGACCCATGTTATGCATTGTGTGGCCTCCTTTCTTTTCTGCTTTCTCTGTTTCCTCATCAAGGGAAAATCATCACAGTCGACCAATTGTCTTTCTTTGCCTCTTCCTCCTTGGATGGCAATGTTCCTTACATTAAGCATACCAGTGCTCCATATGAGAGTGTGGGAGCTAGACTTTTCAAATATCCCACCTTAATGGGTATTTTTCCTCTCCCACCTCCAAATTTTGCCTCAATCATCATGATCTCGGTTAAGTCTAATCCTTGGGTCATTCCCCCTCCTAATCACATTGATTCATGGGGTGATGTCATTACGTTAAGCCCTGCCAAGATTAATTATGTGGAGATTGTTTCGGCTTTGGCTTCGGCATCTACTATTCACACTACTTTGAGTATGTCTCTTGATGCATATTCTCAATCCCCTTGGCTTGTTTCTTCGGATTATTCTAATCCCTTAACCGAGACGTTTCCTACTGACGAAAGTATCATGGAAATTATGTCTCTTGAGGAAACACCTTGGAATGATACTCATCACCATTCCTCATTCTTACATGGTCCGGAGGTCATGTCTACCTATCTTGAGAAGTTCTCTTCTCATTTCTCGACCCAACCACTTCAAATGCCTATCATGACCCATGAAGTCTGGTCAGAAGGGAACATGGGTAATATTACCCAAATTATGCCTATTGACATTTCTATTAAACCTGGTATCATTGAACACATTCATATTGGGGTAACTTGTTCTCCTGATGAGATCAAGCTTTATACTCGCCTTTTTCAAAAGTTTCAAGATTTTTTTGCATGGTCATCCGAAGAAATTCCCAGAATTGACCCTATTATATCCGTGCACAAAATTCCGACTTATCTATACTACTAGTGTAGGGGCCTAACAAGCCCATTCATCAACGACTTCGTCCTGTGCACCCTAGAAAAGCAACCGCCATTAAGGCTGAGGTTGGAAAGCTTCTTAAAGATAGTTTTATTTATCCTATACCTTTGACAAATTGGGTGTCAAACATCTTACGGGTGACTAAGAAACAAGGTACCATTCATGTTTGTGTTAATTACTGTGACATTAATCGTGCCTATCCAAAAGACAATTATCCCACTCCTTTTATAGACTAGATTATCAATGAATGTGTTGGGAGTGAGCTTTTCTCCTTTATGGATAGTTTTTCTAGTTATAACTAGATAAACATTTCACCGCTGATCAACACAGGACCACCTTTATCTATCCATGGGGGACTTTTGCATATAAAAAGCTCCCTTTTGGCCTTAAGAATGCTGGGGCTACTTTCCAACGAGCGATGTCTTATGCTTTTCATGACATTAAAAACATTGTTCAGCCTTATTTGGATGATGTTCATGCTCATTCACTTAAGCACCATGACCATCCCGATCATCTTCGACAAATATTTCTTCATTGTAGACACTATAACATTCTGCTTAACCTGCATAAGTGTGTCTTTTGCATTGAGTCTGGGCGACTTCTCAGTTTTATTATTTCGAAGGATGGTATTCATCTTGATCCTCTCAAAGTCAAGGCTATTGTTAATCTACCCCCTCCCTCTTCGTTGCATCAATTACAGAGTTTGCAAAGGGAAATTGAATTTCCTTCCTCGCTTTGTTCCTAATTATGCTGAGCTAGCTTCAAGATTCACCTGATTACTTAAGCAAGGAACTCCTTTTATTTGGGATGAGACTGCCAAAAGTCTTTTGATGAATTGAAATATTTCCTCATTAATGCTCCTTTATTGCATCCTCCAAACTATCATCGTGATTATTTCCTCTATCTAGCTACAACTTCTAGCACCATTGCTATGGTACTGGTGCAAGACGATGACGAAGGTCATGAACATGTCATTTATTACCTTAGCCACAATCTCCTTGATACTGAAACCCTTTATGCTCATGTCAAGAAATTGGCTTTGGCTGTTGTTCAGGTTGTTCAATTCTTTTGGCATTATATTCTCCTTCGCACTACAACCGTGATTTTTTATTACAAACCCATGACTTATATTTTGACTTGTCAGTTACTTGGGGGAAAATATTCCAAGTGGATTTTCATCCTCCAGGAATTCAATTTGGTATTCACCACTGCCAAATCAAACAAATAACTTGTATTTGATGATTTGATTTGATCTTTTCCCTCTACTTCTCTACCTACTGGTGCTAATGAGCAGCTCCCCGATGAGACCCTCTTTCTGATTAGCACTCTTGATCCTTAGTATGGTGATATAATCGTGTATCTCCAAACTTCTACCTTCTGGTCTGTGTTGTCCAAGGATTATCGCTGATGCATTCGGCATCAATCCCATCCTTACCACATCATTGGGGATACTTTATACCACGTTGATGTTGATTTGATTCTTCGTCGATGCCTAACTCTCGATGAGGCTGAAAGAGTATTAAATGACTGCCATTCTGGCACATGTGGTGGTCATTTGTCTGGCTATGCCACTGCTCAAAAGATCCTCCGTGCTGGTTATTTATGGCCCTCTATCTTTAAAGATTGCATTCTCGTTGTCCGCAAATGCCACGAGTGCAAAATTTATCAACGAAAAATGCGCACCCAACCCACTCACCTTCACCCCGTTATTACTGTTGGTCCCTTTCCCAAATGGGGCATTGATTTTATGACATGTAACCCTCGTTCGACTAAGGGGCATGGTTATATTGTTGTTTCCATAGATTACTTCACCAAATGGGTTGAAGCGATGCCTACATTTTTCAGTTGACGGTAAAACAGCTGTGCAATTTCTCTTCAATCATGTTATCTCTGGTTTTGGAGTGCCTCAAGCCATTGTCACTAATGATGGATCCCATTTTTGCGATTATATGATGGTTGAGTTGACTTCTAAATTGGGCTTACGTCACAACAGCTCAACTCCTTATTACCCTCAAGCCAACAGCCAAGTTGAAGCGGTAAACAAAGTTTTAGTTACTATGCTTCAGCGCACCATTGGGCTGCACAAATCCAATTGGCATCTCATGCTTTTTTCAGCTCTGTGGGCCTATGGAACCTTGACTAAAGACACAATTGGATTGACACCTTTCTAGCTAGTATATGGTCTAGAAGCTACCCTACCAATTGAATGTGAAATTCCCTCACTCAAATTGGTTGTCGAATTACTCCCTGATACCTCGCCTCAAGAGGAGCATCTCCTATATTTGGAATGACTAGATGAAACCCGCTATCTCGCTGCTTTAGTCATTGAGGCACAGAAAAAGCGAGTTAAATCCCATTTTGATCAGTCGGTCTCTCCTCGTGCTTTTTCTGAGGGTGATTTTGTCTTGCTATATGACTAAGCTAACGATAAGCTAGGGGCAGGAAAATTCAAACCCATGTGGCATGGGCCCTATATTGTCAAGCGTGTATTACAAAAAGGGGCCTATGAGCTAACTGATTATGAGAGTAACCCTTTGGACAAGCCTCGCAATGGGTTGTACCTCAAAATGTATTAGTCATGAGTCATCTCGCATGGTTACTTATGTACATAAGTGTGTTATTCATTTTTGTGCAGTTTGGTTTGGTTTGTTTTTTCAAGAAGCTTTCCTGCTTATTATGTCTTCACCTTCTTCACAGATGTCTATGACTCCTTATGTCGGTTTCGTTGATGGTGCTTTCCATAGTACCTGAAATTTATCATCTGCAGCATGAGCTATTTATGACCCTCGTGGTGAGTTGATTGATCCTCAAGGTATTTGTTTGGGTCCAATAACTAATAACATTGTTGAATATAGCACAGTTCTCGAACTCTTGTCACAAGCCATTGCTCTTTACATTCGAGAAATGGTTGTAACCCTTGATTCGCAACTTGTTGTTATTCAGCTTAATGGGAAATATTCTGTCAGAAACCCTCAATTATTGAGAATGTATTTGCATATTCATCTATTGGAAATAAATTTTGATTATATTACATATCATCACATTCCTAGGCATATGAATAAATTAATAGATGCATTGGCTAATTATGTTTTAGACAAATATTTATGCAATATGTGAAAAACATTGTATCATAGTAAATAGGAAATATATCATATATATGTCGATAATTTTTTAGTGTAATACATCAAAATCCAAAAAATAATATATGTGTTCCAAGTACATCCATGGCTCACAGGCCTCAAAACTATAAATGCTAACTACGGACTACTTTGTGTGATGCTCGTGATAGCATGTTACTACTCGCATTACACGAGTCAATAATCGACAATTCCGATCCGACACTCCCACCATGTGCCACTAATAACGGTGAGGAATGTCCTTGATCAGTGCATACTCTGGAATCCCTCTCATCAGGTTATCCAGATTTCGAGCAATCTCCTCTTCATTCTCGACTCCTTCCTTGTAAGGAGTGACATCTAATTTCCGAGCCATGCGTCTCACTATAGGGGACATCCCTGCTGGTCTCTATGGTCCAACATCTGCAATTACAAAGTCAAGGTGTCACAAATACATATATTCAAAAACAATAAAAACCAAAAACAAAATTATTTTTCTCACCTCCATCATCGAAGTCCTCTCCCTCTGGGAGTGGCATGTTAGGATCACCGTGGAAGTAAGTCCCATTGTACAGCCAATCCTCCATGACGATCAGTTGTCATCTAAGCCACACAAAGAAGGCAGGCTTGTAAGACATATGTTGGCCCCCTCTAGATCTGGGCATCAGCTCGCTCCATCGAACCATCCTTGGATCTCATGGTACCGGGGGGTTCACCTCCACCATCTGATAATGGAACAGTGGGATTTGTTCCAAGAAGAAGGTTACTAGGACAGAGCCATATCCAAATTGCCTCAAATTCCCTGCTTTGCATTTGGATAGTTGTCACTTCATGTTTACTTTCATTGCTTCTGCCCAGTTGAAAATAGTGGGCGCCATACAGTCCACAGCATATTGGAAGCGAGATTTGTTGGACTCATGAAGTGCTTGAGCCCCAGCTACTCGGTTGATGGTCAAAAGTACCACCTTCAATAGAAGATCATTTATTTTCATAATATCGATCTTGCCACTTGTAGATTTTAGAGCTCCTGGGCAATGTTAGGCAAGGAGCATGTTTACACTCATCCGCCTCCATATAGTTGGACTGGTTCCCCTCTGCGAGACATTCTAGTAATGAAATAAATATCTGAAGTCTCCAACTCTAGCTCTTGGTCATGAATCATGAATACCTCCCGTCCGATATCCCATAGACTGATCAGGTATTGCAGTAGTTCAGGTTGAGCCCATAGGCCTAGTGTAAAAAAGAACTTGAGGAGCCCACAGTTCCTCAATGCGTCAAGACATTCTAGATCCTCCAAGGCCATTTGGTCTATTCTTTCATGTCCGCATTCTTTCCACTCAATCACCATTTTCTCGCCTTGATTTTCCTACAAACACCCCACATTTAACTCAACACCAATCCTTGAAAGGGAAAATTTTGATTTAAAGCTTTGAATTTGGGCAGAAATCAAATTTTTTGTTTCTCTATGCAGCGTGACTATTTTTAAAATAGGAGAGCTAACGATACAAGACCATGTGTTAAAATTCGACGATTGGCACAGTCCCGTGCCTAGATCCTGCACCGACCATCGGCGAATTCTTTTTGTAAAAAGTCCCTCAAATCCCCTAAAAAGATAGTTAAATCTTCAAAAAACAGGTATCAATGTGAAGAATAGGGCCACAGCTCTTACCTGCAATGAACGGTTCGACGATTGACTGCCTAGATCTGCAAAAATCCGCTCCTAAAAATCTAGGGCACAAGTGGGTAAAAACTACTCAAATGAGGTAAATGAGGTAAATGGTAAAAATGTTTTACTTTTTTCCCTTTTTATTAACTTTTGACAGTATTTTAGGGTTTTAAAAGTATTTTTCGCCATTTTTCCTTAGAAATGGATAATGCATTTGCTTCTTGTGCAGCGACAGGTGATGGTTTGCTGGTGATGATGCAAAACTAGAGTCATATTTAAGCTCTTTTCCCGACTCATAAAAAAATGGAAATGAAAAGATTGTTGAGTATTTTTCCCTTTTTTACTCGTTAAATTAAATAAAAATGGGGAGTCTTCTTTAAGCTCTTTTCCATCTCTCAAAACATGAAAATATTGTCGAGCTCTTATTGTTTTGACCTCGTAAACAGTTGTAACATCATTTACTAGCATACATTTACTCCTTTTTTGGGTTGGGATAAA
Organism: Pinus tabuliformis; assembly: GCA_031772625.1. Classification (NCBI taxonomy): domain Eukaryota; kingdom Viridiplantae; phylum Streptophyta; class Pinopsida; order Pinales; family Pinaceae; genus Pinus; species Pinus tabuliformis. The sequence continues at coordinate 489,402,535 of CM062820.1, forward strand.
CTATTTACGAAAAAGGTACTCCTTGGTTGACATGGCCAAAAGGTTCTCTCAAGTATTGCTTTCTACCTTTTCGGGCTCAGGAGACAACTTTATGAAAAGGGACCTTTTGGAGTTTTCTTTTCCATGTCTTTTTCAAGCTCTCTAAACATGAAAAAAATACTGAGTTTTTCCTTTATCGAACTCGTTAAAATTTAACGACATCAGATTCGTCGCCACAGCAGACATGAGCTTCTCCTTCCTAGGGCTCGTTAATCTTACTAGGTCGGTTCCATCGAAAGGATAGACTTATATTACAAGCATATGATATCCCCTTCAATCTTGTGATAAAAAATAATTGGGGTACCTACCAAGAATGGTGGGGGAAAATGAAAAATTTTTACCAGTTGTGTCGGCAGCTTGTCACTCTTGAACATGACATTCTTTTGTTTTGTGTCAGATTGGGATATCCTCACTTCATCATTGACCTTCTTGGGTTTGGGTCATCCACTTTTTTCCTTTCCATTTGATATTTGCGACGTCATCATGACCTCCGATCCTATGGATCCAAAGAGCTGCTAAACTCCAGAGTCGTGTCGCCAATATGTTCAAGAGTTATTCCTTCTGTAGTTTACACTCATTCCTGATTCTCTGCATCATCCATAATCATTGCATCCCTTTTTCTTGCATCAATGATGTGGGATACATCATGGCCCTCCTTTGACAAGTTCACTTCCTGTCGACTTCAGCTCATTATCTAGGAAGTTGGCCAAAAGACTCCCTTCCAGTATCTTAGAGCTTGCATGCTCTAATGGCAAGTTCTTCGCACTCGACTAGAAAAGGGCTCAGTCGCTCTGTACGGTGCTAGAGATATTTTTAATCTCTGCAAATCGGCGTGAGGAGGAAACTGGTTAGTAGCATCGGTCTTGTAAACTAGGATAAAAGGAAGATTCTTGGGAAATGATGTAAAGGGGAATTATTCTGCTCATGAAGAGGGACATACTAGGAGTTTCTTCATGATGGGAAAGCATGTTAGGTTCACTGTAGAGGTCCTCCAGGATCATGGACGTGGAGTACAGGGACAGTGACAAAATGTTGTGTAATAGGTCCTTAGATAGGAAAAAAGGGATTCCAAGAGATTGGCTCAGAGATCCATGGTAAAAATTGGTTTTTATTATCTTGTAGTACTTCACTTGTGATAATCGGTATAGTGTGGTATATCTTTATCATATCAAATTGCTTCAACATATGAAGGGAGATTGTAAAATCAACTTACCCTACTTCTTTTCAAAAAGCCTAACCAAAATGATAGAGAATGTCAAGAACAAAACAAAATCCAAGGAAGCCAATATCTATCATCATGGGCTAATCAAGATACTTGTTGAGTATCAGGTAAGGAATAAGGGGTTGCTTTGGAAGGATTTTTTGGCTAAACATCATTTTGAAGAACAAACAATAAGGAATGAGGAGAAGTTTGAGCAGTTGCATGTAACAAGAAGTATCATGAATTCTCCTTTGTATCCTATTGATGGTGTTGGACTTGCCAACATGTAAGGGGATCTCCTTGGTAAGAAGTCCCAATTAGACCTCAGACCGTTTGGTGTAGGAGTCCCAGCAGTGGTTCGTACGGTAATTCCTTGACCGCGATTTCGCACAAAGGCAAGTAAGATGTCCCTGTTGGTGTAGTAAGTCAAGGAAGGTGCATGAGAGGTTCTAACACACTGAGGGTGAGGTGAGTGCGCCCCTTGGAAACCTGTAATAGTATGTGGCTTGGAAGGGAACACACGAGCGAAGATGCATCACAAGTTGGAAAGTAAGTTAGCGAGCAATCCAAAGTGATGGTTAAACCAACAGCACATTTCAGAAAGGTTCATACATACTTATACAGAATAGTCCATACATGCATGCGTGAGCAAACAAATACATATATCATTTAGAGTAAACCAAATAGCATAGAATATAATACAACATATGCATGAAACATGTTGGCTCTGTTATATTAAGAAGTGTAAGTTCCAATCATACAATACATCCATGTCTAACCACTAGTTCCAATAGTAGAATGTTACAGCCAGAACCGCCTGCTCCTCCAAAGAGATATACTAGCTCTGCGCAAGGGAGAGGCTAAGGCTCGTTACAATATTGTCCAGGCTCTCTCCAAGATAGTCTTATCAGAAGCTTGGCTGACCAAAAGCATTTACAATGAGTTATGATGTTCTATTTATAGCAAAGGGTGGGGTGACCTTTGACATTCCCCTTTATGACAATTTGTCTACCCTCATGACTCTTCATCTACTCTATTACTGTTACATCCAACTATCGACACTTGAACTTCCACTTGACAAGACATTACATTACAATGCACATGTGACCATGTGAGACAAAATGGCTTGAGCAAGCCATGCAAGATATCACTCACACTCGGTCTGTTGTGGTGAGACCAACTCTTTGACATGCTTGTGATGGCAAAGGTGGTGAGTTGATGCCAAGCTTGGTCGTCTATGATGGTGTGCATGTGCTCCATGGTGACATCTTTTTGAAGTGAACTCTTGCCTTAGTTGCATCTGGGTGCATTGTTGTGGCTCCTCCATCCAACTCGTCTGCTAGCATGTCCATGGTCTTTTGGATGGGGTCGAACCGGAAACACACTGATGCAAAGTTTCCATGCTAATCTTCCAGTGTGTGGTGGTGGTCATGTGCATCAAATGTCAACTGCATGTTCAGCTCCAGACGGACTTGCTTCTTGTCTTCACCTTCATGAGTGTGCCGAATGGGTGGGATCACATGAATACACACAGCGACATGCATGTTGCTGCATTCCCTTGCATGTGATCAACAACGCTGCTCACCTTGTCTGCTCCGTGCCAACTACTGGGATGGATCTATAACTTGTACGGGCACCGTTTCATTCATGACTGCATGTTGCGCCCCCTATTGTACCTGTTCTTGGTGCAACTCATTCTCTCATCTATGCAGCTCTTGTTCTTCCTTAATTTGTTGCTTCAGCACATGCAACTCCTTCTCTGTTCCATTCTCTACCTTCACGTGATCTTCATGTCGTGCCGTCACCTCATAGCCTGAGTCTCCAAAATTGCTTTCATCACAAGTGAATCTGCTTGATCTTGCAACTTTGTTTCGCCTCTATGTTGTCAACAACCTTCCTCGTGTGTTTGTTGCATCTGGTATGATGCCTTCAGCTATTGTTCATGGTGCTACTTGTTGTGATGTTGTTGACATCATATATTGATGTCCTTTTCTATGCACAACTTGATGTCTTCATGCGTAGGAAAGTTCATAGACACTTGATCGACTACATCCCCAAGTGTGCTCTAAAAGGTGTCTTTGACTATTCTCTCCTAGAAACCATTGTACCTGTACTGCTGAGAGGTAGATGAACACCTACAATACCTGGAGACATGGCAACACTCATGGCTAGTAATCTGTCAGTCAAAAACCAAAACAAACTTGAGAGCTAACTTGCAACATACATGTGTGGCTGATCATGAAGGTCACGCAATTTCTACTGGGAGGTCAGGAGACTGACTGCCAAAACTGCACAAGGCATAGTCCAGGCTGTCAGGAGGTTGACTGACTACTAGAACTATGCAATGCACAGTCCAGCCTGGTCTACTAAGGACTGAAACTGTACAATGCGCAATTTCAGTTAGCAGTAACATCCAACCAGCAAACTATATTGCGCAGTTTCTGGGGCCAACGGGACACTGCCTCCAATAATTGCACAATGCAAGCCTAGAGGTCAGTTCTTGGCTAGACTTGTGCAATTTCTGGAGGGAATGAAGATTCTTCGCTTCCGGAAATGCGAAGTGCTAGTCGAGCAAGGCATGGTCCGAGCCAAGACAGCCCAGTCTGGCTGACAAGTGACTGAAAACATGAGAAGTTTGAATGCATGGTGAGATGAGTGCAAATGACAGTGAATGATCATTCATGCAAACAACAAGTGCAAGATTCAGAAAATAGGAAAGCATGCATGTGTGTGAAGTGAGTTGCCACAATGATGACCCTCCATGCAAAATAATGTCATGCATGCAACAGCAGTGAGATGAAAATGAAAATTGAAATGGTTCTAGTACAAGCTAGTATGCATGTAAATGACAACAAGCGCTCACTGAAATCAAGTAGACAACATTCATATGAATCAAAACACAAAAAAGCCAGAAACACAGCGCAAGTCATGAGAAGCAGGCATACCCCAAGATAGTTGAGTTGAATGCGTCGACGACTCCTAGATGCAATGTACGATGCCAGCTACAAGGTCAATGTGAGGAATGAGCTCTACAGTGCCTAGTTGACGAGTTTTGATAAGATCAAATATTTGATGCGCATGCCACAAATCTAGGAAGAGCGACACTTGGTGGGAGGTTTCTAAAATGATCCTTGCATGCAACCTCCAGTGCTAAAAGTAGATCCATGAATCAAGGGATTCCTTTGCATGCTGCCTTGGGAGGAGCATCCCATGCATGTAAATTAGTTTTTCTCGGTCCCAGAGGGAACTGGTCAACTCAACTACACATGCAACACTCAGCTCAGCTAAGAGGAAAAAATGCGCATTTCTGGGAGGGAGCTGGGTTGGCTGCCTAGAGGGATTGTGCAATTTCTGGGTAGGGTAGCTGACTGCAACCCAGAATTGTGCAATTTATGGGTTGAGTAACCCTTCTGGGGGGAATTGTTCAATTTTCTCAATGAACAATGATAGGCAGAATTGTGCAATTCTGGAGCCCGGAAGGCTGCCAGACAGAATTGCCCAATTTCTGGAGGGAACATTGGTTTCCCTCCAGAATTGTGCAATTTCCTGAGGGAGCTGCTTAGGCTGCATCTAGACCAAGTCCGGAGAAATAGCTTGTGAGGGGGATGCAACAAGCTTTGATGGACAGGTTGTTATTCTGCAAGAAAATCACTAAAGCTTGTGTACTTGATAAGACAAGACATGCTGTTGTGAAAGGTTGGTAGGGAGGCTCCAAAACGAAGCTAAGGAAAAAATTTGGAGAATCGTTGTAGATGCTACAACACTTGGTGACACACTGGTAGAACTCTAGCTTTCTGAATGGACCTTGTACTGAAAATCAAGTCTAACTCCTCTGGAAGTATTGTTCAGTTCTCAGATCGTCTTGGTTTCCACACTTGCTTGATTGTAAGATGTATCATCTGCCAAGCTCTTGGTCAATTAACACACATTCCAAGCCAAGTCAACACATTTGTTTCAATTGGGGTTGAGGGGTATATTGGTGCACAAGTAGTATAGTTGTCAGAGCCTTAGTTTCATCTCTGGTGTTGCTCCACTGCCAGCAAACCTGGACAGTACCACAGCAGAGTCACGTAGGAACACAAGCATCGCTCCACTTCCAATGAGCCTAGTCAGTACCCCAGCAGATTTACTTGCATCACCTCTTTGTGCAGGAAGCCTTTCTCTTCTTTCACCTTATTCATTTTCATTTTTCTTTTTTTTAAACTTTTTTCACTTTTTCATTTTATTTTTTTCATAACTATGCATGACACTTATTCATTTCAGAGGCACAAGAAGGATCCCAACTTATTGAGAGCAGAAAAAGGTTTTTCCTTCAGAGAAGTAGTTTATGTATACCTCTGATGTGCTTGTTAAGGTTCCCCCTCACCTTACTCTACTTGACTGAGCTGACAAGGATTAACCTAAAAACAACTGACAAGAGTAGGTGATACTAGTTAGCACACAAGCTTTGTGTTTTCACCAAGGTTCACTTCGAACAGAAGGTATTTTCCATTGATATATCATGGACTGAAGACAACAAGTTCTCACATAAGAGAGAAGACAACAGATAACCAAATTTTGATAGTTTTACAAGTCCTCTCATACTTTACCCAGCTTGTTTCAAGAGTTGAACATGATCCATGCGAAACTAACCTATGGATAATAACAAACAAACGAACCAAAAAGAAAATCAAGAAGTAGAAGAAAATGCTGAAGAAAAGCGAGTAAGCAAACAAACAAGCAAGCAAACAAACGCAAAGAAAGAAGCAAACATGCATTCAAGCAAACAACTCAAAAGAAAACACTACTCCTCCTCCTAAGCTAATAGTGCATGGGTGATCTCATGTGAAGTGATACTTCCAATGCAGCCATTGGCGCATCAGTTGACCCATGTTGGTGAAGGCACAGTTTGCGAACATCGCAGTTGTACAAACTAGCAAGCATGAAAGATAAAACAATGAATACGGACACACACTTAGCTTACAAGCGACCACAGAGCAAAGATGAGTGAAAGTGCATGACATGCACTTTGTGGAGCTGCCATGGTGTTGTGCTACAATACATGCAGATGTTGAGTGTATGCATTCTATTGACTTTGACATGCAAGCAAATGTGAGAAATGTGGACCACTTACGTTGTGCATGTGTGCTTGTTGTGTAAGATTCCTCCAATGCATGAACGATGGGATCGTGTAGTTCGAGTGGAGGAAGCGAAATCTAGGTGTTTGGTTGATCTTCAATGCAAAGCAAAGAGTGATGAGGAGCCTTGAGTGTTTCAACAATTTCATGACTGGAAGTGAAACCAACCTCAGGATGACGAGGGCCTGACATAACCATCAACTTGGGCTGAAGTGCCTCGACATTCTATGGGGTTTCGACTTCGTTGAAAGATAGACCAGTGTCTTAGACAGATTAACAATGATTGAATCAACATCGTGATCAGATGAAGAAGTAGAGAGATCACGACAACCAAGATCAGAAAATTTAGGATGTTTGTCAGCATCCTCATGATTTGATGAATCAGGCAGAGGGGTAGATGAGAAGCAAACATGTTCACCCTCCGTGTTTCTAGAAATGATAGATGACAAATTGGACAAATTTTCAGAGGAATATGTGTCCTCTCCGCATTGTTATGACAGACTGACATCCAACGTGTCCTGTGAATGATCGGAAGTAGAAACATCCAGAAATGGGTTTTCACAGGGGAAATCAGCAGTGGCAGAATCACAAGGGATTTCAAGATAAAGCAGATGAGGTGTGGCTGGAAGGGAGTCATCCTTCACCATGGGTTCTTCTTTAGATTCCCGCACACACTCATCATGAATGATGGCACAGGTTGGTTGCATAACACCAACTTTGTTGACAACTTGATCCTCGTTCACAGCAGGTGAGGAGTCTGGAATGGAAGAGCACAAGACAATACAATCCGAAGGATCAGCAGAACAAGGGGATGGAGGTTAACGGAATGAATCCACGTGACAACCAACAAGCTTGCAAGCCAAATTTGTGTAGATATCAAGAGCAGGTGGGGTGGGATGATGTGAGAGTTCAACAAATGTGTGTGGATGATCTCCCACATCACTCCATGGTGGTGGAGCTGCTTGATGTGGTGAAGGAAAATAGTCACTTGTGACAGTAACTGTGCCTGCCTATGATTGCATAGCTCCACCACCGAAGTGCATTGAGCAGGGTTCGGATATGCGAAGAAGATACTCAAATCTTCCATAAAGAAATTCCCAATCAATTTCATGTTCGTGAAATCGGTATGCAAGATTACAAAAGCATGTGTAAAAGTGATCAATGGATTCATCAGGTGCTTTTCATAATTTTAAAATTTCTTGGTCAAGTGCTTTATGGTTAAAGTGATTGAAAGCACGGTCTATCTCTATGACCAAATGAGTAAGAGAATGAATAGATTTTTTGGGCAGCATGGCACACTAGTGCATTGGGTGCCCTCGAAGCGTGTAGACGAACAACATGCAGGTCATGTATTCTTCAAAGATTCCATGTCTTTCACATGAGCCTACAATGCTAACTGCATGCCTAACCAAGGCTACGTGGCCTCCACCATCAAATGTTTTATGTGACAAGTTATCCGAGAGCTTTTCTGAGATAATGAAGTCATTTCCATAAGACATACACTTTGGAAGAGCAACTCTGTAGTTAGTCATGATAGATATGTAGAGATTCAAAACAAATGTGAGGACTCAGCTTGTCATCTGGCCCTCCTTCTAGCGCCAAAATGTTGACGATGTTGGACCTGCCAACATGTAAGGGGATCTCCCCAGTAAGAAGTCCCAATTAGACCTTAGACCATTTGGTGTAGGAGTCCCAGCAGTGGGTCGTATGGTAATGCCTTGACCGTGATTTCGCACAAAGGCAAGTAAGATGTCCCTGTTGGTAGCAAGGGTGTGACAGCTGCAGTAAGTCAAGGAAGGTGCATGAGAGGTTCTAACACATTGAGGGTGAGGTGAGTGTGCCCCTTGGAAACCTGCAATAGTACACGGCTTGGAAGGGAACACACGAGCAAAGATGCATCACAAGCTGGAAAGCAAGTTAGCAAGCAATCCAAAGTGATGGTTAAACCGAAAGCACATTTCAAAAAGATTCATACATACTTATACAGAATAGTCCATACATGCATGCATGAGGAAACAAATAAATATATCATTTAAAAAACCAGATAATATAGAATACAATACAACATATGCATGAAACGTGTTGGCTCTGTTATATTAAGAAATGTAATTTCTAGTCATTCAATACATCCATGTCTAACCACTAGTTACAATAGTTGAATGTTACAACCACAACTGTCTACTCCTCCAAAGAGGTATACTAGATCTATGCAGTGGAGAAGCTAAGGCTCGTTACAATAATCTCCAAGCTTTCTCTAATATAGTCTTATCGGAAGCTTGGCTGACCAAAAGCCTTTACAATGAGTTATGAGGTTCTATTTATAGCAAAGGGTGGGGTGACCTTTGACATTCCCCTTTGTAACATTTCGTCTACCCTCATGACTCTTCATCTACTCTATGATTGTTACATCCAACTATCGAAACTTGAACTTCCACTTGACAAGACATTACATTACAATGCACATGTGCCCATGTGATACAAAATGGCTTGAGCAATCCATGCAAGACATCACTGACACTCAGTCCATTGTAGTGAGACCAACTCTTTGACATGCTTGTGATGGTGAAGGTGGTGAGTTGATGTCATGCTTAGTCATCCGTGATTGTGTGCACGTGCTCCATGGTGACATCTTACTGAAGCGAACTCTTGCCTCTGTTGCATCCAGGTGCATTGGTGTGGCTCCTCCATCCAACTCGTCTACTAGCATGTGCATGGTCTTCTGGGTGCAGCCAAACTAAAAATACACTGATGCATAGTGTCTGTGTTGATCTTCCAATGTGTGGTGGTGGTCATGCGCATCAATTGTCAACTGCATGTTCAACTCCAGTCGGACTTGCTCCTTGTCTTCACCTTGGTGAGTGTGCCGAATGGGTGGGATGGCATGCATGTACATAGTGACATGCATGTTGTTGCATTCCCTTGCATGCGATAAACAACACTGCTCACCTTGTTTTCTCCATGCCAACTGCTAGGATGGATCCATTACTTGTACGAGTGTAGTTTCATCTGTGAGTGCATGTTGCGCCCCTGGTTGTACCTGTTCCTGCTGCAACTCATTCTCTCATATATGTAGCTCTTGTTCTTACTTGAGTTGTTGCTTCAGCACATGCAACTCCTTCTCTGTTCCGTTCTCTGCCTTCACACAGTATTCATGTCGCGTCGTTAGCTCATAGCCTGAGTCTCCAAAATTTCTTTCATCACAAGTGGATTTGCTTGAGCTTGCAACTTTGTTCTGCCTCTGTGTTGTCAACAACCTTCCTCTTGCATTCATTGCATCCGGTATGCTACCTTCAACTGTTGTTCATGGTGTTGCTTGTCGTGATGTTGTTGTCATCATATCTTGATGTCCCTGTCTACGAAGAACTTGATGTCTTCATGGGTAGGCAATTTCATAGACACTTGATCAACTGGAACCCCAAGTGTGCTCTGAACGGTGTCTTCGACTTTGCGCTCCTCGAAGCCATTGTACCTGTACTTTTAAGAGGTAGATGAACACCTGCGATACCTGCAGACATGGAAACACTCATGGTAAGAAATATGTCTATCAAAAACCAAAATGAACTTGAGAGATGACTTGCAACATACTTGTGTGATTGATCATGAAGGTCGCGCAATTTCCGCAAGGAGGTAGGGAGACTGACTACCAAAACTGTGCAAGGCAAAATCCGGGCTATCAAGAGGCTGACTGACTGCTGGAACCGCGCAATGCACAGTCTAGCCTGGCATGTTGAGGACTAAAACTGCACAATGCACAATTCCAGTCAGCAGTGACATGCAACCAGCGAATTGCATTACGCAATTTCTAGGGCCAAGAGGACACTGCCTCCAAGAATTGCGCAATGCAAGCCTGGAGGTCAGTGCCTAGCTAGACTAGCAGAATTTTTGGAGGGAAGGAAGAGTCTTCGCTTCTGGAAATGTGAAGTGCTAGTCGGGCAAGGCATGGTCCAGGCTAAGGCAGCCCAGTCTGGCTAACGAGTGACTGAAAACATGAGAACTTTGAATGCATGGTGAGATGAGTGCAAATGACATTGAATGATCATTCATGCAAACAGTAAGTGCCGGATTTGGAAAACAGGAAAGCATGCATGTCTGTGAAGTGAGTTTCCACAACGGCTACCCTCCGTGCAAAATAGTGTCATGCATGCAACAGCAGTGAGATGCAAACGAAGACTGAAACGGTGATAGTACAAGCTAGTATGCATGTAAACGACCTCAAGTGCTCATTGGAATCAAGCAGACAACATTCATACGAAGCGAAACATAAATAACACCAGAAACACAGCGCAAGTCATGAGCAGTGGGCTTACCCCAAGACAACTGAGTTGAATGTGCTGACGACTCCTAGATGCAATGTGGGATGCCAAATGTGCAAGGTCGATGTGAGGAATGAGCTCTGCAACATACTTGTGTGACTGATCATGAAGGTTACGCAATTTCTGCCTGGAGGTTAGGAGACTGACTACCAAAACTGTGCAAGGCACAATCCGGGTTGTCAGGAGGCTGACTGACTATTGGAACTGCGCAATGCATAGTCCAACCTGGCCTACTGAGGACTGAAACTACGCAGTTGATGAGTTTTGATAAGATCAAAGATGTGACGCGCATGTCACAAATCTAGGAAGAGCGACACTTGGTGGGAGGCTTTTGAAATGATCCTTGCATGCAACCTCCAACTGCTAAAAGTAGATCCCTGAATCAAGGGATGCCTTTTCATGTGCCTTGGGAGGAGCAACCCATACATGCAAAATAGTTTTTCTCGGTCCCGGAGGGAACTGGTCAACTCAACTGCACATGCAACAATTTGCTGAGCTAGGAGGAAAAAATGTACATTTCTGGGAGGAAGCTGGGCTGGCTACCCAAGGGGATTGCATAGTTTTTGGGCAGAGCAGCTGACTGCTACCCAGAATTGTGAAATTTTTGGGCTCAGCAGCCCTGCTGAGAGGAATTGCAAAATTTTCTTAGTGAACATTGATAGGCAGAATTGCACAATTCTGGAGCCCAGCAGGCTACCATACATAATTGCACAATTTCTGGAGGGAAGGTTGGTTTCCCTCCAGAATTGCGCAATTTCTTGAGGGAGCTGCTCAGGCTGCAACTAGACCAAGTCTGAAGAAATAGCCTATGAGGGGGATGCAACAAGCTTTGATGGACAGGCTATTATTTTGCAAGAAAATCACTGAAGCTTGTGTACTTGACAAGACAAGACATGTTGTTCTGAAAGGTTGGTATGGAGGCTCCAAAACGAAGATAAGGAAAAATTTTGGAGGATGGTTGTAGCCGCTACAACATATCCTAAGACAAGATCGAAGAAGAAGCAAGATGATATTATGATTGGAAAAGAGAAATTATTTTTTTCCATTCCTAGGAGGCCTAGAAGATCACAAGAGGAACCAAGAAACAAAGGAAAAGATCCAGAGATTGAAATTATTGAAACTGAGCCCTAACAAACATCAAAGCAGATTGATGAGATTATACTTAGATTGGAGAAGGAAGTCTAGGAAGAGCCCATAGAGAAAGACTCCTATTTTTAGGATGCTTGGGTAGGAGTCACCTTATCTCACTCATATACCAAAGAGACTAGGGAAGAATCTAAAGAGCTGCAAAGTGAAGAATATCTTAAGAAAATAGCAGAGTTGACAAGTGAGATGGAAGACAGCAAGATCATGGAGAGACATTTGAAAAAGGAGAACAAAATGTATAAATAAAATAACGACAACATAACCAAGGAAAAAAATAAATTGAGAAAGCAAATTAAAAAGCTTGAGACTCAGAATATCCTCATCTCCAAACAAGCTTACAGATGGCTAAAGGAGAAAAAGTTATGGCAGTAAAAATATGAGAAACAAAAAGTGAAGACTGCCATTTAAAATGAAGAGAAATATGAGGGTATTGAAATTCTCCTTCAAGCTACACAGGAAGAAGCTACAGGATCAGGAACAGCAGGGGCATCATCACTCAGGAGATCCAAACGGAGGAAGCAAGCATGAGGACATGCTTGAACATCAGCAAGGGGGAGATGTTGGCCCTCAATTTTGGTCATTTTTGCCTATCCTAAATCCATTTATTTACCACCATATTCCATCCTATTTCACCTATATATGCCTTATTTTAGTCCTATTTTGCATATTCAGGTAACTAAAATATTTTTTCAATTTTTGGAATTTTTTGTAAAAATTGGGTTTTAAGAGTAAATTTGGACTCCATTAAAAATTCCCGTAATAGCTTGTTGGGAGCGGGATCCCCCAAGGGCAGTTTTGGGATTAAAATCCCATGTTTGAGTTAAATTTTGTAATCAAATGGTAAATTCTCCACATTTTGTGGTCGCGGAGAGCGAAGGTGTTATGTGTCATAAAGGGTAGCCCGCCCTTAGTTTTGTAAAGTAAAAATCGGTTGTAAGAGTTCTACCCATGGTCCACGGACCATGGGATTGTATAAAAACTGCTAAGCTCTAAGTAGTTTAGATACATAGAATGATGAATAATGTAATAGATTTGTAGCTCTGAGGTAAGAAGTCTAAGTCTTGGATCGTAGCGTAGGTAGAGGCTCTACAGCTGAGTGCACAGAGGCCTAGGGTAGAAGTCCGCAACTGAGTGCGTGGACCTCTGCAGTTGTGTGCGTAGGTGTTGATGCCCTGAAATTCGTTGCAACAACATCGGGGAAACCACCCGGTCCGGAACTTAGTGCAGCTCCTTTTCCGTTTGGAATAGTGGCTCCGACTGGGGATAATGGGACCAGTTTCCCAAAGATTTATAAGTAAACGGGATGGATGGATGAATTTAGGATATGAAGTGATAATAAACAAATAATTAAACTATGAAAGAAATATAATAACTATAAGCTAATCCCGGGACTTATCGATTCAGACAATGCAGCGTTTGATAATCTATGCTTAATGGCAGGCATATAGATGTCACTAATAGTAAGCATAAATGTTTAAACCATTTAAGATTGCTCTGCATAAATAGTTATGCAGAGCGATAATAGCGAATTACTGCACTTATTCATTTATATCATTGTTACATACATGAGTGAAAGAGATAACAAATCACAAAACATTCAATAGTGATATGAAATGTAAATTTGTTGTTATATCGCATACATGTAATCAATAATAGCAGAGTAATAACACAGCAATTTATATAACAGAAAAGAGAACAGATACAGATAATAGTACCATGCAAGCTGTTTGATCAATCCAATATATTAATCGCTATGTCGCGGTCCTTCCTTCCAACCAGAAAACATTCCAAGCAAACGACAATAGTGCACAATTTACTTAAAACAGCATTCCAAGTAAAATTAAGGACCAGTGGTCGAGTTTCAAAAAGAATATAGACTGAAGCACAATAGTGCAAACTTCAGCCTTTTAGTCTTTTACAAAATTTTATGACCCTTTCCAAAACAATGAAAGGGTCTATAAATACTATACTAATCTAAAAATATCTAAATATCTAAAACTGAAAAACAACTAAATCGGCATTAACAAATATCATTGTCCATTTGGATGATTCGGCAGTCGGCGATGATGCTTTAGGCAGAGGTCTCTTTGCCTTTACTCCTTCGCTGACATATCGCCAGCATTGGCTCTACTTCTGGTGGAGTATTGAGGCGCGAAGTCAGCTGTGCATCGTATGTGGCATCTTGGAAATCGGCAATCAGGTATCGGAGAGCGTCGGTTAAGCAGTTAAGAGCCGACCTTTGAGAATGCGGTTTAATCAGGAAAAGCCAGTATGCGTCGGCGGTCAAGGTATTCACTCCAGCAATTAACCGCCCTTGTTCTTCCAGCTGAGAATAATTCTTGTGCTCCAGCATATTCGTGGTTGTTATGTTTCCAGGTGTGCATTGTGAAATCATGTTAGCCAGATACAATGTATCATTGACTAGATTGATCATGTTTTTGGAAATTGTTTTGCACCTGGATGCTGCCCTTTCCGCCTTCATTACCTGTGTGTTCCATTCCATAAAAAGTATGTCTTTATATGTTACACAGATTCGGGAAAAATTTGACGCTTTACCTTCTGGAGTGTCTTGCCATTCAATATAATCTGTTATATCTTCCTCGGCCTGATCCAAGTTACTCTTGGCTTTCTCAATTTGCTCACATACTGCTATAGATGTGTCACAGAGTATCTCAGCTTCGACTAGTTGTTGACACAAGAGTCTGGTCTGAGATATCAATGCGCCGTTTATTAGAATTGCCTCTGTTTTGAAATCATCAATACTCTTGGCACTTTTGATACTTTCAAGCTGTGCTGACAGCTGAATTATCTGCTCCTCTTTAGATTTCAATAACAGCTCATTCGCTGCCTCCAACTGGGATAGTGCTTCTGACAATTCTTGTGCCTTTTGAATGTCACTCTGATCTATCTTCAGTTTTTCAATTTGCTGGGTTAACAAATGATTTTCTTGTTGTTGGACCAGCAATTGTTCTTCTGCCTGTGCTGCCTTATTCCTTGCTTCTATCACTTCTGCTTGCAATGCGTAGACCTCATGCTCTTTAGTCTTCAAAAGAAGACTCACTTCGGATGCTTTGTCAATGGTTGCCGCTGAATAAGCTCCCGCAAATTGCGACAGCTTTGTCAGATCTTCAGAGGGACTTAATTCTCCCTTCCAGACGACATTGCCCGTGACTGTTTGCTCATTTGAAACAGAAGGTTGATCAATCCTTCGTCTCTTCCTTGAGCGTCTTACAACGGCTCTATACTTAGGGCTGTAGAAAATGTCTAGGGGAGGAATTTCCTCTACCTGAAGATCAATTTGATCGGCTGGGCTTTGAGTAATTTCCTCAACACTTTGTACCATGGGTGGGCCGCTGGTTCTTTCTTTACTTTTTCTTCTTCCTCTTTTTTCCTCTGTTCTTCTATCTCCCTTTGTCTCCTTTGCTCTTCTTGCTCCCTTTGCCTTCTTTGCTCTTGTTCAATTTGTGCTTTTTGCTGCCTTTCTATTTGTTCTCTTCTGTGCCTTTCTGCCTGCAGCTTTCTTTGACTTTCCTCCTGTTCTCTAATTGTAACGGGAGGTGAATTTATTTCTGGCTGATCAGGCTCGCTTGAGGATGAAGTTGGGGTTGTGGATAATCACTTTAGAGGCAAAGTTTGCAACCTTTGCTTTCTAAGTTTATTAAATTCAGTTAGTTCCACATCTTCATATCTCATCGCAGCAAGTTGTCTGACTTGGCTTATTGAATCAGCACCCATGAACAGGTCGTCGAACTGGTCTTCTTGATGAACAACCTTTGTCAGCTTAGCCTGTTCTAAGGCAATGAAAGCTGTCTTTTTCGGGTCATAGAGTCTGTTGGGAATAGAAACTAGAGATAGCATTTGGAGCTTTGCTGCTTCCTTTTCTGCATGCTTATAATTTAGCAGCGTATAAACTCCAATTCTTAAAGGAAAAGATGGCCATCCTCTCTTCTTCTCCTCTTTGAGAGTTTGGGTGACACCTTCAGACATGATCTGATAGGAGATTTCTCGGGTTAACAATTTGTCTGGCATGTATAAGGGGAGAACATGTGGCCTGGCTTTGCTTCCAAAAACTCTGATATAAGAAAAACATTCTTCACCGAACCAATGGGCTACGGCTGGTAGGTCAAAAGAGGCTTCATAGGAAATCCTAGGGATAGGTCTGTCAAAAATAGAATAGTGAATGGGAACCATAAAACCATTGCAGATTTGGTATAAATGGTCTTTGTGAGAGGGTTTCCACAATTTACGATGATACAAATGAATAGGTGTTGGGTCATGGGTTGTCCATCTCCAACCAAGGACAGGAAACTCAGAATTAAAACAAAGGGCATCCATAATGTAGGCAGAATAATAGAAAGGTGGGATTTTTCTCTCAGTGACTCTGGTTTTGGCCCTAAACTCGCGAATAGCTAAGACCAACTTATCAGACAGGATAGTGGCCCAATCCATAATTATACTATTGACGGCCGCTTCCATTAGGGGAACCATATCAACATGGATATTTGTAGAATCATGAAATCCCCACAATCTACACATCATAATTCCAGCATAGCAGTAAGGTGAAGCCAAAGAAGCATTGGAGTACTTACCCGACATATCCTGCTTGTGTTTTGCTGGATTTTGCCTCCAATCTCGGAGAGGTTCGGCTGGTGATTCATTCTCTCTGGCGAATTTCTCCACGAATGCTCTGTTATAGACTTGCTCGGGATTGGGCAAATGATACATTCGTCTCAAGTCGTCAGGCTTGAAGGAGCCGAAAATCCTTCCATCCTTAGTAAGGAAGGTTCTATTAGTGAGAGGAATTTCTTCAATTGCCCAACGTACCACATCAGTATAAGGCAAGACTTGTTCCCTGGCTGCTATTCTGTGCAGAAAGGAGTCAGCCAAATCTTTAAGAGTTGCCTCAGACTTTCTTAGTTCATCCACACTTGCCTCCGTTACTGTCGCTTCTGGTTGTTCTCCTTCTAGCAAATTGTATGTCCCTTGCCATGTAGTACCAGTAAGACCAGTGCATGTAGTATCTGAGATTAAGCCTTTCCTTGAAGCTGTAGCAGCTTGGCCTGAGGCAGGTGTCGCAGTAGAACCTGCCACCTTCTTGAACTTCTTTCCCATCATATTCAGACTTCTCTCGGTAGTCGAATTCTACACAAGTGCAAGAGAAATCGTAACAAAGAAATAACAATGACAATCCATAACGGGATAAATATATAATTTGAAGCGTGGCGAGATTATTCCTAAAAGAGGCTGCGGATCTAATGATTTGAGAAGGCATCGTAGATGCAATGATGGTGATTTTACGGCCTGCAGCTTCATAAATGACCATTACTGAAGTTATTAAACCGAATGACCCCTTAAAGCGTGTAATAGATTTTTTCAAAGGTCTAATCGTAATTGCTCGTTAATTCGAAGGGGCAAAGCTTTAAATAGGCATGCATTACCTTATCCCTTTACTTAACGGTATCTTGAGATCTGTGTTGTTGTCAAATCGGATTTAAATCTAACTTTAATGTTTTGAAATAATCACCTTTTGGAAACTGAGGTCATCATTAAGCGTCATCAAATCGCATCGGGAGGATAAATGACATTGTCATTTGGGAAGGATCTTTAGCGAACGCCGATTGCGACATTGTATCGGCGCGCGAAAACAATTCCCAATTGATTTACCGAATGCCGATAGTGATATCGCATCGGGGAAAAGATATGAACGTCTTATGAAACTGCGTAGGATTCTACCGACTGCCGATAGCGATATCGCATCGGGTCGGAGCGTTAAAACACTTTTCACAAGACATAGTGTCGTGCCGATAGCCGATCGCCGATATCGTGTCGCATCGGGAAAAAGGTATGTGCTTTTTCTTTATGTGCATTGGTTATCGCCGATGACCGATAGCGATATCGCATCGGGAAAAACCAAGATGGCAGCCAATCTTGCGATTGCCTTTTTTCGGACTTAACCTCAAAAATTGCTCATTATTTGTTCAACAAGGGTTTTATGCACAAATTCATTTGATTATCATACCTTAACTGAACAAGTTTATTAATGCCAATTAAAAATTTTAAAAGGGACCCATTTCATATGTAAATTGTTTGTGATAAAAATATTATGAAATGGGGGGTTGTTGTAGGGCACAACAATTGGCGATTCGCTGGCAGAACCAGTTATCTCTGGACTAATAAATATACTTACATCTTTTCAAATAGAATCTTTATAAAGGAAAGGAAATTTCTAATATAACTAGATATCAATTGATTCTGAATAAAACAGGTTTCTTCATTTGACTTCCTCTTTTTATAAATGCACTTCGAGTATCAAACTAAGTCCTTATTGGTTTGTAAAAGTAAAAATAGAAAACTTTTCCATATCAGCTTTTAAAATAAACTCCTCTGTCACAGGTAGAGCCTCTGCTGCCAGCAAACATTCATAGTCTCGGCAGGGTTACCTTTTAACCATGTTGTTGTCCATTGTTCCATTTACCTTTGAGTGTGACTAAACAGAATGAATTCAAAAAATAATTTTGTATATTTTTTTTTTTTGAATTTCATTTTCCTTTTTACTTAAGATAAAAGCCATTGTCCTGGTTTGGTGGCCAGATAAATGACAATGCCATTCACGGGTAGTAATTTAAACTGAACAAGCTGGCTCGTGATGAGACCCCTTGTCTTGAACTTACAAGCCATTACCCTGTTTGATATGCAGTTTTGGTAATGTCAGTTAAATTATTTTCCTATGAACATGGTAAGCAGGCTTGTAATAAGACCTCTTATCTTTAATCTTTTATATTTTAGAATTACACTCTGAGTAATCATAAACTTTCGGTGAATGGGATGAACAACTATCTTCTTGAGAATAAATGGATGACAGGTTTAAGAGTTAAAGATGCTGAAGATGAATTAGCTCTTATTTTCATATGGATAACCTTTGGGGACTAATTTCAAACACTCAAGATGACTCATAGAACTTTGTTCAGAGTGAAGTTTTACAAAGGTTAGACTGTGATGTTCAGAATAAAAAGATATCTAATTTCCTAGAAATGATCTCTCTTGGTTTAAGACGCTATTATCCAAAAGTAAATACTAATATTGTCATGGCGAGACAGCTTTTAATTACAGCGAAAGGTCAATGGAAAATGTCCCACATTCTTATTTCTACAAATCCTACAAATTATATAAAAACTATCAAGCTACAAAGAGAAGGGGTTACCTCCTCAATTAAAGAATTTCTTCAAGATTAGACCATTGACAGGGAGAGAATCTCTCACCCCTGATAGATTTTGAAGTATGAATGTGGAATGGCCTACCTTTTCACAGATCTGAAATGGTCCTAGCCACAGTTTTTGGAATTTGGAATGTTTACCTTTGTCTTCATGGGCTTTGTCCCATTTCAGGACTAGATCTCCGACTTGAAATTGTCTAGGGCTGGATGAGGCTTGATCGAAAGCTGCTTTAATGACTTGTTGATGTTTCGCATGTGTAACCTGGGCTTTATCCCTTTCTTCTTCAAGTTTGAGAATTTGATCATGTCTAAACTGTATAGAAGAAGAAGGAGTTTCATCGATAAATTGCACTAAGGCTAGAGATGGAAGAAGAAGGTTGGTTGGTACGACTGCTTCTTTTCCGTATACAAGATTAAACGGAGAGGTCCCTATGGAAGCTTTCTGTGTTATGCTGTCGGCCCATAATGCAAATACTAAGGATTTATGCCAGTTCTTATGATTCTCTTCAATTGTCCGCTTAATGATTTTGATTAGATTTTTATTAGTTGATTCTGCTAGGCCGTTGCCCTAGGGGTAGTAGTTAGCAGAATACTTTAATTTAAATCCTCTTTTAATAGCGAAATCAATCATTGCATTGCCTGAGAAATAAGAAGCATTATCAAAGACAAGAGCGTTTGGAACACCAAACCTGGTAATGATGAACTGATCTATAAATTCGATGATTTCCTCAGAGTTTGTTGTCTTTAACGGAATTGCTTCTACCCACTTTGTAAAGTAATCAGTAGCTGTAAGGATATACTTGTGTTGCTTGGAAGAAGAAGGATTTATTTCCCCAATGATGTCCAATCCCCATTGTTCAAAAGGTTGTTCAATGTTGATTGGTTGCAAAGGGAAAGCTGGCTTTTGTTGTCTTCCACTGGCAGTTTGGCATTTGATGCACTTCCTAACATATTCATGAGCGTCTTTAAACAAAGTAGGCCAATAATATCCAGCATGGATGACTTTATGAGCTGTTGTATCAGCTCCAAAATGTCCCCCTGCCGGTCCATCGTGTAGCTCCTGCAAAACCTTTTGAGCTTCAGGTTTCTCAAGGCATCTTAATAGGACAGAATCATAGTTTCTCCTGAAAAGCACATCATTAATAAGGGAAAAATTCTTAGCTTTCAATCTAATGGCCCTTTTGTTCTTGTAGGACAAATTGGTAGGTGCATAACCATTCTTTAAATAAAAGATCAGATCTGAATATTGAGATTCGGAATCCGATATACTTAGCTGATTAACTTCTTGAGTTGGCTCCGTATCACTTGATTCAGGAATGTTTGATGCTCCTGCTAATGTCCTGCAAAAACCTTGACCTTTAACAAACTTTGCTGGCTTTATTTCTAGGTCATATTCTTGGAGGGCTGCGACCCAGTTTGCCCTCTTTTCTCCCAATTCTTTTTGGATTAATAGTTGCCTAACTGCTGAGAAAGGAACTATTACTTTAGTATGGGTTTTCAGAAGAAAGGGTCGATAATGTTTGACTGCTTTAAAGACAGCAAAAGCTTGTTTCTCAATTTCGGAATAATTCAATTCGGCGCCTTGAAAGTTTGAACTGAAGAACGAAATGGGCGCTTCCAAATTGTCATCATTCAACTGAGTTAGTACTGCTGCGTCAGATAAGTCGGATGCAATAGTGTATAATGTAAAATGATTAGAAAGATTTGGAGTATTCAGAGCTGGGACATTGATTATGGATTGCTTAATATCATGAAAAGCTTGATTTTCTTCTAGTCCCCATCTGAAGGTTGAATTCTTTTTAATCATCGTTTGCAGTGGTAGTACAATCTGTGAAAAATCTGGAACAAATCACTTAACGAAATTAATTTGTCCTAAAAACGACTGCATCGATTTTTTGTTATGTGGAAAAGGAATTTCAGAAATTTCTTTAATTCGATTAGGATCTACATAAATGCCATCTTTAGAAACAATAAACCCTAAGAGCTTACCTTGATTAAGGGCGAAGAAAGACTTTTTCGGGTTAAGAGAGATACCATATGTTTTACATCGTTGAAAAATCTGATTTAAATCATGCAAGTGGTTATATCTCTTTTTAGAATACACTGTAATATCATCAAGGTAGACGACTACTGTACGGTTAATTAACCCTCTAAAGGCTGTATCCATAGCTCTTTGGAATTTCGCTCCTGCATTTATGAGTCCAAAAGGCATCTTTTGGTATGCGTAAGTTCCCCATTTTGTTCTGAATGTAGTTTTTAATTGGTCATCAGGATGAACCAACACTTGATTATATCCTGAGAAGCCATCAAGAAAAGACATTAATTCAGATCCTGCTACCGATTGAAGGATTTGCTCCATGGTAGGCAGAGGGAAGTTATCTTTCAAGCTTGCCTTATTCAAGTTTCTGAAATCAATACAGATTCGAATGTCGCCGTTTTTCTTCCTGACTGGTACCATATTGGAGACCCAGTTTGAGTGTCGGACAGGGAAGATAATCTTAGCTTTTAAGAGCTTATTAAGTTCCAACTTTATCTGGCTCTCCAAATTTGGATGTATTTTTCTTAACTTCTGCTGGATCGGTTTTTGATCGGGAAGCATTGGAATAGTGTGTTGTATGATAGATGTATCATATGTCTTAAGGTCGTCATACTTCCAAGCAAAAACTTGTTTGTTTTTTCTTAAAAGTTTGATGAATGCTTCCTTTTCTTCTATAGAAAGTCCTAGTCCTAAATTAATATTTTGAGGAGCTTGATCTGTTCCCAAATTGATCAATTCAAACCTAAGAGTAGAGCTTTGGAGTTTTGCATTAATTACAGGCTTGAACCTATCTTTAATGTCATAAAGGTCTTCGAGCTTTACTACAGGCTTAGGAATCGCGTTATCTCGAGATGTTTCTTTCATTTGAGAATCATGGTCATGTTCTTCAATGATTTGATTGTCATAGGACTTTTCAGAGGTTAAGAATTGCAAGATGTCCTCGTCATGGTTGAAAACCCTCCAGTTAGTGATGTTATCAGGAACTGAAGGTCTAAAAATTAATTCTATAGAAAATCTATCAAGACTATAGTCTTCGGAAGGGAGGAGTTTGGAAGCCACGTTGGCTAGTAAATCAGCTGCTGAATTTTGTGATCTTGGGATTGAAGAAATGTTGAATGCTAAAAAATGTGAAGTAAGATCTTGCACTAGCGTTTGATAATGCTTAAGGTGACTTGACAGGCAATGAATTGTATTCCTTACCTGTTTAACAATGATCTCACTATCGCCAAATACCTTTATATATTGGACTTTAAGGTCAATTGCCTTATATAGTCCCTGCACTAAAGCTTCATATTTAGCCGTGTTATTGGTGCATTCAAATTCTAATCGACAGGATAGCATTGTTCTTTCGCCTTGCGGACTAACCAAAATGCAACCTGCTCCTGAGCCCTCACTGGACTTAGAGCCATCAAAATATAAAGACCAAAATAAAGGAGAATCAACAAAAATATTTACATCCTTTTGATTTTCATTGAAGCATTTGGATAAATTTGATTGTGAAAAATTTTCTACTTGAGATGTACAATGGTTTACTGAAAAAGGGGAAGATTGGGCAAGAAAGTTGCCAAAGAATGATTCTGAAGAATAATTTCCCAAAATGTTGTTGTTGAAGGCCACAGGCTGGTTTTCTTGTTCGAAATCAGTTACTGTGTGAGTCATGTGTTTCTCACGGTCGATCCTTATTTGATTTGGCTTACCCTTGTAGGGGAGCCACATATGTGACCAATCCGTGGAAATATATCCATGCAGTTTCTCAGACCAATCCCTGCTCAAAATCAAACCGTAGAATTCAGGTATGTCGGCTATCAAAATGTCTATTCTTTGGACTATTCTGGGATCTGCAGACAACCTGATAGTCACGGAATTAATTTCTCCTATAACCTGCACTTTGGTTCTGTCTAACTGTACAATATGAATTGCGGACTTGTGAGGTTCTATGTTCAGTTTGGAACAAACTGAAGCTGGCATAATATTAGATGAAGCCCCTGAATCAATTAAACAGTTATGCAGATTTCGATTATAGATTTCATAGGTGAGCAAGAAAGGTGGAGTATGTGAATTGGATCTATCTCCGATCAGAACCGAATCGGTAGCTTCGACCATATCTGGAGGGGGTTGTCCTGAATCATTAGCAGCTTTTGAACTAGGAAGAGGGGAAGAGGGGACAGCGTTATATTCTCTTAGGAGCAATTTTTGCTGATGTTTTAACTTACTTAGTTCAAACATGGTTATGTTTGCCTTAGTCTTTTTCATATCATCAACAATATTGTATTCCATGGAGTCAGATAATACTAGTGTCTTGGATGTTGAAGGAGAGTTAGAAATGGGAGGTTGGTTTTGAGGGGCTGCTACCGGAGATTTCTTTGGAAGAATTTTTTCTTTTGGTGTGGCAGCACCTGCGCTCCTCTTTTTTGTAGTTGTTTGAGTAGGTTCAGAAACAATTTTGCTTCTCGTGGTAACAGGAAATGCTTCTTCTTGATTCTCAGTGTCAGAATTTGGGAGTATAAAATCCCACATACCGTGACACTCAACTACTTCTTCTTCTTCATCTTCTTGAGAGGTTGATTCTTCTTCTTCATCTTCTTGTTCAGAGTCTGCATTAGATATAACATTGGGTGGCTTTGTTTCAGTTTTCTTGAAAGTTCTAAATGGTCTCTTGTTTGAAGTTTCAGCCACCTGTTTTTTTATCTCAACCATTTCATTAGACAATGTTTTAAGGACCTTTTGTAAGCCTTCCATGTCATATGGATCTTTTGGGGTCTTTTTCTTAGAATCTTCTTTAAATGAAACTTTTTTGGATTTTCTATCTTCTAAGGCTGCTTTTTTCTCTAAAGCATTAACACGCTTTTCAACGGCAAGTGCTTCCTTCATGTTCTCGGCTAAGGTAGGTTTGCCAGCCCTGTCAACAAAAATGGCTATGTTGGAAGGGAGGGCAGTAATATACCATTCGCTCCTGATTTGTTCACTTGGCTTCGAAGCGGTGGGGATTTTATTTAGGAGTTTGTTGAATCGAGCATTAAACTCCTTTATTGGTTCCCTATGTTCTATTCTCAAATTGGAGAGGTCATTTATTAAAGTAGCCAGAGACCTATCATCTCCATATTTGGTAAGGAACTGCTCTTGGCATGTAGTCCAGCTGGTAATAGAACCAGAGGGTAAGGAGAAGTACCAGGATCCTGCCGATCCTTGCAGAGTATAAGGAAAAAGTCTTACAACAACATCTTGTTCTGTCACTCCTTTCAAGTTAATTGCTAACATGAAATTGTTAATATGTTCTTCAGCTTGTGTTCCGTTATCTGGATTAAATTTAGGCAACCATTTTTCGGGAGCGTCAGGTAGATCATGTAATGGCCCGGGCATATTGACTGCACCTGGCTGAGTCCATGGATCTGCCATTATGCTGGTGATATTAGTTGTTACTACTATTGGTATTCCAGATGACTGAGGAGAAGAAGTTGTTAGAGAGAGAGTAGCTTGAGATGCTGTAGTACTTATTCCCTGATGAACAACAATGTGTAATGGAGGAGTGGATGGTTGACTTCACAGAGGAGGAGTTGAGATGGAAGATATGGAAGAAAGATCTTCACTATCAGATACTTCAGTGATCTTCTTAGCCCTTTTCTTTTTGGGTAAAGGGAACTCAGTAGGTTCAATACCAAGTTTTTCGCTCTGAAGTCTGGTAAGTGGATGAGATAAGTTTAACTGCGAGGTCACACTGCTTTGTGATACTTCAGATTTCTGAGGTGAAATCGAGAAGCTCTGAAGTTTATGGATAAGAGACTAAACTTCAGGGGATTCAAGACTTAAATGTTCTGAAATATTATGGGCGTGAGCAGTGGTGATTGATTCTTCTTTTTCTTGATCATGTGCTGGAGAACCAGCATGTGATTGAGAAGGAGAAGAGGGTTTGGAGGGGGAATTACTCTTAGAATGGTTTGTGGACTTGGACCTACTTGCCATTCACAATTGATGGCCCTCCTTCTAGCGCCAAAAATGTTGATGCCCCGAAATTCGTTGCAACAACATCGGGGAAACCACCCGGTCCGGAACTTAGTGCAGCTCCTTTTCCGTTTGGAATAGTGGCTCCGACTGGGGATAATGGGACCAGTTTCCCAAAGATTTATAAGTAAACGGGATGGATGGATGATTTTAGGATATGAAGTGATAATAAACAAATAATTAAACTATGAAAGAAATATAATAACTATAAGCTAATCCCGGGACTTATCGATTCAGACAATGCAGCGTTTGATAATCTATGCTTAATGGCAGGCATATAGATGTCACTAACAGTAAGCATAAATGTTTAAACCATTTAAGATTGCTCTGCATAAATAGTTATGCAGAGCGATAATAGCGAATTACTGCACTTATTCATTTATATCATTGTTACATACATGAGTGAAAGAGATAACAAATCACAAAACATTCAATAGTGATATGAAATGTAAATTTGTTGTTATATCGCATACATGTAATCAATAATAGCAGAGTAATAACACAGCAATTTATATAACAGAAAAGAGAACAGATACAGATAATAGTACCATGCAAGCTGTTTGATCAATCCAATATATTAATCGCTATGTCGCGGTCCTTCCTTCCAACCAGAAAACATTCCAAGCAAACGACAATAGTGCACAATTTACTTAAAACAGCATTCCAAGTAAAATTAAGGACCAGTGGTCGAGTTTCAAAAAGAATATAGACTGAAGCACAATAGTGCAAACTTCAGCCTTTTAGTCTTTTACAAAATTTTACGACCCTTTCCAAAACAATGAAAGGGTCTATAAATACTATACTAATCTAAAAATATCTAAATATCTAAAACTGAAAAACAACTAAATCGGCATTAACAAATATCATTGTCCATTTGGATGATTCGGCAGTCGGCGATGATGCTTTAGGCAGAGGTCTCTTTGCCTTTACTCCTTCGCTGACATATCGCCAGCATTGGCTCTACTTCTGGTGGAGTATTGAGGCGCGAAGTCAGCTGTGCATCGTATGTGGCATCTTGGAAATCGGCAATCAGGTATCGGAGAGCGTCGGTTAAGCAGTTAAGAGCCGACCTTTGAGAATGCGGTTTAATCAGGAAAAGCCAGTATGCGTCGGCGGTCAAGGTATTCACTCCAGCAATTAACCGCCCTTGTTCTTCCAGCTGAGAATAATTCTTGTGCTCCAGCATATTCGCGGTTGTTATGTTTCTAGGTGTGCATTGTGAAATCATGTTAGCCAGATACAATGTATCATTGACTAGATTGATCATGTTTTTGGAAATTGTTTTGCACCTGGATGCTGCCCTTTCCGCCTTCATTACCTGTGTGTTCCATTCCATAAAAAGTATGTCTTTATATGTTACACAGATTCGGGAAAAATTTGACGCTTTACCTTCTGGAGTGTCTTGCCATTCAATATAATCTGTTATATCTTCCTCGGCCTGATCCAAGTTACTCTTGGCTTTCTCGATTTGCTCACATACTGTTGTAGATGTGTCACAGAGTATCTCAGCTTCGACTAGTTGTTGACACAAGAGTCTGGTCTAAGATATCAATGCGTCGTTTATTAGAATTGCCTCTGTTTTGAAATCATCAATACTCTTGGCACTTTTGATACTTTCAAGCTGTGCTGACAGCTGAATTATCTGCTCCTCTTTAGATTTCAATAACAGCTCATTCGCTGCCTCCAACTGGGATAGTGCTTCTGACAATTCTTGTGCCTTTTGAATGTCACTCTGATCTATCTTCAGTTTTTCAATTTGCTGGGTTAACAAATGATTTTCTTGTTGTTGGACCAGCAATTGTTCTTCTGCCTGTGCTGCCTTATTCCTTGCTTCTATCACTTCTGCTTGCAATGCGTAGACCTCATGCTCTTTAGTCTTCAAAAGAAGACTCACTTCGGATGCTTTGTCAATGGTTGCCGCTGAATAAGCTCCCGCAAATTGCGACAGCTTTGTCAGATCTTCAGAGGGACTTAATTCTCCCTTCCAGACGACATTGCCCGTGACTGTTTGCTCATTTGAAACAGAAGGTTGATCAATCCTTCGTCTCTTCCTTGAGCGTCTTACAACGGCTCTATACTTAGGGCTGTAGAAAATGTCTAGGGGAGGAATTTCCTCTACCTGAAGATCAATTTGATCGGCTGGGCTTTGAGTAATTTCCTCAACACTTTGTACCATGGGTGGGCCGCTGGTTCTTTCTTTACTTTTTCTTCTTCCTCTTTTTTCCTCTGTTCTTCTATCTCCCTTTGTCTCCTTTGCTCTTCTTGCTCCCTTTGCCTTCTTTGCTCTTGTTCAATTTGTGCTTTTTGCTGCCTTTCTATTTGTTCTCTTCTGTGCCTTTCTGCCTGCAGCTTTCTTTGACTTTCCTCCTGTTCTCTAATTGTAACGGGAGGTGAATTTATTTCTGGCTGATCAGGCTCGCTTGAGGATGAAGTTGGGGTTGTGGATAATAACTTTAGAGGCAAAGTTTGCAACCTTTGCTTTCTAAGTTTATTAAATTCAGTTAGTTCCACATCTTCATATCTCATCGCAGCAAGTTGTCTGACTTGGCTTATTGAATCAGCACCCATGAACAGGTCGTCGAACTGGTCTTCTTGATGAACAACCTTTGTCAGCTTAGCCTGTTCTAAGGCAATGAAAGCTGTCTTTTTCGGGTCATAGAGTCTGTTGGGAATAGAAACTAGAGATAGCATTTGGAGCTTTGCTGCTTCCTTTTCTGCATGCTTATAATTTAGCAGCGTATAAACTCCAATTCTTAAAGGAAAAGATGGCCATCCTCTCTTCTTCTCCTCTTTGAGAGTTTGGGTGACACCTTCAGACATGATCTGATAGGAGATTTCTCGGGTTAACAATCTGTCTGGCATGTATAAGGGGAGAACATGTGGCCTAGCTTTGCTTCCAAAAGCTCTGATATAAGAAAAACATTCTTCACCGAACCAATGGGCTACGGCTGGTAGGTCAAAAGAGGCTTCATAGGAAATCCTAGGGATAGGTCTGTCAAAAATAGAATAGTGAATGGGAACCATAAAACCATTGCAGATTTGGTATAAATGGTCTTTGTGAGAGGGTTTCCACAATTTACGATGATACAAATGAATAGGTGTTGGGTCATGGGTTGTCCATCTCCAACCAAGGACAGGAAACTCAGAATTAAAACAAAGGGCATCCATAATGTAGGCAGAATAATAGAAAGGTGGGATTTTTCTCTCAGTGACTCTGGTTTTGGCCCTAAACTCGCGAATAGCTAAGACCAACTTATCAGACAGGATAGTGGCCCAATCCATAATTATACTATTGACGGCCGCTTCCATTAGGGGAACCATATCAACATGGATATTTGCAGAATCATGAAATCCCCACAATCTACACATCATAATTCCAGCATAGCAGTAAGGTGAAGCCAAAGAAGCATTGGAGTACTTACCCGACATATCCTGCTTGTGTTTTGTTGGATTTTGCCTCCAATCTCGGAGAGGTTCGGCTGGTGATTCATTCTCTCTGGCGAATTTCTCCACGAATGCTCTGTTATAGACTTGCTCGGGATTGGGCAAATGATACATTCGTCTCAAGTCGTCAGGCTTGAAGGAGCCGAAAATCCTTCCATCCTTAGTAAGGAAGGTTCTATTAGTGAGAGGAATTTCTTCAATTGCCCAACGTACCACATCAGTATAAGGCAAGACTTGTTCCCTGGCTGCTATTCTGTGCAGAAAGGAGTCAGCCAAATCTTTAAGAGTTGCCTCAGACTTTCTTAGTTCATCCACACTTGCCTCCGTTACTGTCGCTTCTGGTTGTTCTCCTTCTAGCAAATTGTATGTCCCTTGCCATGTAGTACCAGTAAGACCAGTGCATGTAGTATCTGAGATTAAGCCTTTCCTTGAAGCTGTAGCAGCTTGGCCTGAGGCAGGTGTCGCAGTAGAACCTGCCACCTTCTTGAACTTCTTTCCCATCATATTCAGACTTCTCTCGGTAGTCGAATTCTACACAAGTGCAAGAGAAATCGTAACAAAGAAATAGCAATGACAATCCATAACGGGATAAATATATAATTTGAAGCGTGGCGAGATTATTCCTAAAAGAGGCTGCGGATCTAATGATTTGAGAAGGCATCGTAGATGCAATGATGGTGATTTTACGGCCTGCAGCTTCATAAATGACCATTACTGAAGTTATTAAACCGAATGACCCCTTAAAGCGTGTAATAGATTTTTTCAAAGGTCTAATCGTAATTGCTCGTTAATTCGAAGGGGCAAAGCTTTAAATAGGCATGCATTACCTTATCCCTTTACTTAACGGTATCTTGAGATCTGTGTTGTTGTCAAATCGGATTTAAATCTAACTTTAATGTTTTGAAATAATCACCTTTTGGAAACTGAGGTCATCATTAAGCGTCATCAAATCGCATCGGGAGGATAAATGACATTGTCATTTGGGAAGGATCTTTAGTGAACGCCGATTGCGACATTGTATCGGCGCGCGAAAACAATTCCCAATTGATTTACCGAATGTCGATAGTGATATCGCATCGGGGAAAAGATATGAACGTCTTATGAAACTGCGTAGGATTCTACCGACTGCCGATAGCGATATCGCATCGGGTCGGAGCGTTAAAACACTTTTCACAAGACATAGTGTCGTGCCGATAGCCGATCGCCGATATCGTGTCGCATCGGGAAAAAGGTATGTGCTTTTTCTTTATGTGCATTGGTTATCGCCGATGACCGATAGCGATATCGCATCGGGAAAAACCAAGATGGCAGCCAATCTTGCGATTGCCTTTTTTCGGACTTAACCTCAAAAATTGCTCATTATTTGTTCAACAAGGGTTTTATGCACAAATTCATTTGATTATCATACCTTAACTGAACAAGTTTATTAATGCCAATTAAAAATTTTAAAAGGGACCCATTTCATATGTAAATTGTTTGTGATAAAAATATTATGAAATGGGGGGTTGTTGTAGGGCACAACAGTAGGGTGGATAGAGTTTGTAAAAACTTGAAAGATATCAATAAAGAGAAATATTCGGCAATTCATGTGTCTTTGTTTTGTTAATGCATCTTGATCTATTTTGAATGAATTTCCTTTATTATGCTTATGTGATACGCGAACGAATGCAATTACGACTATCTGTTTACGCAATGTTAGCTATAATTATTTGATAAAATAAGCAAGTCACATAGATTAATTGGGGAATCTGCACGGCACGCTGCCATAGCAGTGCGAAAGTACCTAAGCAACAGGTTATGGCTGCGCGAAGGTCAATCGTACCCTTTCGCGAAGGTATTGAAGGCTGGAATAGAGGGCTCATCTCGCAAGCCCTAGAGCGAAGCAACCTGCACAAAGGTAGGGATCGAGGGCATCAAATGACATCACAAACATCTCAGGGTGTGGAAACTTGGTTCCAGCATTCCCCGGTACTGCTTCGGGTGAGACTTCGATCCATGCTTCGTGGGCTAATGCTGAAAGGGCTAGTAGTGTAGGGATTTGTTTAGCTAATTAACACTAAACCTGGGTCAGGCCCCCTCAAGCCAACAAATGGTTCTGTTGCCAGGACCGGAATTTGCATAAGAGATGTGTGATGTCGTATCACTGGAATCCATCTAAGAAGGAGATTGGAAATTGGTTGGATGGGAAGATCCACAAATTCGCGGCACAGGAGAACAGAAACCCGTGACTGACAAAGGAACAATGGTTGGACAGATACCTGTATACAAAGATCCATGAGATATTTTTCTGTTCCTTCCATGTTGAGCTATATGAGTGGATCGCGAAGCTGGCAGATAGACAAGGAAGGTGGAAACTTGATGGTCCTATTGTGTGGACCCCGGAGCTAATACAAAAATTGGAAGCATCAGAGGATAAGATCACCCGCATTGTCGATCATTGGCACGATCGCGCCATAGGAGGATTTATGACTGAATTTGCGGTCAACACCTCAGTCAGCTACAGCGAGGTGGAGCTATGCTTTTTCAAAGGACCGCAAGGTAAGTACGTAAAATATTTGAATACCTGACCTTGATGTTCGGGACTACGCGAAGCGGAAAAACTTACAAGAACGAAGGAAAAAAGGGTCTGAAGTATAGTCCATTGATTTCACCTCCGCAAGGTGATGAGGGAGAAATAGTGAAGGTTTCTCCGTGAAGTGATATTCAGTTAATAAGACAAGGATTCCCGCAAATACCACCTCCACCCACATCACCTCCGACCTTACCACCATCGCCTCCAACTTCACCTATACCACCTCCACCTCCACCACAGTTCAGTATGGCAAATACAGTGAAGTTTCCTTTGTTCAAAGGCTTGGGAAATGAGGACCCAAACCAATTCTAGTTCGTTGTAAGGGCTATATGGGAAGCTCAAGGTGTTACAGATGATCATATAAGGAAGGAAACACTGGTTAGTGCTCTACAAGATCACACGCTAACCTGGTATATTAAGTACTCTAATGATAACCCGAATGCTAGAGTGGTAAACATCTAGACAACACTAAATAAATAATTCAGTAGGCCTAAATCTGAGGCACAGTCAATTGTGGGATTCAAAGAAATCGCGATGCAACCAGGTGAGATGCCTTGGGAACTAGATCAGAGGTGGAAATGTAAAATCCGTGAAGCCAACATGAACCTAACAGTCGGACAGCATCGCGAATGGTTTGTTGCTTCGCTCCTACCACACTTAAGGGTTGCACTATCGCAACAGAAGATAACCACTTAGGCGGAGGCCTTGGAGGTTGCCATGAGACTACATGAAACTTCGATGCAAGATCCAAACCTAGGAGTTCAGCAAATCCATGCGCAGTTGAAGAATCTGTGCCTTGAGATGCAAAGTCTAAAGCAGGAAAGGATGGTTTGACCAGATGTGCGCAAGGAGGTATGGTGCTTGAAATGCAAGAGTTAAGGGCATGACAAGGACCATTGCCTGGTATTTCCGAACTATATTGCAGGAGGGGGACCGATGCCTTTAAGGCCAGAAGCTTAAGCAGGACCTAGCGCGACGCCTGCATTATGGTGTGCTATCTATCAGGTATTAGGAAAATATGCCATAGATAATTGTCATTTGCTACAGAAGTTTGTATAGGTGCCACAACAACTGTTCTGCAATTTTTGTAGGTCAGTAGGGAATGATGAGCATACTTGCAGGAGTTATGAATTGATGATGGATAGAACTCCTGTCTATAGAGTTCATACCGAAATGCAGCCCCCTGACTAGAGCACAGGGATGGCACAGACAAGATTTCAGGAGTGTGGAAGAGGTTGAGGTAGAGGAGGACTTGGTAGAGGTCGGGGACAGTTGATTTGCTACAATTGTGGAGGGCCAGGACATTATGCCCATGATTTCACTAGCCAAACACGTCCATCATGCAAGTATTGCACATTGTTTGATCATGAAACAAAAGATTATCCTACGTTGATAGCTAGGATACGTGACAAAGGGGCACTACCACCTCCGCCGACTCAAAACCTGCAGATGATGAGGTCTGAGTCGTGCGAAGAGGATCCAAATGTAAATATATTGCTCAGAAGTGGAATCGCGATAGGAGATGACAAGGGGAGACAGCTAGAAGACAGTACATGGGTTCACAAAGCTCTGGCAAAGGAGGCTGAGTTCGATTTGGTGTGTTAACGTGAAACCTTCATGGAAGCTAAGAAGAGCTTCGCTAAGGCCTCCACCTCAGGGAGCAAGGATAAGCCCGAGCAGGAGATGGACCCCTCTATTCTCACAACTTTCCTAGAGACCTCTATGAAGTTACTGCATGATAGTAAGGTTGTGAAAGGGTTACAAGAGATCATCAATAGATGCGCTGGAACCATGCCGGGTGAGCCGTGCGTAGTATGAAAGATTGGCAAGCATAAAACATGGACGGTATGGGAAATGAGACTGATCGCGCAGACAGGAGACTATGAGATGGATCAGGTTATTTTGCACCTGGGGTCAGATGCGAATGTCCTACCGAAACAGACTTGGGAATGGATGGGGAGACCTGCACTGCAATGGTCTCCGATTCAGCTAAGGATGGTGAATCAGCAAAATATCATCCCCATGGGGCGGCTACAGGGGGTGACTGTGGATATTGAAGGTGCGAGCACACTGGATGATTTTGAAGTAATAGAGATAGTGGATGACAGCAATCCCTATCCTGCGCTCCTAGGAGTTGACTGGGCCACTGATATGAATGGGGTAATCAATCTGAAGAAGCGAAATATTATCTTTGAGAAGAAATCGCTACGTGTAATAGTACCTCTAGATCCCGCTGAGGGTTCGCGCTATACGGAACTAGTCCGCAATTATGAGAGCGATGACGATTTGGACTGTATATATAAGATAACGGCGTGAGATCAAGATTGGGTGAATCCCACAATGCATGGATGAATTACATGGGATTGCGAGAGTTCCTGCACTTCGGACTTTGATGAAGAGTTAGAGCGCTAGAAGAACCGGTTACATGAAGTGACTATACTGAACTGCAACATGATGACCCGATCGCTGCGTTGTGTGTCCTCAGAGGTAAGAAATTTGCCTACTTATGATGGTCTGAATGAGTTAGATATATTTTTGGATGCATTTCAAAGGGAGGTACCAGAAAAGTAGCGCTTCCAGGTGTTGGATTGAGCCCTGCGTGCTACGCCCGCAAGATGGTGGGGTATGCAAAAGGGAATCTTTGATGATTGGCGTGAATGTAGGATGATGATGAGAACACAATTTGGGAAGCCTAAGATGTGGATGATAGACAAGTATGATGGGCAGGATGATTTGCGTGTGCATTTGGCTAAATGGACCGAGGATTATGGAGAAAAGCTGCAACTTGAATGGGTGCACTTGTTCTGTCACACCCTGGATATTATCTCGATGAACTGGTATGTAGAAAATGAGCTCCGCCATGGGACAGGCGAATGGGATATCCTACATGAGGGATTCATGATGACATTCAGTTTTGAGGATGTGTTTGAAAGTATTGATGAAGTGCTACAATAAGTGAAAGCAACAATCTTTAGGATACCACAAGATCCTTTAGACCTGATTCAACCTAAATGGGTTACTCAGCTGAGTCATGCACTAGAATGTTATAATGCAACAACTGAAGAAGAGGACGAGGATTCGTGGAAGATTAACATTCCAGAAATAGAAGGTCACCATGAGGTTGAAGGACCGTAGATTGAGAACCCTGATATAACCTCGCCGCTGTAAACAAAACAAGTAAACATTGTTACAGAGGAAAAACCAAAATTCATGAAGATTGGAGACTACTGGGATGACGTGACGGTGGATAAGGTCGTTGTATTGCTCCACGAATTCCAGGATTTATTCCCTACCAAGTTTACGGATCTGAAAGGGATAATCAGGGACCTAGGAATGATGAAGATTACATTGAAACCTGACGCGAAGTCGATTAAGCAAAGGCCTTACCATCTCAATCCAAAATATAAGGAAAAGGTCCGCTTAGAGCTGGACAAGATGCTCGCGGCAAGCATCATTGAGCCTATGGAAGAATCTGACTGGGTAAGTCCAATGGTGGTACAGGAAAAGAAGCAGAAGGATGAAATAAGGATATGCGTGGATCTCAGAAAGTTGAATGACGCTTGTGTACATGATCCTTTCCCGACTTCGTTCACTGATGAAGTGTTGGAAAATGTAGGTGGCCAGGAAGCATATTCCTTCACTGATGGGTTCTCTGGGTACTACCAGATCAAAATCGCACCGGAGGACAGTAGCAAGACAACCTTTGCGACTGAGTGGGGTTTTTTTCAGTACACTGTAATGCCGTTTGGATTGAAGAATGTGCCTACGATCTTCTCGCGCGTAGTTGTTGTTGCGTTCAAGGAATTTATTCATAAGTTCTTGGAGGTATATTTTGATGACTGGACTATGTTTGGGTTGGTTAAACGCCATGTAGTGAGTTTGTGCCTAATTCTAGATACCTATCGGAGATACCAGATCACGCTCAATCTCAAGAAGTGTATGTTTTGTGTTCCTTTTGGGAACCTATTAAGGCATGTGGTTTGCAGACAAGGACTGATGGTAGATCCTGCAAAGATAGCGGTAATATTGAACTTGGAAGCACCAAGGAGTGTGAAGTAGTTGTGCACTACCCTAGGACATATGGGATATTATAGAAAGTTTATGAAAAGATATGCCCAGATCACTGTGCCTATACTAGTCTTCCCGGATTGGAAGAAAGAGTTTCATGTACATGTCGACGTGTCATGTATAGCGCTGGGAGCAGTACTGACACAGGCTAGTGGAGAAGGCTTCGATCATTCTATTGTGTTCACAAGCCGAAGATTATCCAAATCAGAGAAGAATTATTCCACCACCAAGTGCAAAGGGCTAGCTATGGTGTATGTGCTCCAGAAGTATAGGCACTACTTGCTGGGTGGCCATTTTAAGATGTATACGAATTACTCCACACTGAAGTACCTAGTCAATAAGCCTGTGTTGGGGGGGAGAATCTGCAGGTGTCTTTTATCGTTCCAGGAGTATGATTTTGAAGTTGTCGTGAAGCCTAGATGACTGAATGCAGGACCAAACCATCTGTCGCGCATCGAAATAGGGGAGGAACCCACTAACTTGGAAGAAGGATTGCCTAACGCGTAGCTATTTGCAGTGTGCATCACAAATGGTCATTTTGAGGATATAGTACATTTCCTAATGACAAGTACTGCACCGGAAGGATACACTGTCCAGCAGAAGAAGGAATTAGTGGTGCGCGTGGCAGATTTCTCTGTCATTGCTAGGCATCTATACAAGATGGGGACTGATGAGATATTGCGATGGTATGTACCTGAGTTTGAAAGAAGCAACATCCTCGTGGTTGCTCATGGGGGCGCCCCGGGAGGGCATTATGCAGGGAGAGCGACCGCGCAGAAAATTCTACGCGCAGGGTTATGGTGGCCAACCCTCCATCAGGACTCAAAAGAAAATTGCAAGGCATGTAATGTTGTCAAAGGATTGGCAGGAGATCGCAAAGGGATGAGATGCCTTTGAATCCATAAATGACGTTGCAACCCTTTGAGAAGTGGGCAATAGATTTTGTAGGACCCATTCAGCCACAAGGAAAGACAAGAGCAAGGTACATTATCACCACGATGGAGTATTTGACTCGTTGGGTAGAGGTGTCGCCAATGAAGGATTGCACAGGTGCGACTGCCACGAAGTTCCTATTTGAGCATGTGCTGATGCGATTTGGCTGTCTAAAGATCTTGATGAGTGATCATGGTATGCACTTCCTGAATGAGATGATCAGCGCGCTGATGGAGGAATTTCAGGTATATCACCAGAAGAGCACGCCTTATCACCTGCAAGCTAATGGGATGGTGGAAGTGTTCAATAAAATGTTGGAGAATGATCTAACCAAGGTTTTCAATGCTCAACAAAGTGATTTGGACCTATGCATACCTGCAGTACTATGGGCTTATCGAACGACATGCAAGAAGTTGACTGGACAAACCCCCTTTAGGCTCGTCTATGGGGTTGAAGTGGTAATGCCATGGAATACATCATGCCTATTCTGTGCATAGCAGCGCTCATAGGTGTGACGGATCGTGGAGCCCTGGAGGAGTGTGGTGAAGTAAAATTATAAGTGAAGACACAAACAAATTCCTCTAGCCTGATAATGGGTATAGCCACAACAGATACATTTTATGGAATATTTCCTTAGGTTAGAACCAATTAAGAGGGCCTACCTCTTAATCCGCTTATCCTATTTGATGATGTCCTTACTTTCTCGCTCCAACTATCTCTCGCTTCCTTCTTCAAGCACCTGAAACAAGTAAACAACAACAAACAACAAACGTGATAATAGACAAATTGTAATTCAACCTACTTAACAAGTCAAGAAACATTAAGCCATGAATATGTAAGATGAAAAATCATGTAGGAAATCAATCGATAGTTGCATATATTAATATCAAAGAGAGATTACAACCATTTGTCTTGACGTTGCAGTCCTCCTCTGACAAGACCAGGTTCCCACACACTTCTGCTAGCATTCCATGATGGCCTCAATCAACAATAGTTTTAAGGCTCTTCCCTTTAGGCTTCACTCCAAACCAAATCACACTTCTCCCTCACACAACTAGATAGCTACAACTAGTAATAGCTTGTTGTCTACTCCAAACCAAAATAGTATTAGCACACCAATCTCAACACTACAACACTAGCTTGTGCTTGGGAAAAATGGAGGTTTATATAGGATAAATGGATGGGAGATGGATCCTCTTCTCATGGGAGAAATTCTTATCCCTTGAGGTAGTTCCATCATTATAGGGGAAAGGAGCCCAAACTGACATCCTCGACCCCACCTGGCCAAACCATTTACTATATTTTCGTTACGAAGTTTCTAGATCTAGAAGCTTCAGCTCCTAATTTTTAAAAAAATCCATAACAGGACCGACGCGACTGGAACACAGCTCAGTTGCTCCAGTCGGCGTGAGGGATAGTGTTAATCTCTACACATTGGCATGGGGGAGACAAAGGTCATTAGCACTGGTCTTGTAAACTGGGCAAAACATAAGTTTCAAGGGAAATGATGCAAAAGGGAATTGATCTGCTCATGAAGAGGGACACAATGGGAGTTTCTTCATGAATGCAAGGCATGTGGGGTTCACTGTTGAGGTCCTCTAAGATCAAGGAATGGGGAGTACAGGGACAATGACAAAATGTTGTGTAACAGATGCCCCCTAAAGCATGAAGGTCGAGCTAGAATGAGGGATGAAATGCTTTATAAATCAGTGCAAGGAACAGTCTGTCGTCAGAAAACCTACAAGCAAGTACAGATACATATACATAAACTGAGATCTCTATCAAATGATACATGAATCGTGGCATGGACGCAGCCATCCAAAGAATGATCATGTAAATGGATCCAGGTATGGGTGCAGCCATCCGTCAAAGAGGATCATAACAAAACCAAGGTATGGTCACAACGATCTGATAATGAGAGCGAAAACATACATAACTCATGGTCTAGTCATAGCCAGCCATCTGAAAGAGACATGCATATCATCATAACCATGTCACACCACTTTGCAACCTGGACTTTTGTGATCTGAGTCCAGGGTCTTGTGTTCCAACACAACCTGATCAAAGTAAAGATTCTAACATGTGAATAGATGTGTTGATGTCGAACATGCTAGAAAGTCACTTGATTACCAATCGATGATGTAAACTGTTAACAAGTGCGAGAGGTACCACCAATAATGACAATGGTCCTCAAGGTACTATCAACACAATCCATGGAATGTGAATAGAGGAACTGAAGTTGAAGACCCGTGAAATCACTCGATCGAAAGCCAATGATGTGAGCTTGTCATCGAAGAACTTTTCATTAAGGCATGCAAGCTCTAAGGTACCGGAAAGGAGTCTCTCAATCAACTTCCTGGATAATGCGCTGAATTCGACAGAGAGCAACCATGTCGAAGGAGGGCCATAATGAATCCCACATCATCGATGCGAGACGAGAGGATGCAAAATTATTTTGGATGATACAAAGAATCAGAGGTAAGTGTAACTACAGAAGGACAACCCTTGAAAATATCGACGACACAATTGGAATTTTGGAAGCTTTTTGGATCCATGGGATCAGTGGTCATGATGACGTGGCAGAGATCAAATGGAAGGAAAAAATGAACGGCCCAACCCAGGAAGGTCAATGATACAAAGGAGGATATCCCAACCCGACACGAAGCAGAAAGTGTCATGTTCAAGAGTGAGCTACCGACACAACTGATAGATTTCCAAATTTCCCCACACCATTTCTGGCAGGTACCCCAATTATTTTTAATCGTAAGTTTGAAGGGGATAGCATATGCTTGCACTGTAAATTCATCCTTCGGACGAATCCGACCTAGTAAGTTTAACAAGCCCTAGGAAGGAGAAGCTCATGTTCGTCATGTTGACGAATCCAATGTCGTTTAATAATTTAACGAGTCCGACAAAGGTGTAACTCGGTATCTTTTTCATCTTTAGAGAGTTTGAAAAAGACACGTAAAATAAAACTCCACATGGTCCCTTTTCATACATTTGTGTCTCTCGATCCCGAAAAGGTAGAAAATAATACTTGAGAGAATTGCTTGACCATTTCAATCAAGGAGTACCTTTTTCGTAAAATAGTGCCTCCCAGCCCGAAAAAGGGGTAAACTTACACTGGGTGCACAACATTTCGTATCCGTTAACATGTTCGAAACGACAAGGACTCAGCCATCTTTTCACTTTTAAAGGGTCGGAAAAGAGTTGAAAGCAAACCCCCCATTTTATTTTCTTTTACAATTCAAAAGGGAAAAACACTCGGCAATCTTTTCATATGAGTTTAACGAGTCGAGAAAAGCACTGAAACGTGACTCGTCATCATCGCCGAACATTCATCACCTGTCGCTGCACGAGTAAGGTAAAGTGTATTATCGAGTTCTTGAGGCAAACAGGTCAAAATATTTACAAAAACATGATATATTCATGAAAAAATGTATAAAAAGGGGAAAAGTAAATATATTTTTACCATTTACCATTTTACCTTTGCTGTGAAGACTTTTTACTCACTTTTTCCCTAATTGTTCCAGAGCAGAATGCGAGAGATCCGGGAGGTCAATTGATGAACCGCCAATTCCAGGTAACTGCTAAAGCCCTGAGCTCCATTTTCATGTCCTTCATTTTTGCTTTTAACCATTTTCTTAGTTTTTTGAGGAGGTTTTTGAAAAACTTTTTCACCCTTGGTCGGCGCGATTTCCGAGCACAGAATCACGCCAACTGAGGGTGACTAGCAAAGCCATTCGCGCCGATCAACACAACTATTTTTAAAACAGGCGCATCAGTGCCGTGGATAGGGTAAAAACCTATTTTCTCAAAAATTGACCATTTAAACTTAAATTTTATGGGCCAAGGATGATTTTTGACTCAAATTAATGGCTTTTGTAGGAAAGAATCACTCAAAATGGTGGATTGGAAAGAACGGGAACATGAAGATGTTGACACCTAGGAAATGAATGACCCAAATTGCCTGGAATATTTGAGGGCTTGCGGGCTCCTAAAATTCTTTCTTACACCAGGAATGCGGGCCCAACCCGAGTTGCTTCGATACCTCATTAGTCTTTGGGACATTAATCGGGAGATTTTTGTCATTGGTGACCAGAAGCTAGAGTTGGAAACTTCAGATATACTTCATCACTAGACTGTCCTGCAGAGGGGAACCAGCGAACTTGTATGGGTCATAACCGATTAGGGCAAGCATATCTTCCTTGCTTTCTGAACACTACCCTGAGGCCCTGAAATCCAAGAGTGGGAAGATAGAGATTTCTAGTGTTTGGGATCTGACACTGAGGGTGATTATGTTGACTATAAATAGAGTGGTGGGGTCCCAGGTGGAACATGAGACTAACAAGTCGAAGTTCCTTTATTCTATTGACTGCACAGCTCCTACGATCTTCAACTGGGCAGAGTCCATGAATATGAACATCAAGTGCCTGCTGTCCAAAGCCAAGGTGGGGAATTTGAAGAAATTTGGCTTCGGATCCATGCTTGTGACCTTCTTCCTAGAATGAGTACCACTGTTCCAATATTAGTTGACTAAGGTAGATCCTCCTATGCCACATGATCTGTGGATGGCCCACTTGAGCCGTTTGATGCCAAGGATCACTAGGGGTCAACACATGTCATACCGACCTGCATTCTTTTCATGGCTACGATGACAGAAGATCGTCATGGAGGACTGGCCATACAGCGACACTAATTTCCATGGAGATCTAGATATGCCCTTACCAGATGGAGAGGACTTCGACAATGAAGGTAAACAATCAAATTTTTACTTTTGAGATTATTTAATTGTTTTTGGTATATATGTGTTTATAACATTTCTCTTGTTAATGCAGACGTTGGACCAAAGCGGCCTGCTGGGATGTCCCCAATAGCTAGGCGCATCCCCCGCCCTATCAATGCTGTCACCCCTTATCAAGAAGGGAGTGACGATGAGAAAGAGATCACGAGGAACCTTGAGGGGTTGACTCGTGGCACCAGAGTATGCTTGGGTAGGAGATATTCCTCATCAGTACTAGAGACACACAGTGGGAGTGTCGGAGTGGATCTGCCGACTGCTCACTCGTGTTGCACGAGCTGTATCATGCTAACACGATCAACATGCTGATTAGTTCCTAGGTCCAGCACTTACATATTTTTTGAGGCCTATGTGCCACGGATATATGAGGTCTGTGAGCTGCCAATGTTATTTTAGACACGCATATTGTTTTTTGGGGTTCTGATGTATCAAACATTATCACGATATATATATGTTGTATTTTCCTGTCTACTATGGTACAAATGGTTTGTTTTATCTTTTTCATGTTTCATAAATGTCTATCCAACACATGATTAGTTAATGCATCTGTCAATGTATTCATGCGTTTAGGAATATGATGATATGTAATGTAATCAAAATTCCTTTCCAATAGACGGATACAGAGATACATTCTATATATTTGAGGGTTTCTAATAGAGTATTGCCCATTGAGTTGAGTTGAAGGATGACAACCAACTCTCTAATGCCCAGAGCGATGGCTTCTGACAACAATTCAATGACCTCAATGTATTTAGCAATGTTGTTAGTTGTGCGACCTAGACAGATACCTTGAAGGTCAATCAACTCACTGTTAGGGTCATAAATAGCCCATGCCGCGGATGATAGGTTCCAGGTACTATGGCACGCACCATTAGCG
This sequence comes from Pinus tabuliformis, assembly GCA_031772625.1. NCBI lineage: Eukaryota > Viridiplantae > Streptophyta > Pinopsida > Pinales > Pinaceae > Pinus > Pinus tabuliformis. Next base: position 489,444,296 of record CM062820.1, read on the forward strand.
AAACCAATGTGGGGATTTGCAAACATCTACAAAGCAAGAAAAGCATCGTAAACAGGAAATCTATTTGAAAACTACCACACAAAACCACGCTGCACAAAAATGAATGACACACTAATGTACACAAGTAACCATGCAAGATGAACTAAGCATAGTACTTCTTGAGCTGGGAATCTGTGCTGTGACTTGGGTAATCAATCAACACAGATGGACACCGGAGTTTTACCATTGCCATGATGAGTAAGCATCAACTCAGCCAAATAATGGAGTGGAACTCACATAAGGCATTTCCCACATGCCCCCTGGGCAAGGGAGGGTTACGAGTCAGATGGAAACCCCATTGCAATAATGGGCAATCGGTAAAAACTCAAGGAGGGAGAAAAATCATGAATCCATGAAGGGATAAAGGTTCCCTCAGTTGAAAGATCTTGATCATGTCAGGATAAACTAACACATCAATAAGCAGTGGAGAAGAGAACTCTTCGAAAACAGTAGACATGACTGTCGGATGAGGCAGGAACAAGGAGCGATGATGAGTATCGATCCAAGGTGGTTCCTCGAGAGACATGACTTCCATGATACCTTCATCAGCAAGGAAGGTCTCGGCTAAGGGATCAGGCGATTCCAAAGTGCCAAGCCACGAGGATTGAGAGTACGTATCGAGAGAGGTCTTCGACATAAAAGAATCAGAGGATGTAGAGTTCGAAGCCGAAACAATTTCCACGTAATTGACTTCGGCAGGACTAAGCGGCATAACCTCACCCCAGGTATCAACAAGATCTAGTGAAGGTATGACCCAAGGATTAGATTTGACTGAGATCATATTGACAGAGGCGACATGAGGAGGTGGGAGAGGAAAAATTCCCATTAAGGCATAATCATTGAAGAGAAATGACCGCACACTCTCATAGGGAGCACCAGTGTGCTTGACGTATGGAACATTTCCATCTGAGGAGGATGAGGCAAAGAAAGATAGCTCTTTAATATCTGACTGCTCTAGCCTCTATCACTTTGATCTTTGACTGCATCAATCCCACTAATTCCTCTTGCTACTATGTACTTCGGGCTCCCATAGCAAGGTACGATCCATCAGATAAAACCTCTCAATGGACCCTACCCAATTTCAGCCTTCTTGAGGCTATCACTTCACATCACCCCACCTCACAGCTGGAGGTATGGCTGCATGTGATCCCTCTGCCCACTTCTCCAATTGTGGCTCCTCCACAATTGTCTGAGACTTCTTCTAGGACTACATGTTGAGAGGTAATTTACTCTCCCTCTCAACCACCAAGTCTCTAACGTTTGCCTTGCTCCTCAAGTCTTTGCATGCATCTTGAACCTCAAGAGCATATAGGTTCTTGACTCGTGAACCGATCTACTTCACCTATCTCGTGGTGATGCGTCTAAGGAAAACCTTTCCCTTACTAAAAACAACATCGTAGCCTTTATCCTCCAACATCGCAACTAATACCAAGTTCTTCTTCAGTCCAGGCACATACTTCACATCGGTCAGGGTGATAGGAGCTCCATGCTCCCTCTGAAAAGAAATTGTGACCACTCCTGAAACACTAAACCTTTCGTCGTCACCCATCTCTATGTGCATCTTGAGGTCTTTCTCCTCCAAAGTACTGAATAAACTTTTATCGTCGGTCAGGTGGAATGAGGCTCCACTGTCAAGATACCAACCACAACCCATCATCGATGACACCATGCATGCGATGAGGTTGAAGTCCATCTCAAACAGAGAGGCTAATGCCTCATCTTCAGATCCTTCTGAGGATCCATTCAAGGACTTATTTGATGGGAAATTAGTCACATAATGACCCATTTCATGACAATTAAAGCATCTCACTTTAGACTTGTCAACCTTCTTCCCTCCATGAGAAGAATTCAATCTGGAATGAGAATCCTTCTCCTTCCCTTTCCTTGCCTTACTTGGTAAGGCCATATTTTATTCATCATCCTAGGATGAAGAACCATCTCATGTTCTCCTCCTGCATGAGATCTGACCACAGTCGTTCCCAATCTGGCAGTTTCTCCCTTCCATTCATAGAGTCCTAGTAGTTATTCCAACTCTTTGGAAGGCCAAGGAGAGCGAGGCTCACCATATCATCATCAGCAGTAGTTATTCCCACACTGCTAAGTTCATCTCTGCAAGTGGTGAGCTTGTTTAGATAGGTGGAAATAGTATCACAGTTCTCCATCTTGATTCTTCGAAGCTTATCCTTGAGCACCAATTTCCTCTGGTCGCTACTATTCTAGTAGAGGTCCTTCAATGTCTTCCACATTGAATATCGAGTATCCTTCCCATGGAGACTCGAGACAATATGGTCTCAAACTACCTCAAGGACGATCTGTCTCACCCTTGCCACATGCTTCTTCCACTCAGCCAACTCTTGTGCATTAGTTGAACTTGGCTTTGGGATTTCTTTATCAATGAAATCCTTCAAGCTGGTGTCTTCTAATACAACCTCCATGCGATATTTCCATGCTATGTAATTTGAGCTTCCTTCCACGGCATACTCGAGTCTCAAGCCATAGAACTCCATTGGCCAACCTTGAAGTATGATAAGAATTCAACTTGCACCTGCAACCTCGAACTTCAAACTTCGAATTCTCTTCATAGTATACTGTTCACAACTCTGATAAACTCAACTCTGATACCATGTACAATTTCCTACAAATTCTCTACAAATCTACCTCTGATATCTATGTAGAAAATCTGACTGTAGATTAACTCGATAATGCAATATACCAAAGCAAAATACTATAATCTACTTCTACTATCAAAATTGCGGAAGCTTAAAGATCGATCAAGAATCGAGGTGAACACATATAACCATAAGAAGAACAATCAATGCACATGAAACGCAGAAAATACTCAGGGGAAAGCCTCAGCTAAAAACCCCACTATCTGTATTATCATACAAGGTCGAAATACATCAAAATTATACAAAACCTTAGCTCTCACAAATAGCCATCTCTCAATACAATCCTCCTGGATACTCACAGGAAATCAAAGCTTCTCACAAGCCTTCTCCCCTACCCTCCAAGCCTCCTATTTCCTTGCGCAATTTCTCCCGGGCGATCCTCCTGTTACCAAGTGTAACACTGATCACTCACACTGATCTCACACCCTGTAAAACTGTGCAATCCTCAAGGAACCTTACCTTGACTGCATGCATGAGTTTCCTTTATGGGAGGAAACATGCAACTGATAGTACATTGTCCTTGTCTTTAATCTCAACTGGGTCTTTCTCTGAATAGACATACATGAGTTTCTGATGAGGGAATCTTCAGTTATCTGGAGTACACTGGTTGAGTGCATGCATGCATCAACTGACTAATAACTCACAATTAGTTCCTCAAACAGTTTGGAACTAATTTAACTAGACTTAACTCAGTAAACTAAGCTAATTAATTACAACTCAAATATAACTCAATGTTATCTCCTTAATTAAGGGATAATCTCCTTAATTTAAGGGATAACTATTGCATGACTTCAGAAAGACTTCTAACTTGAATTTCTCCGACTAATTAACTCAAGATGAATTAATTAATTATTTTCAAGCAGCTGGTGAGACTAAATTCAAATTTAATTCAAAATTTTAATTCAAGGACAAATTAAAATTGGAATATTATGGATTCTAATTTTATCATTTCCTGTTGCTATTTTCAACACTCCCTCTCAACAAGAAAGGAATTCCCGATCCTGAACCTTTGGAATGTTCTGCATGCAACACTTCTCTCTAGTGTTGTTGCTCCACCAACTCCAGAAACAAAAAAACATCCAACCTGAATCAGTATGATGCATCTGTCATCAAAGTCTCTGATTTCTATTGCCTTTGTCAAGTGAAAAATTTGTGCTTCTATTGACTCTACCTTTCTACATTGTTTTCAATCCGTCTCTGCACTCTTTAGTATCTAACTGCTCTAGCCTCTATCACTTTGATCTCTGAGTACATCAATCCCACTGATTCCTCTCGCTACTATGTACTTTGGGCTCTTGTAGCAAGATACGATCCATGAGATAAAATCTCTCAATTGACCCTGCCCAATTTAAGCCTTCTTGAGACTATCACTTCACATCGCCCCACCTCACACCTGGAGGTATAGCTGCATGTGATCCCTCTACCCACTTCTCCAATTGTGGCTCCTCCATAATTGTCTGAGACTTCTTCTGGGACTGCATGTTGAGAGGTAATTTACTCTCCCTCTCAACCACCAAGTCTCTAACATTTGCCTTGCTCCTCAAGGCTTTGCATGCATCTTGAACCTCAAGAGCATACAGGTTCTTGACTCATGAACTGATCTGCTTCACCTGTCTCATGGTGATGTGTCTAAGGAAAACCTTTCCCTTACTAAAAACAGCATCGTAACCTTTGTCCTCCAACATCGCAATTGATACCAAGTTCATCTTTAGTCCAGGCACATACTTCACATTGGTCAAGGTGATAGGAGCTCCATGCTGCCTCTGAAAAGCTATCGTGCCCACTCCTAAAACACTAAACCTTTCGTTGTCACCCATCTCTATGTGCATCCTGAGGTCTTTCTCCTGCAAGGTACTGAATCAACTTTTATCGTCGGTCATATGGAATGAGGCTCCACTGTCAAGATACCAACCACAACCCATCATCGATGAAACCATGCATGCGATGAGGGTGAATTCCATCTCAAATTAAGAGGCTAATGCCTCAGCTTCAGATCCTTCCAAGGATCCCTTCTTGGACTTCTTCGATGGGAAATTAGTCACATAATGACCCATTTCGTGACAATTAAAGCATCTCACTTTAGACTTGTCAACCTTCTTCCCTCCATGAGAAGAATTTGATTTGGAATGAGAATTCTTCTCCTTCCCTTTCCTTGCCTTACTTGGTAAGGCCAGATTTTCTTCATCATCCTTGGATGAAGAACCATCTCGTGTGCTCCTCTTGATCTCCTCCTACATGAGATCTGACCACAGTCGTTCCCAATCCGGTAGTTTCTCCCTTCCATTCACAGAGTCCTAGTAGTTATTCCAGCTCTTTGGAAGGCCAAGGAGAGCGAGGCTCACCATATCATCATCAGTAGTAGTTATTCCCACAATGCTAAGCTCATCTCTGCAAGTGGTGAGCTTGTTCAAATATGTGGAAATAGTATCGCAGTTCTCCATCTTGATTCTTCGAAGCTTATCCTTGAGCACCAATTTCCTCTGGTCGCTACTGTTCTGGTAGAGGTCCTTCAATGTCTTCCACATTGAATATGGAGTATCCTTCCCATGGAGACTCGAGACAATATGGTCTCGAACTCCCTCAAGGATGATCCATCTCGCCCTCGCCACACACTTCTTCCACTCAGCCACCTCTTGTGCATTAGTTGAACCTGGCTTTGGGATTTCTTGATCAATGAAATCATTCAAGCCATTGTCTTCTAATACATCCTCCATGCAATCTTTCCATGCTATGTAATTCGAGTTGCCTTGCAAGGGATACTCGAGTCTCAAGCCATAGGACACCATTGGCAAACCTTAAATTATGATAATAATTTGATTTGCACCTGCAACCTCGAACTTCAAACTTCGAATTCTCTTCTCTGTATATTGTTCACAACTCCAATAAACTCAGCTCTGATACCGTGTACAATTTCCTGCAAATTCTCTACAAATCTACCTCTAAGATCTATGTATAAAATATGGCTGTAGATTAACTCGATAATGCAATATACCAAAGAAAAATACTATAATCTACTTCTACTATCAAACTTGCAGAAGCTTAAAGATCAAGAAAGAATTGAGTTGAACACATATAACCATAAGAAGAAGAATCAGTGCACATGAAACACAGAAAATACTCAGGGGAAAGCCTCAGCTAAAAACCCCACTATCTGTATTATCATACAAGGTAGAAATACATTAGAATTATACAAAGCCTTAGCTCTCACAGCTAGCCAACTCTTAGTACAATCCTCCTGGATACTCACAGGAAATCAAAGCTTCTCACAAGCCTTTTCCTCTGCCCTCCAAGCCTCCTATTTCCTTGCGTAGTTTCTCCTGGGTGATCCTCCTGTTACCAAGTGTAACACTGATCACTCACACTGATCTCACACCCTGTAAAACTGCGCAATCCTCAAGGAACCTTACCTTGACTGCATGCATGAGTTTCCTTTATGGGAGAAAACATGCAACTAATAGTACATTTCTCCTTATCTTTAATCTCAACTGGGTCTTTCTCTGAATAGACATGCATGCGTTTCTGATGAGGGAATCTTCAGTTATCTAGAGTACACTAGTTGAGTGCATGCATGCATCAACTGACTGATAACTCACAATTAGTTCCTTAAACATTTTGGAACCAATTTAACTGGACTTAACTCAGTAAACTGAGCTAACTCATTACAACTCATATATAACTCAATCTTATCTCCTTAATTAAGGGATAATCTCCTTAATTTAAGGGATAACTGTTGCATGACTTCAGAAAGACTTCTAACTTGAATTTCTCCAACTAATTAACTCAAGATGAGTTAATTAATTATTTTCAAGCAGCTGGTGAGACTAAATTCGAATTTAATTCACAATTTTAATTCAAGGAAAAATTAAAATTGGAATATTCTGGATTCTAATTTTATCATTTCTTGTTGCTATTTTCAACACTCCCTCTCAACAAGAAAGGAATTCAACTTGATTCCGATCCTGAACCTTTGGAATGTTCTGCATGTAACACTTCTCTCTAGTGTTGTTGCTCCAACAACTCCAAAAACAAAAAAACATCCAACCTGAATCAATATGATGCATCTGTCATCAAAGTCTCTGACTGATATTGCCTCTGTTAACTGAAAACTTTGTGCTTCTGTTGACTCCACCTTTCTGCATTGTTTTCAATCCTTCTCTGCACTCTTTAGTATCTGAATGCTCTAGCCTCTTTCACTTTGATCTCTGACCACATCAATCCCACTGATTCCTCCCACTACTATGTACTTTGGGCTCCCGTAGCAAGGTACGATCCATGAGATAAAACCTCTCAATTGACCTTGCCCAATTTCAGCCTTCTTGAGACTATCACTTCACATCGCCCCACCTCACACCTAGAGGTATGGATGCATGTGATCCCTCTACCCACTTCTCCAATTGTGGCTCTCCCATAATTGTCTGAGACTTCTTCTAGGACTACATGTTGAGAGGTAATTTACTCTCCCTCTCAACCACCAAGTCTCTAACATTTGTCTTTCTCCTCAAGGCTTTGCATGCATCCTGAACCTCAAGAGCATACAGGTTCTTGACTCATGAACCAATCTACTTCATCTGTCTCGTGGTGATGTGTCTAAGGAAAACCTTTCCCTTACTAAAAACAGCATCGTATCCTTTTTCCTCCAACATCGTGACCGATGCCAAGTTCTTCTTCAGTCCAGGCACATACTTCACATCGGTTAGGATGATAGGAGCTCCATGCTCCCTATGAAAAGCTACTGTACCCACTCCTGAAACACTAAACCTTTCGTCGTCACCCATCTCTATGTGCATCTTGAGTTCTTTCTCCTCCAAGGTACTAAATAAACTTTTATCGCCGGTCATGTGGAATGAGGCTCCACTATCAAGATACCAACCACAACCCATCATCGATGACACCATGCATGCGATGAGGGTGAAGTCCATCTCGAATTGAGAGGCTAATGCCTCACCTTCATATCCTTTTGAGGATCCCTTCTTGGACTTCTTCGACAGGCAATTAGTCACATAATGACCCATTTCGTGACAATTAAAGAATCTCACTTTAGACTTGTCAACCTTCTTCCCTCCATGAGAATAATTTGATTTGGAATGAGAATCCTTCTCCTTCCCTTTCCTTGCCTTACTTGGTAAGGCCATATTTTCTTCATCATCCTTGAATGTAGAACCATCTCATGTGCTCCTCCTTATCTCCTCCTACATGAGATCTGACCACAGTCATTCCCAATCCAATAGTTTCTCCCTTCCATTCACAGAGTCCTGGTAGCTATTCCAACTCTTTGGAAGGCCAAGGAGAGCGAGGCTCACCATATCATCATCAACAGTAGTTATTCCCACAGTGCTAAGCTCATCTCTACAAGTGGTGATCTTGTTCATATATGTGGAAATAGTATTGCAGTTCTCCATCTTGATTCTTCGAAGCTTACCCTTGAGCGCCAATTTCCTCTGGTCGCTACTGTTCTAGTAGAGGTCCTTCAATGTCTTCCACATTGAATATGGAGTATCCTTCCCATGGAGACTCGAGACAATATGGTCTCGAACTCCCTCAAGGATGATCCATCTTGCCCTTGCCACACACTTCTTCCACTCAGCCAACTCTTGTACATTAGTTGAACATGGATTTGGGATTTCTTGATCAATGAAATCCTTCAAGCCATTGTCTTCTAATACAGCCTCCATGCGATATTTCCATGCTATGTAATTCGAGCTGCCTTCCAAGGCATGCTCGAGTCTTAGGCCATAGAACGCCATTGGCCAACCTTGAATTATGATAAGAATTCGATTTTCACTTGCAACCCCGAACTTCAAACTTTGAATTCTCTTCTCCGTATATTGTTCACAACTCCGATAAACTCATCTCTGATACCATGTACAATTTCCTGCAAATTCTCTACAAATCTACCTCTGAGATCTATGTAGAAAATCTAGCTGTAGATTAACTCGATAATGCAATATACCAAAGAAAAATACTATAATCTACTTCTACTATCAAACTTGAGGAAGCTTAAAGATCGAGCAAGATTCGAGCTGAACACATATAACCATAAGAAGAAGAATCAGTGCACATGAAACATAGAAAATACTCAGGGGAAAGCCTCAACTAAAAACCCCACTATCTGTATTATCATAAAAGGTGGAAATACATCAGAATTATACAAAGCCTTAGCTCTCACAGCTAGCCAGCTCTCAGTACAATCCTCCTGGATACTCACAGGAAATCAAAGCTTCTCACAAGCCTTCTTTTCTGCCCTCCAAACCTCTTATTTCCTTGCGCAGTTTCTCCTGGGTGATCCTCCTGTTACCAAGTGTAACATTGATCACTCACACTGATCTCACACCCTATAAAAATGCGCAATCCCCAAGGAACCTTACCTTGACTGCATGCATGAGTTTCCTTTATGGGAGAAAACATGCAACTGATAATACACTATCCTTGTCTTTAATATCAATTGGGTCTTTCTCTGAATAGACATGCAAGAGTTTCTGATGAGGGAATCTTTAGTTATCTGGAGTACAATGGTTGAGTGCATGCATGCATCAACTGACTGATAACTCACAATTAGTTCCTCAAACATTTTGGAACTAATTTAACTGGACTTAACTCAGTAAACTGAGCTAACTAATTACAACTCAAATATAACTCAATATTATCTCCTTAATTAAGGGATAATCTCCTTAATTTAAGGGATAACTGTTGCATGACTTCAAAAAGACTTCTAACTTGAATTTCTCCAACTAATTAACTCAAGATGAATTAATTAATTATTTTCAAGCAGCTGGTGAGACTAAATTCGAATTTAATTCACAATTTTAATTCAAGGACAAATTAAAATTGGAATATTCTAGATTCTATTTTTATCATTTCTTGTTGCTATTTTCAACACTCTAGATGAAAACATATCAAATTGGAATCGGTGGGATTGATGCCCCTGATAGCTGACAGCAAGGATTTCCGCTGTGATGGGCAACTTTGGAGTACCTCGAGAGCCGACATGGCTGACGGCGCCTGGGCCAAATCCTCAACAATATTGTAATGTTGATCAGCTCGGGCATTGGGATTATACAAGGATTTCCGCAAAACACCTTGAGAGGGTGGCCTTATAGTGGAATCAGGATTAGGGCGCTCAATATGAAGAGGGCCAGAACTCGAGGTAGAAGAAGAAGGGGAAGCTTCTTTCTCTTTCCCGGCTTCCAAATCAGGAGTTTGATAGTCTTTCGATCTAGTAGCCACATTAATATTCGTACTCATCATGAACACTTGAGATCTAGAGGAAGTAGGTTGGGGTTGGTCTACCATTTGGGTCTGCTGAAATGGAAACAACTCTTTGAGGACAATAGGGGTCCCTTTGAGTAGGCGACTAACTTCGGATCGTCGAGTAGAATCCTTAGTGTAGTGATATTCCTCGCAAATGAGGCAGGGATACCTAGGTTTCCGTTGCGAAGATTCGCCAGTAGACAATTTGTGAGGACCCTGTTTCGGGGCATCGACTTTAGCTTTGCCTTTGCCTTTCTTCTTTCCTTTTGAGGGTTTGTCCGCTACGGTAGACTGGACAGTGTGGACCTTTGAGTTTTTACCAGGGCTAGGTGGATTCTAGGATGAACTATTAGGAATAGAATTTGAGACAGACTTCTATTTGGAAGAAGTTTTAGTCGAGGTCTAGGATATTGAACCAGTAACTCCATCAACGGGGGGAACAACTGGTGACTTTGATGCTGCAGGATCGGATGATGGCTGTGGAGCATTGGGTAATAACTTGTACAAAGTGCTAGACTGAGAGTAAACTAAATCCAAGTACTGGGCATGAGCGATGACCTGTTCTTCAATGACACATCCATCCATAGCTATATCGTGATAAATTGGGGCCACAAATGATTTGGTGAACCATTAAATGAGCAACTGATCATCAATCTCGAATTTGATCAAGCGACGTCTACGTCTCCATTCATGGATGTGATCGGAGATGTGTGTCTCAATATCTTGCTCAAGCGACGTGAGCAAATAGGTGTCAGTTTCATAGCGAACCGGTAACTGAAAATGCGTGAGGAAAGCCATGGCTAAAGAGTTAAAGTCATGGTAAGTACTTCGAGGTAGCTCGTTGTACCACATTGCTGCAACACCTGTGAGGGTTCATTGGAAAAGACGAAGACAAATGGAATCGTCCACGTATGAGTTCGATGAGCACCAGAGGTGATATGTCATCACATGGGCCTGAGGATCTTCTTTGGCTTTCCCATCAAACTTTGGACAATCACTCGATATCTTGGACGGCACCGGAGGCTAGTATGGTGAATGAAGGATCGGATCATTCGTAAGGCGAGATACATTTGGTAACTCAAATGTAGCCAAGAAAGGCAATTGGGTGTTAAAAGGCATGGGAGGTTGATAAGCGGGCCCATAGGGAGGAGCCCATCCCTACTGGTAAGGATTTTGGCCCCATAGTGGGGGATTTTAGCCATATGGCATCTGAGGCTACCCCCATTGCGGATTACCATGACCATAGGGAGGATTTTGACCTTGAATACCTTAGAACTGTCCAGTCATAGGTTGCTGATAAGAAACGTACAGGTTAAAAGGCTGTTGAGCCTGTTGACCTTGGACATATGGATATGGGACCTGTTGTCCTTGAACATATGGGTGATGAACCTGTTGTCCCTGAACAAGAGGGTTTTGGACCTGCTGTCCTTGGGCATAAGGTTGATACACTTGTTGCCCTTAGACATAGGGATTATGTACCTGATGCCCTTACCTGGCATGATTCTAAACCTATTGACCTAGGACATGAGGATTTTGAGCCTACTACTGCAGGACTTGACTTTGACCCTGCCCTTGCAAGGGTTGACCTTGTTGATATGTATACAAGGGTTGCTGCTGCCCTGGTTGGTTTTGTTGTTGCAAGGGTTGACCTTGCGGTTGAAAATTTTGTCCCTAGGGCTACAGAGGTTGGCCCTGCGAGGACATGGGTTGAGAGGTGTGCAGAGAACATTACATCTGCTATTGCGCGGTTTGCTGTAACGGTTACAAGTGATGAGCTTGCGGTTGTTGCAATTGACCTTGCTGCGGGATCATTTGCCCCTACTGTTGCCTGGAGAGCCCTTGCTACAACAAAGGTTTCCCTTATGGTAACAAAGGTTGCCCTTGTTTTTGTAGAGGTTGTCCTTGCTGCTGCAAGGGTACTTAAATAGTGCCCAGAAATTGGCGAACTAAATCTGGCCATAGCCAGGCTAGATGTACTACCTATATTGGAGGGTGTAAGGTTGATTAACCATTCCTTGAGAACCATATGGAACATAAGGATTTTAGTATTGGACCTGAGCCCCATAGGGCTGTTGATACTGAACATTGCTTGATCTAGACGAACCAACGGGATTCTAAACCTACTGATACTGGACATTGCTTGATCTAGTAGGATCAGCAGGGTTATGAATAATACCAGAAAAAGGCTGGTTTATAACAAGCATGTGAGCTTGTGATTTTCTCACATTAGTGGCACCTGACACCATAGAGACATTCAGGTTCTACCCCTAGGTGGTGGCACAGCCTGGCCACTGACTAGAGGGACGGAGGAACTGACAGAGACAATCTTTGAAACTATCGGTTATGCCTAACGAGTAACTGGGATTGATGATACAATGGTATTCGGAATGGTGGGTTGCACCGGGACTGAGGTAACAGCCTGTTGGGAAGTCGTTTTCATAAAAAATAGACCTGAAGTAGGCATGGCACCTGACACCCAAACAGGGTTATGGTAAAGTGATGAGGCACTAGGTGTACCTGAAACCAACTGCACCAAAGACACATAGTTGGGTGGAAAACTGGCAGGAATACCTTTTGAAAAAGGGAAACCCTCAGGAGGAAAACGCAATTCTTCCCCCTCAATAGTGTATGGAGTACAAACTTTGAACTCATCCGGAGATGTGACTGGAGCATTGCCTTCGGGTTCCATGTCTGGAAACAAATGATGACGAATGGCCAAACGAGTACGAGGGGATAGTTCCAAAGGAACACCCGGCTGGTCGTACGGACTGTAAGGACACTGCGGTGATATCATGACAGGGTCAAACAAAGGGTTTGGAGGGTAGATAACCAGTCCAAGCTGACCGTCAGTGGTCGACAAGTTCTCTGGAGTTTGAACGGGATTGTCCGCAGATTTCGGGCCAAGATCAGCATATGACCCAGTATCGAAAGTAGGTAGAAGATGAGATGACAAAGATTGAATGCTCAGAACGATTGCAAGTTCAACATCTTGGTCCTCGAGTGACTCTGGTTACTCAGGAAATGGCTCCTCAAACAATCTTTCAAACAGAGGAGAGGAAGAGGAATTAGGTGAACCAGATGGTTCAGCCACGATGACCTTGTCTTAGTCGACAGAACAATTAACTTCAAGGCTTTAAAATGTTCTTTTGAGGGAAACTCGTGATTTGGTCTCAGAAAAAGACTAACAAGGTGTTTTGGATTATGGGCAATCAATTATTAAGACACATAAAAGACTGGTGCTCTTTCATTTTTTAAGAGTCGAGAAAGAAACAAATATGACTCTATCACTTTCGATTGGAAACGAGCTGGAAAGGACAAGTGCTCGAATGATCTTTTAAGTTTAATGAGTCAAAAATATCAAATGACTGCTCTGGATGATCTAGGTAAATAGGATCACCAAGCAACCGTGAACTACAGAATACCTCCTGGCGAACCAAGAAGTACGAGCAGGCAATCTCCCCGAAAGTTGTGTTCGATGTATCACATTTGCAAGGCAGCTGACTCAGCTTCCTAAAGGTAAAAGGATTGCAACCTAGTGGGGTCTCCCGTTATATACTCAACGATATAGGGAGCACAAATCCATACTAGCGCTGTCTAATGCCGAAGCTAATGACAGCTGCTAGGTTTAAAGACGTCGAAACACGTCTCTAGCCTAGACCTTCTATATATGATCGTTAATGTCAAATGTGCCTTAGGTCAATCGAATTCATTTTAAAGTTGATCTTGAGTTATGTTTCAGTTTTCATGTCTTAGTGATGTGACTCAAAAAACCTTAAATGCAACTAAATGAGACAAGACCCTTTCAATTCGATGAAATGCCTACACTAGAGAGGGTAGAAACTACTCAATCAAATGCAAACAATCAAGAATCTGAAAATGAAATGATCTTTCACTACCTTACTTTTTTCAAAAAATAAACTAATGAACAATGCATTCCAATTACTAATTTCCTAACAAGCGCTTATCTATTAGTCCTTTCAAAATCAAAACAGTTCTCTTCCTTTTCCAAATGCCAATGCAATTCTAGTCTTCTAATGATGTAGGTTATCATAGCACAATGATGCAACAAGCTAGAATTTCATACTTTTTCATGAAACAATGAAACAAACTTTTCGCATATAATATTTCAGTGAAAAATTTCTTGAGACAATAAGATCTTCAAGCAGATGAACACATGAAAAGAGAAACTCATTCAGACTAATGAAACACTAACTTTACCAACCACAAGACAAGCAACATAATCCATGCCGAAAAAGAAACATTTAGGCAAGAAAACGAAAACTTTTCAAACTTGTGTAAAAGAGGTCAAAGTCACAAAAGGACCAAAAACAAAATGCAAAGAGTAAGTACACCTACAACCTGACTCACTGAGTTCACAAACTACTAAATGGACGACCAACTAGATGCCCTAGTGTCACTGGCCACTCAATGACTCAATCAATCAAGCAGGAAGATGATAAGCCAACAAGCAAACAAAACCAAATGAAAAGTAGCTTTCTAATCAGGGATAAAATGGTCCAAAAGGCTTACAGGGTCAAAACCACAAGAGCAGAACACACTGGCCAAGATTGGGGTCAGGCCCTAATCTTCACTTACAGGCATCGGTGCATTTACCTAACTAACAACAAGCGCCAGAGGCTGGTCGATGCAACTGTTTCTCAGCAACTCATGCTAATCAGCACGACTGTCAACGAATTAAGCGTGCTGATTGAGGGAGCTAAGGAAAAAAAAAATTGAAACATGAACTAGATCTACTACTATGAATTTTAGACTCAGACCAGTAAGCAGGAGAAAAGAAATAGAACCAACGGGAAAAAGTGGAACTAGAAAAGTTGTCACGAAATCATGAAATCCAAGAAAAACAAAAGGATTGGGTTCCCCAGCAGAGTCACCAATTTGTGGTGAAGCAAAATTATAAGTGTGGACACAAATGAATTCCTCTAGCCCGATAATGGATCTAGCCACAACAGATACATTCTATGGAATATTTCCTTAGGTTATAACCAATTAAGAGGACCTACCTCTTAGTCTGCTTATCCTGTTTGATGATGTCCTTGCTTGCTCACTCCAGCTATCTCTCACTTCCTTCTTCAAGCACCTGAAACAAGTAAACAATAGCAAACAACAAACGTGATAATAGACAAATTGTAATTCAACCTACTTAACAAGTCAAGAAACATTAAGCCATGAATATGTAAGATGACAAATCATGTAGGAAATCAATCGATAGTTGCATATATTAATATCAAAGAGGGATTAAAACCATTTGTCTTAACGTTGGATTCCTCCTCTAACAAGACCAGGTTCCCACGCACTTCTGCTAGCATTCCATGATGGCCTCAATCAACAATAGTTTTAAGGCTCTTCCCTTTAGTCTTCACTCCAAACCAAATCACGCTTCTCCCTCACACAACTAGATAGCTACAACTAGTAATAGCTTGTTGTCTACTCCAAACCAAAATAGTATTAGCACACCAATATCAACACTAAAACACTAGCCTGTGCTTGGGAAAAATGGAGGTTTATATAGGATGAATGGATGGGAGATGGATCCTCTTCTCATGGGAGAAAGTCTTATCCCTTGAGGTAGTTCCATCATTATAGGGGAAAGGAGCCAAAACTAAAATCCTTGACCCCATCTGGCCAAACCATTTACCAGACTTTCGTTACGAAGCTTCTAGAGCTGGAAGCTTCGGCTCCTAATTTAAAAAACTTTCCATAATAGGACCAGCGTGATTGGAACACAGCTCAGTCGCTCCAATCAGTGCAAAGGATAGTTCTAATCTCTACACACCGGCGTGGGGGAGACAAAGATCATTAGCACCAGTCTTCTAAACTGGGCAAAACAAAAGTTTCAGGGGAAATGGTGCAAAAGGGAATTGATCTGCTCATGAAGAGGGACACAATGGGAGTTTCTTCCTAAAGGAAAAGCATGTGGGGTTCACTGTAGAGGTCCTCCAGGATCAAGGAACGGGGAGTACAAGGATAGTGACAAAATGATGTGTAACAAGGAGAGGCTCGCTTAGCTGGATGAGCTCGAAGAAGAGAGATTTTTGGCTGGATTTCACCAACAAGTCCCAAAGCAGTGCGAAAAGGCATGGCATGATCGACACATTAAGTTGCACTAATTTAAGGTAAATGACCTGGTTTTGTTATATGATAGTAAGTTTGATAAATTTCCATGGAAGTTTAGGATGCACTGGTTAGGGCCTTATGTTATTAAGGAGATTAACAATGGAGGAGCAGTACAGTTGGTCAAATTAAATGGAGAACCCTTCCTAGTAAAGGTGAATGGCAGTTGCTTGAAGCCATACACCAGCAGTCCGGCCATGTGACTAGATGAAGGTAGCATAGTCTTAGTGCTTCACGCAGTTGAAAGGAGGCACGGGACTTTAAAATACACTGCTTGAGTTGGGGAGCTGCGCGATTAGAAGATGGTGCGAAGCAAGGAAGTGTCACTGGGTCTGCGGCAACGCGGGGGAAGTTGCTCTACCCAGGGAGAAATTGCGAAGGTCGTCTAGAAAGTGATTGTTACAGACACTGTTCATGAAAAGACTATAGAAGTGAGGCCAAATGGAGTGGGCGGCCAACATTTAAGATGAAATTTATGGCTTATATCCTTGAAAATCTGTCACCAATTGGGCATTAATGATCCGATTTTGGGGGAACGGCCGGATATGAATTCAAAATGCCCTATAAATTACAAGTGGCTATCCAACAAGAAACACTTGGAATTTTGACAATAAAGTTGTGCAGATCTCATACACCTACGAACCGAGAGTTCTTTGAGGCTCTCAAATAGACTCTTGCATTTGTGAACTTGCCTGAGACGTCACGAGCACTGATAGAGAGTGTTATGTCAGCACCCCCAGAAGTTATCAATACAGAGCAAGTAGTAGAAGGGCCAGCACAAGAAATGGAAAAACAGGCAGAAGTAGCTGCCCCCAAAGTAGTTGTTCCAGAAGCGGCTGAAGTATTAGCGGAGGTCTCTAAATCCCTAAGAACGTCGAGACCGAAGCTAACCCCAACCAAGGAAACCAGAAAGGATAAGAAGGGAAAGCAACCTACCATACCGGTGCATGCATTGCTAAGGCGAAACCCACCAAAGCCTACTAAATAGGAGAAAGGCAAGGCTATAAACCTAGAAGCAAAGGAGGAAGATATCGAAGACATCTCGATGGATGATGAGGATGTGGGAATGGAAGTAGAGGAGGTTGAAGACCAGGGTGTGGACCCTATTACGCAATTGCCAGAGTATGTCCCTCTGCATAAACCTAAGTCCCAGGTCCCAAAGGACATTGATGAGAGTAAGACTCCCCTGCAAACCCCTCTACTACCAGATGAAATTGCTTTCGATGGTCCGTGCTTGGCCCGAGTGCCGATACTAAAGCTTGAAGGCTAGGACTTGGCGAACCATGAGAAGTTACCGCACCTAGCGATCGAGCAGCTGATGCGTCGCATCATAGATAAAAATATGGGAATGACTGCATTGGAGCCACGAAGGTGGCTCAAGGGCGTAGAGAAGGCAGGGTTTCTCAACCTGCTCTGGGTGCCGCACTATAACCGCACCCTGGTGACAATTTTGGTCATCAAGCAGATGTTGTGCTTGGTACATGATGGGTGTTTGTGGTTGGAGGAACCAATACCCATCACAGATATGTTGATTAACCGAATAATGCGCCTGTCGTATACAGGTGAGAATCCAGTGATGATCTTCGGCGGCAAGAGCAGCGAGCAGGCTCTCGCAGAGTCAATGAAGGAAAAAATCAAGCTGGTGAAGAAGTCACACGGGTACACTATCTCCAACATCTATGACCCCGCTGTGAAGGTAGCAACGCAGAGATTTGTAGGGAAGGTGATGCGGAATTATCACGCCGATAAGGTGTCGGCACCTGTTGGTGCACTCGCACAGCAGTGCGCAGAAGGAGTCCAGTTTAACTGGTTAAACTACCTTTGTGCAGAGTTCTTGGCGAACTGTCGCAAAGCACAAGAGAAAATCAATACATTCCACTACACATGGCTCTTGCTATCAATTGTGCTGGTAGCATGGGACCTACCAGAGAACAACCAGTTCCCTTCGATCGTGCCATACTTCCCTAAAGCTGTAAAGTATTCTTCGCTGTGGGTGACCAAGGATGCACAGTGAGTTCGAGACAGCAAGATCTTCTGGATCTTGATGGAAATGAATATTAGGATGGCCATCAATTGCAAGCCGCGATTTTTGCCCACAGTGTATGCTAACCTACAGATCTATGCCGAGTTCAAAGCCGATTTCCATCGAGTCTCCATCAGGGTGCGGAAGGACCCTACGTAGAAGTGGTATGACTTTCTGTATCTAGCCATAGATGATGCCATTGGCACGATTCTTGATCAATGGCCAGTAGAGTGCTGCACTACCACGAACTTGGCAATGGGTGGAAGCAACTTCGCTTCACAGAAGAAGAAGCAAGAGGCCAAGCTGAATATGGTGCAGCTAGTCAAGAAGAGTAAAAAGGAGGCCACTAAAAAGGCCTAGGCAGAGTAGGCAGGAAAACAGACAGGTGGCACGGAGCGGGGCTTTGACAAAGGCGCGTGGTTGCCTTCGCCTGAGATAGAAGAGGAAGAAACAGAACAGCACGATGCGAACCCTTAGGAGACGTCCGCCCGCATTAAGCGCCCAAGAGAGCTGGAGAAGGGAGGGTCTAGAAAGAAATCCAAGGCGACCAAGACCTCGCTAGACCCTATCACATTGACGGAGGGCGACTTACATGATATTGGTGACACAGTTAGAGATGTCACCACGAAGGCCCTGCAGCAATTTGAACAGCAACAGTAGCTCATACTAGGGGCTATCCAAACCGGGTTGCAAGAGTTACAGACTCGCGTGTCGCAAGCTGGTATGGTGTCTACCAGCTTAGCCATCGGCACTTGAGAGGTTGTCAATATGCTGCGCACGAAGGCTTCCAGTGCGATAGTGCTACCAGATGGAGCACTGACCATGGACAATGAGGCTGATAGGCCCACTGTCAGCGCCTTGAAGGGAGTTGGGCTGAACCTGGCAGCGCTTCCGTGCAAAGCACTCCACCTCTTGCAGGATGGAGTAATTGCAGAAATGAGGGCCCGAGAGCACCGTGCCCTCTAGGTGATCAGCGAACAGCGGATCAACAATGAATAGATGGCCCTACAGAGAAATGTTGCCATCACCACTGAGACCAAGGCAACCAACCAGAGCAAGAAGATCATGCAGGTCATTGAGGAGGCATGCAGAATGGTTCCAGAGTTGGCCATTCCAGAGGAAGAGCCAGTCGAGGTCTACATCCGCAAGTTGGCCACAAGGGTGCACGACACTCAGATTGAGATGGTGTGAGTTCAGTTGGAACTGAACCTACAAATTACTGAGCTACAGCTGAGGGCCCAGCCCTCCACACCACCAGAAGTAAAGGAACAATGGGCGACCGTTGTCACAAAGGTAATCGCGGCAATGGAAAGTGTAGTAGTAGACTACACGCAGTTGTTTGAGCAATCATTTGAGGTCCTGAAAAGCTTGCAGGAGGACCCAAATGTACAGAGGCTGGAGATGGAAGTGTGCGAGCTACAACAACGCTACGATGAAGTTAAGGGCACAGCGTGAACCGTCGTGCTAACACAGAGGCTAGCCAAGCTGCAAGAGGCTAAGCAGCTAAAGGAGCAAGTGGACGCAGCACTGCACAAGGAAGTAGTGTTGAAGATGTGACTAAATCCCTAGCTGGAGGAAGCTTACACAGTCACAGGAAATATTGAAGGTAAGCTTGTGACTCTGCAAGTGATGCAACAAAAGCTTCAAGTTGACAGCGCAGTAGCAGTGACCAAGAAGACGGTGGAAGATGCGAAGCAGGGGGTAGCTCAGTGCACGGCCAAGGTAGCAGTAATACGGGTTGAGCTGGATGAGCTTCACGCAAAGATCTCTGATCCTACTGAGTCATTCGAGGGTGAGTCACGATGTTTGTGTTGGGGGCCTATTTGGAGTGGGATCCCCCAAGGCAAGTTTTAGGGTTAAAAGCCCATGTTTGAGTTAAGTTTTGTAACAAAATGGTAAAGTCTCCACATTTTGTGGTTGTGGAGCATGAAGGTGTTATGTGTCATAAAGGGTAGTCCACCCTTAGTTTTTTAAAGTAAAAGTCAGATG
This sequence comes from Pinus tabuliformis, assembly GCA_031772625.1. Lineage (NCBI taxonomy): Eukaryota > Viridiplantae > Streptophyta > Pinopsida > Pinales > Pinaceae > Pinus > Pinus tabuliformis. Next base: position 489,464,396 of record CM062820.1, read on the forward strand.
TAAGAGTTCTACCCATGGTCCACGGACCATGGGATTGTATAAAAAGAGCTAAGCTCTAAGTAGTTTAGAGACATAGAATGACGAATAATGTAATAGAGTCATAGCTCTGAGGTAAGAAGTCTAAGTCTTGGGTCGTAGCGTAGGTAGAGGATCTACAACTAAGTGCGCAGAGGCCTGGGGTAGAATTTCGTAGCTGAGTGCGCAGACCCCTGCAGTTGTGTGCGCAGGGTGGACAGAGTTTGTACACACTTGAAAGATATCAATAAAGAGAAATATTCGACAATTCCTGTGTCTTTATTCTATTAATGCATCTTGATATGTTGGGAATGAATTTCCTTTATTATGCTTATGTGATACACGAACGAATGCAATTACGTTGAATAATTGAATACAATCACAATTTTTAGTTTACGCGTTGTTAACTATAATTATTTGATAAAATAAGCAAGTCACTTAGATTAATTGGGGAATCTACATGACACGCTGCCATAGCAATGCGAAAGTACCTGAGCAGTAGGTTAGGGCTATGTGAAGGTTGATCATACCCTTTCACGAAGGTACTGAAGGCTGGAATAGAGGGCTCCTCTCGCAGGCCCTAGAGCGAAGCAACCTACACGAAGGTAGGGATAGAGGGCATCAAACGACATCACAACCATATTAGGGTGCGGAAACTTGGTTCCAGCATCCCCCCATATTGCTTTGGGTGAGACTTTGGTTCGCGCTCCACGGGCTGATGCCGAAAGGGCCAGTAGTGTAGGGATTTGTTTGGCTAATTAACGTTGAACCTGGGTCAGGCCCCCTCAAGCCAACATAGCTCCATTGAAGTCATATGTGCATGACACCTAGGCAAGATATTAGAGCATATTTAGAAAGCTTGGAACCACGGATGAAGAAACACCTATTAGTTCAGTCAAACTAAGAAAAAACAGGCCCAGTCAACATTGGTCAAACTTGACCTGTCATTTAGGAATCCATAGTAAAAAGGGGCAGATTTATTATTTTGTGGGATTTTTCCTGATTTTGTGAACCAGACTTGATGAGCTCGACCTATATGGATGGATTACGATTGATAAGGCTGTTAGAGCCATTATAGAAAATTTTGTTTATGATTTTCTTATTTAAACACAGTTTATGGACCATTCAAAGAGTGTAAGTGTGTAATTTTGTATTGAGATTATTGGAGACTTTTGAGATAATTTGAAGAATCATTTCTATTGTTCTATTTTCTGTTCATGATGTGGATGCTTTATTAAGTTAGTTGTAGCTGAATATTTCTTCAGGTGTACAAGGCAAGGTTGGAGGGCCCCCATACCAAGCTAAGTACACTTTGGTTAAATTTTGTATAAATTAACATAGTTATGATTCAGTATTTCTCGTTTTATTTTTATGATTTAGTTACTTAGATGTGTTATGATTTATATATGATTTTTGAATGATTTTCGATTAAAACCTAATTTGCATACAAAAGGAAAACCAAGTATTTAAGTTAAATTCTCTTTCTATCAAATTATGTATCACAATTAAAAATCATCCTTTTTGCATTTCTTGAATTGTTTCTTGAATTCTAGTTTATGATTTGATGCAATGGTAATGTTGTTGGAGTAGAACTGTGAGGAAGGACAACCATGACCTCCTAAGTTAGGAGCCTCTTCCTTCGCTTACTGCATCTTGAATCAGAGACTTTTTAGTTTCTTTAAACTTAGAACTTATTTGTAATATGAATTTCATTTAACCTTTGAGCCTTGCCTTCTAAAATTGACTTTACCTAAAATCCATATACTTTGGATGTGCTTCCAAGTCTACAAACCCGAATTGACACGTAAAACGCATGCATTAGTTTACTTAGTAAATTGATCAGACATCCATCTCTACTATATCACCTTCATTGATGACTTCTCTAGAAAGACATGGATATATTATTTGAAGCTCAAGGATGAAGCCTTCAAAATATTCAAATAATTCAAATCTTTGATCAAAAATCAAACAAGGAAGAGAATCAAAGTATTGAGGTATGACAATGGCGAGGAATACATGTCAAATGAATTCATAGAATTTTGTAAGGAAGAAGGAATCAAGAAGGAAACAATTGCGCGATGTACTCCCAAAAAAAATGGATTAGTATAAAGAAAGAATAGGTCTATATTAGAAGCTTCTCATGCCATGCTCCATGATCAAATTTTGCTAAAGTTCCTTTGGGGAGAAGCAGCACATACTGTTGTATATGTTCAAAACAAGGTGCCTCGTCAAGCACTGGAAAAAAAAACCCCCAAATAAATGTTCACAAGTGTCAATCCCGACATAAACCATCTTTGTATCTTTGGATGCCTCGAATATCTTCATCTACCGAAGGACAAAAGGAACAAGTTGGAGGCAACTAGAAGGAAAGGTACATTTGTGGGTTATTGGGAAAATTATAAAGCTTATAGAATATACATTCATGGTCGAAGGAAGGTTTAAATTAGCATGAATCTAACATTCGATGAAGATGTTGCTCTTGGAAAAGAAAAATATCTTCCTCCTCCTCCTCCCAAGAAGAGGAATGATGACAGGGATATTCTATATAGTCCTTCTGTGCCCGAGTTCGAGACTAATACTGTTGATGATCCCAAGGAGCCTATGGATCCCTTAGATCCTCCTCCAAGTGATACTCCTACTAGGAAGAGACCACTTTGGCTCTGTGACACTCTTTAGGATGTTGAGAGACATGTTCCCGTTCGAAGATCATTTAGAGAAAGGAAGCAACCATGCAGGTACCTGGGATATGTTGCAACCATGAGCACTATGATTCAAGACAAACCTTCCACATTCGAAGAATCCATAAAAGAACAAGTTTGGAAATATATTATGGTTGAGGATCAAGAATCGATTATGAATAATGATGTATGGGATGTTGTGTCAAGACCGAAGGGGAAATCTATGGTGACTTTAAAGTAGCTATTCAAGATCAAGCATGGAGCTGATTGTAGCATTGAGAAATACAAGGCAAGTTTCGTGGCTCAAGGATTCTCACAGAAAGAGGGAGAGGATTATGATGATATATTTTCACCTATAGCATGGACAACCATTCATTCGATAATATCCCTTACCACAAGTCAAGGATGGACTCTTTATCATATGGATGTAAAGACTTTATTCCTCCATGGAATGTTACAAGAAGAAGTGTATGTTGAGCAGCCACAGGGATTTGAAGTAGAGGATTGAAAGACACATGTTTATAGATTGAAGAAGGCATTGTATGGTTTAAAGCAAGCCCCCAGAGAATGGTATGCACATAGCAATGTCGATCCCAACCTCTAGTTCAAGGTATTCCAAGGTATGACGTTGATTTTGGTTTTATATGTTGACAATCTATTATTGACAGGTAGTGAGCCTTTAATAATTGATTGTAAGAGGGATATAGCCTCTGAATTTGAGATGAAGGACCTTGGACTCATGCACTACTTTCTAGGTCTTGAGGTGTGGCAAAGACTCGATGATATTTTCCTTTCACAAGGAAAATATGTTGTGAAGTTGTTAGAGATATTCGGAATGACATAATGCAATTTCATGGCCACACCAATGGAAATGAACTTCAATAAGTTCTGTGGAGAAGCTATGGGACCCCATTTGGTGAATCCATCTGAGTATAGACAGTTGTTTGGGGATCTTATGCTCCTAGTGAACACCCGTCTAAAGATATGCTATGAACTGAACATGTTGATTCAATTCATGACATATCCTCTCCATGCACATCGGATCAGTGCCAAACACATATTGAGATATTTGCATGGAACGATCACACTTGGTCTGAGATACTCTATCGGAGATGTTCGACTTCATGGATACACCGATGCTGACTAGGTTGGAAATGTTATCTACAGGAAGAGTACATTTGGATGTCTTTTTAGTATTGGATCTTCCATGATATCCTAGATGAGAAGGAAGTAGAAGTTCGTAGCATTAAGTACCTCCGAGGTGGAGTATATTTCCACCATCATAGCTAGCTGCGAAGGAGTTTGCTTAAGGAAGCTCTTTAGAGAGACATTTGAGTAGGTCCTGTTATCACTATAAAAAAAAATTGGACAACTTGTATGGTTTCAAAGTTGTAAGTCAATCTTGGTCAAGTCATTTCTATTGTTTTGTTTAGGGAGTCTAAAACATAGGATAGAGTCTTGTTCCCATTGTTAAATAAGGTCAACAATTTTGTTTTAACTATCATTAGTCCCACATTGGTTCATAGGTATCATGTGTTAAGACTGTTTTAAAGTTGGCATGTGCTACGAAATCAACTAGGAGTTTTCGTAGCGCAAACTCATAAAAATACACTATGCGCGCTATGAAAACAGGGATTCATAACTAGGAGATTTTGTAGCGCAAAACACAGAATTTGCACTGGCTGCGCTACGAAATCGGGGATTCATGCCAGATCTTGTCTAACTGTCTTTTCCATCAAAATCTGTTAATGTTTCATCACCATGTGTTAGTCCTTGAACCATGCCTATCACATGCAGCCATTCATTCTCATCATTAGATTCGTTAGATGTCTTGTACACATTCTTTCAAATTTCGAAAAAAGTAACATGAGGTGAGTTAGTCTTGGTTTTTCCCGTGTTCCTTTCATGCATAAGAAGACAATTGGCAAGCTTAAGGATGGCACTTATCAGAACTTTTTGAAAGCTCAAGCAAGGCAGTTCTCAGTTTCAAATTCAAGCGAGGCAGTGTTCAAACCAATACAGTGCAGGTTTATCTTCAAGTTTCTTTGCAGGTATTTCATAGACATGTCTGAAGAAAGGAAAATTCACAAATCAGACCGGTGTCTTAGAGCTGAGCCTGAAGGTTTAGATGTGCTCATGACAAGCAGAGAGGTTGAACATGCATTCAAACAGGTGGGCTGTTGGAGATTCTGCGAAAAACTTCAATGTGGTCATGTTCAAGTAACCAAAGATTTTACTTTCAATTTCACTGGTTTGAATTCAAAAGTTGGAGTGCTAGAAATTCCAATTTCCCCTGAGGTAATATCTACAGTCACCGAGATACCAAGAGGCCAGGAAAGATGGTTCAAGAACTTTAAATTCGAAATGGCACCTTGCCAAGAATTTTTGAAGCCAGAATTCATAGGCTCGGACTTAACCAAATCAGTGCCCAAAAGCTATGTAAAGGATTCATATGCCAACTTGCTGACATGCATCCAAAGATATTTTACCTGTGAGGGAAGATATCATAAGGTGTACTCTTACCATTTTAAACTCCTCTTACATTTCACTGGAAAGATATCTCTTGATTTACCTTTTTATCTGTTTCGTAGCTTAGGCAAAATGTCTGATAAGGTTCAACTGAAGAAAGAAGCTTGTGAAACCTCCTTATTCCATCATGGGTTGATCAAGTTGATTGTTTTACATGAGCTTCAGAAGATTGGAAGAGAATGGTTTGCTTTCTTGTTTATGATAGGCTTTAAAACTGAAACAAGACTTAGCCCTAAGGCTAAGGAGATTTCTTCACCAGCAGTAAGTCATTAGGAGGAAACAAGATCAAGAAGATTTGTGAAATTGAAAGCCAGAAAGCAGGTGAAGGAGCCTATGACACCACTAGTAGTTCAAGACACACCCCAACAGTCACAGAGAAAGAAGGTTCAGATCAATGAGGTGGTACAAGAGCAGTCTGTTGATAAAACTGTCCAAAGAAGAGTAACAAGAAGTCAATTAGCAAGATATATTAGAAGGGTCAATGAAAAATTAAGAACTAGTATCCGAATGATGAAAAGACAGATTGAAGGTTTCAAGATTCAACTAAATGAACTAGAACAATAGCCTCAGCATAAATGAACCTGACAGTAAGTGAAGAAATTTTGACACAATTTTGATACGAAACTTACTTTTTGAAGATTGAAGATTATTTTTGGATGGACAATGTCAGTTTTGGTTGGCTCATTAGCATGTGGATAAGCCATCAAAAAAATCCCAAAAAATGACAAAAACTGTGTTCTTGAATCACACAGCAGTTTCGTAGCGTGCTACGAAACTGCTGAAGCTGCCAGTTTTGTTTTTTGAATCAATTTTGAAATGAAAAGGGGGAACCATTATGAAAGAATGCTATTGTAGAAGACACAAAAGGGCCACCTCAGAAGTTTTGAATACTAAGCAAAGGAAAATTCAAAGAATGAGAGGCATTTAATATCTCCAAACTCTGCGCTACGAAAACAGCAGTCATTTCGTAGCTCAGACAGTTGTCATGATTCAACCAGCTTCTAAGGGGTTTTTTCTTAGCACGAGTATATGAGCAGGACCTTTGGACTAATTCAAGGCATCACATGTTATTAAAAGGGATAAAATGGTTAGCAGAATTCGAGGAACCACTTTGAAGACCAAAGCAGAAAAAACAGGGGCAGTTTTCCTAGTATCCAGGGACAGTTAAAGGACAAGCAATCAAAGGCCAGCATGAAGTTTAAAGTCATCACTCAAGCCAAAGATGAAGAGGGACAAATGTCAAAGAACAAGTTTTTTTTCATAACTAAGGTTGTTGCCAGCATAGATAAGGAGTTACACTCCTAGTCAAATTAGTTCTCTAAGACTGTTAGTTTACAGTCAGTTGTAATTAATAATTTGTTTAAAGTCCAATAGGTGTCAGGTCTAGAGAAATTCGAATTCCCCTCTTGCTGGAGGAAGGAATTCAAGCTTGTAAGGAAACTCTATATATGACAAGAGATGTAATGCACTAGGGGTTGGAAATTTTCAAAGAAAACACTCATATTGTGTCATTGTAGAAGATTATGTTTTTATGAATATAGACTTTGGCTTTACTTCTCAAGATTAAGAAAGAGTTCAATGGTGGCTTGTTTAATGTTTGTCCTCATTTCCTTATTTGCAGTGGTATGAATGTATGATACTTAGAACTCATTGGCAATGCCTTAACTTCCTTCATGCATTTGTAGACTGTGTTTCCTACATCTTTCTATGTGTTAACTGATACATTGAACTTTTGATGCCCTGACTTCCATGTTCAGCTAATATTGTTGTCATACTAAGCATTTTCTGACTCCATAATCCCAATGGATGTTTATTGACTGTGTTTCAACCATTTACACTCCTTCATTCATTTCATAGAGTTAGCCATCTAATCCATTATCAAAATCTTTAACCTATTGAGAGAGCCCTCTCAGGTTGAGGAGGCTAAGCCTCAGCCAAAAGTTTGGTTTGAAATAGTTACTCAAAGTCTTCATGATCAGTAGCCTATCAGGGTCAGGTTTTGTGATAACAGGTCCTATATACTGCAGTGATATATTGCAACAATAAGAGTGGGATTCATCTGGTATAGAATCATTTGTTTCATGATAATTCCAAACACATAGAGATCCGATATCATTTCATTCGGGATGTGGTGTAGAGGGTAGTCATTAGACTCCATCACATATCGACAGATGAGAATATTGCATATATTCTCACCAAGGCTTTGTCAAAAGGGAAGTACTTGGTCTTCAAAGAAAAACTTGGATTGATGGATGAGACCCCTCCTGATAACGGGCAGCACTGATCGGGGACACTGATCTAGCTCTTCCCCCCTGTTGAGCTCCCAGGGTGAGGAATTGAGATAGAGGGCTCCTGGGGTTGAGGGATCTTTGGACAATAGGGTATTACCCCTATCTGTTACCCATGGGTTTGGAGATGTTGATCCCATATCTACGTATAGGGTTAGAGATGTTTCTCCCCTATTTGTTCTATGAAGTGTATACCCCAGTTGGCATCATACCCAAAAGCCATGCTTGTTGGGAATATCACACCCCATTTGGCCAACGGATTGAGAGTGTACTTGGGGTGTACAAACCAAGTTGATTATGATGCAGGTGTTCTACCTCGTGACTCTTGAGGATCATTGATGGAAAAATCGGTAGGCAATAGGATTGGGTTGAGATTTTCTCCCCTTTGTGGTTCCGGGTTGAGAATGAGCTCCCTGATGTGATTCTAGGGTTGAGATGTGCTCCACTATGCATTCGGATATCCTATTGCTCGATATGGGGTTGAGATATGTGACTCCCCCATGAGATAGAGGGTGGAATCTAATGCTTCCTGATTCTTATTCTTTTATATTCGAGAATGTTTCAGCAGATAGAGTTGAGCAGAGATGGACACAGCATAACAAGATGATATTGGCAAGTGGAATTCTTCGTAGTTGAGAAGGAATGTTAATTTATGCAACTAGGTTCAAATTCCATTTTGGATAGCTCATTTGATGGAGATGATGATTGTACTGAATTCCTCTTTTCGAGGGGACCAAAATCGACCTAAAGATCACCTCATTTGGATAAGAAGAAGTTGGTTTTTGAATTTATGAACCCTCACATGTACATTGGGACAAGTCGACCTCACACATATGTACAATTGAACAAGTCGGCCTTGTAGAAAATCTTGTAGATTCACAAGCTCATGAAATTTACTAAAACACGGGACAAGAATCTACTTCTACTTTCAACCAGAGGAAGCCAATAGATCGATGAAAACAATATGAACAAGAAGAAGACAAATCAATGGCACATAACACAATATTTATCTGGGGAAAGCCATGGCTCAAAACCCCTACTATATATATTGCATTAATAAAAAATCCAAGATAAGAATACAATTCTTGTTCTCATAAGAACAATTCCTACACAAGTATACTCAACTCTCAGCTCACAAGCTAGCTCAAACCAAATCCTTAGCCTATTCTGCAGCTCTCCAAACCCCTATTTCCTTGTGTAATTCCTAGGATGAATAGCCAGTATTTAAATGGAATTCATGCTTCCAAAACTGAACAATCTAAACATCGGATCAATCTCTTATGCATGCATGATATTTACACTCCAGTAAATAATACCACTGATAGTACATTGTCCCTGCACTCTAGTCTCAACTAGGTCTTTCTTAGAATCGACATGCATGAGTTTCTGATGAGGGAATATTCAGTTAACTGCAGTAGCACGAGTGGATGCATTAGTGCACCAACTAACTGTTAGTCCTCTATTAGTTCCAAAAACAATTTAGAATTAATTTAACTGAACTAAACTTAGTAAACTGAGTGATCTAATTTCCAACTCAATTTAAATTCATACTGGACCCCTAACACTTAGGGAGAACATATACATGACGACAGAAAGACTTCCAACTTGAAATTCCTAAGATAATTAAGTTAATTAAACTTAATTATCGATTTACAAGTTGTTATGATAATATAATTCGATTTTAATTATCAGTTTAATTCAAGGAAAAATTAAACTGGAATTTCTTGTTGCCATTTCTCAATAGGCCTCACACATATATACAATTGGACTGGTCAGCCTCACACATATGTACAATTGGAAAGGTCGGCCTCAACATCAAGTGGACACTCATGGAAGCTTATAAATACAAGAGACCTCAAGCTTATTTTCACATCATTATTCAGCACTCTCTTCTCTTCTTATATTTTTTGGTTCACACAGGTCTGAAAAAGGAAGTTTCACGCAAGGTCTAAAATTACAGGTCTAAGGCTCGCACGTGTCTAGGGTTTGTGTTTTCTGGTCGCATGCTCATTATAGGATAGATTCGACTGTAGTTGCTTGCTCACAGTGCTTTAAAGAGCGACTAGGAAGTCACAATCACTCGCATAAAAGCCTGAAGGAAGTGACCAATGCTTAGAGATAGTTTTGGGAGGTCTAGACCCCAATCACTCGCTTTCCATGCTTCAGGGAGCGACCAGGAAGTCATAATTGCTTGCTTACAGTGCCTCAGGGAGAAACTAGGTTATGAGCTAGGGTTTCATAGTCGAGGTGTCATGGTCACTCACTTATAGTGTCTCAAAGAGTGACCGGGAAGACACAGTCGTTCACAAATGATATTCATGAGTGTGACTAGGGTTCTAAGCTATGGGTTTGACAGTTGACCACAATTGACCGCAGATGTCTGAAGGCTGGAAGGTTTCTCTATGTTGTACAATAATTCTGAAAGTTTTCCTGTTTTTGTGTTGGGTAAATATTTACTGGATGATTATGTATTTGGCTCATTGTACTCTCTACTAAAACATTTATGACAATCTAATAAGAAGAATATTTGAAAGGGTTTCCCCCATAGTGGGGTTTTTCCCTGGCCTTTGACCAATCTGGTGTCTCTTGTGGTTGTGTTATTGTCTCCTTTGTCATTGCATATATTTTTATATCTTCAATTATTGTTTATGATTGGAAACATGGTTAATAATTGGATGCATTGCTAAATGAATAATTTATTTGGGTTAAAGTAATCAAAATAACATAAAACAATATAAAAGCATTAACAATATATAATATGAGACTTTTTGTGTAGAGTCTTGAAGGAGATGTGCAGAAGTGGTTCAGAACTTTGGGCCCTAACACCATTAATTTTGTGGAAAGGTTAGTAGAATTGTTTCTCAAGTAGCTTGGAGCTAAAAAAAGAAACCAATTATGGTTGACTGAGTTCCTAGCTATGAAGCTCAAACTAGATGAATCTATTAGTGACTTTAACAAGAGGTTTATGAAGTTCTATAACCAATTTCCAGTTGACATTCGCCTATCTAATACTGCAGTCGTAGTCACCTATTCCTACGCTCTCGATGATGACCTCTCACTAATGCTGAGAGAGACAGATCCTCCTACCCTCTCTTATGCTCAAGATATGGCTTGCTCCTGCGAGGGAAATTTAATAGCCACTTGGAAATGTGGTGTTAGAGAAAGAAAAATTTAGGGAAAGAAAAGGGTTACTGAACCTACCCCTTAGCTTCCTATCTCTTAATTTTCTCAAGGACAGAAGATTGAAGATATAACAAAAATTATTAAATCTCTAACGAATGAAATTCAAAGATTAGAAATTAGGAACAAGGAACCAAGCCCCGCTCCCCAAAATAAACCATTACAGCAAAACTTCCATCCTAATGCCGAACATTTCCCTAACATAAGACCTAATTTTCCCTTAAGAAACCAGTCTCCCTACCATCACCCTTATAGCCCTCATATCTTATAAAGGAGACAACGGGGAGATTAACCCCCAATTTAGCCACATTTGAGAAATAATGCCAATATTTTAGAGGATTATGATGATGAAATCACTAGCCAACAAATGAACCCTAAAGAAGAGGAATACCCTCAAATAAACTATTTCAATCAACCAAATAACTATGTCTTGGAGCCTACCAACTATATTGAACGCAGTTCTGGGACACTAAAGCTCCAACGCTTCACAGAGCATTTGGAAGCTCAGTTTCAACACAAATATAATTTAAGGCTTAGGAAAGATCATGTAGCTTGAGATGAGAGACCAAAAAAAACTCCTCCTTCGCGTGATAAAGCTCATGATATGTCAAAGGAACCTGATCTACAGGACACAAATCCTCACCCCATACCTAACTTTAGCCTACAAAATGAGTTAAATAAATTAAAAAATAGTATGCATTTAACTTAAATTATTAAAGTGCCCACCTATTAAAAAAAAAATTAACAGGTTTTTGAAAAAATAATATTACCCCTTCTCATGAATTAGAATTCACCAATACGATAAATATACAAGTGATGCCCTAAAGATCACTATCAGACCACATCTTGAGAAAGAAGATAATTTAATCCCACTATTTTACTTTAGTTTAAAAATCCATGACTAGACCCTCCACACCTATATGTTGGATTCAGGGGCCTCTCATAATTTAATGCCCAAAGAAACCATGGATAAATTGGGATTGGATATTACCCAGGAATATAAGGATATATATTCCTTTGACTCTAGGAGAGTAAAATGTCTAGGAATTATTAAGGACTTAGTGGTAGGACTAGCCAAAGTACCTGTAAAAAGCATAGTCATGATGTTGTAGTGGTCGATGTCCCACCCAACTGTGGTATGCTTATCTCCAGAAGTTGGGGAGCCAAATTAGGTGTCTCTCTACAATTAGACTTATTATATGCCACTATTCTTGTTTTTGGGAGTGATACCCATCGCTTTTATAGAGAATCCCAACTCACTTATACTATTAGCTCAAAAAATACCCTAAAAAAGCTCATGCTTACACTGATAACCTAGGGAATTTTTTCCTCACCATATTTGATGAAGAGAAAGCTTTCATGAATGAGGAGGAATGTGCACCTAAAGTACAAACGGATACCAACACTGTATGGAAATTGTTCTTCAATGGTGCATCTTCTAAAGTCAGGTTTGGGGTAGGAATTGTTTTAATCCCACTGAATCACCAAAATGTAACCTTTCCTTTCAAGTTGAATTTTGAAACCACAAATAATGTTGTTGAGTATGAAGCTCTCCCCCTAGGGCTTGAGACATCTTGAAATCTTAATATTCAAAATTTAGCCATATTCAATGACCCTGAACTAGTAATTAAGCAAGTAACCAATAACTGTCAGACAAAACATTGTCAATTAAGAACTTATTTAAATTAGGTATGAGACTTAATCGATAATTTTTTTCAGCCATTAATTTGATCACTATCCCTAGATTTAAAAAAAATCAATTAGTTGATGCTTTAGCTGTAACTATAGTGAATTTTGTCCCCACCTACTGAATCAAAAGTAAAATATGAGATTGAGGTCTTGTGTCAACCTTCCATACCTGCTAACATTAAACATTGGTAGGTGTTCGAGGATGATCAAGATTCATCGAAGCCATGGGTGAATACTTTGAGCAATGCATAGATGAAGAAAATGAGGATAGCCAAATAGATGTCAATACTTCTTAGTTCAAAACAAATATAGGGAAGCATGATATCATTCAATTAAAAAATAACTATATCTTGAGAGGATTGATTCCTCTAGAAAACAAAAATTGATCGAAATGATGCAGTTGCATACGCAACCCTCAGGCCTTTAAATTTAGAAATTGAACAAGTAAATGCCACAAACAATGGTCAAACTAAGTTAATTAATTTTTCTATGATTCTACCTCAATAAGTGAAAAGACAATACATAAATCTTCTCACTAAATACTATAACTTATTTACCTAGAGCTACGATGATTTGAAGACATGTGATCAAGGTATAATTGAGCAAAGGATACCCCTGAAGGAAGGAATTAAAGTCTTTTAGGTAGAAATTGAGGCATATTAAACCCCTCCTATTTCCACCTATTGAAAAAGAAAATAAAAAGATTTTAGATGCCAAAATAATTGTTCCTCTATGATATTCTGCCTAGGTGGCTAATTTGGTCCCCGTTAGAAAAAAACAATGGCAAAATTAGACTATGTGTATATTTTATAAATTTGAACTGTGCTTCGCTTAAGGATAACTATCCATTACCAAAGATGGATTCCATCCTCGATAGTGTACTGGGAGAAACGCATATCTCTATGATGGATGGCTTCTCTGGTTATAACTATATTGTAGTGCATAGACAAGATATGTTTAAAATTGCTTTCACAACCCTTTGGGGAACCTTTACGTACCAAAATATTCCCTTTGGGCTTATGAATGTCAGAACCACCTTTCAAAGGGCCGTGGATACTTCCTTTGCAGATGAAAAAGATCATTTCATTGTCGTCTATTTGGATGACATGACTATTTTCTCACAGACTAACGAGTTGCATCTAAAACATTTAGAAGTGGTGTTCCAAAAGTGTAGGATGTATGGTTTGTCATTGAATCCCAAAAACAAATTTTTCGCTATGACTAAAGGTAAGATTCTTGATCATATCGTGTCACAAAATAGAGTTAGGATTGATCCTAAAATGGTTTAGGCCATACAAACAATTTATCATCCTTGGACTAAGATGGAAATTCAATCCTTTCTAGGTAAAATTAATTTTCTATGTAGGTTTATTTGAAATTTTGTAGAAATTGTCAAACATATAACAAATATGATCAAGAAAGGTAAGGAAGTTAAATGGAATGAGGAAGCTAAAGTTTCTTTTGATAGTATTAAACAAGCCATTATGGAAGCCCCAATCCTAGTTAGTCATGATTGTACCAAAGATTTTATCATATTCCCTTTCGCATCAAAGCACACGATAGTTGCAGTTCTTTTGCAAAACAATCAACATGGTTATGAACAACTGGTTTCATTTTTCAACAAAGCTCTACAAGTACCTGAAATTAAGCATAATATCATTGAGAAACAATCCTACGCCTTAGTGAAAACATTAAAGGCTTTTAGGGAATATGTTTTGCAGTCCAAGTCCATCGTTTGCCTCCCTCATCTAACATTTAAGGATATCTTATTACAACATGACACAGAGGGATGATGCTGTAAATGGATAGCCTAAATCCAAGAATATAGTATTGAATTAAAACCCATTAAAATCATCAAAGGATAGGGACTATAAAATATTTTAACTGAGGCCAACTTTGAGGCCTTATGAGTTAACCAATATACTCTCATGGACCTAGTTGTATTGTCTGGTGATGTAGAGCAAGATAAGTAGTCAAGGTTGCTTCAACCTCAAACAAATCTCTTGTAATGCCTCCTCCCACATTTACCCAAATTCATAATATCATAAGGGTAAACATGAGATGAGTGTCACTATGATATGACCCAACCGCCAAGTTCAAGTTAAGGAAGTGGGTCCTACAAACTGAACACTTACTAACATCCTATAGGGACTACAGATCACTCAGGAATTGAACAACCACCCTAGATGATCAATCCCTAAGTTGTAACCCTTTTTCTCTGACGTAACACCCTAACCACATGAATAACAAGGCAAGAGTATGATTATGAGGCTCCAGATGCACGCACAAGCCTGCTTCCATGCATATATGAACTAAACCTTCTAGTTCAATGCTAGTGGTTCTGAGATCTAAGCCACTTTTTCAAATTAGCCTCCAAACCACTGCCTATAACTAGTTGTAACTTTCTAGAATCATAATTAACATGAATATAATGCCACACATTCAAACTTGAAGCGAGAACTTGACCTAGACATGCCAACCCCATGATATACATTTCATCAAACATATGTAAAACATGTAAGCTACTAGTTATGAATGCATATCTTATCATAAATTGATAATCTTCATATGAGAATCACCAAGAAGGCTCCAAGCCCTCCCTAGCTAGTTGCAATAACACTTGTTGGTCCATGCATTCATCAACCATTCAATAACTTATCAAAACATTACAGGAGTCGTAAATCAAATACATCATATAACCAAGATAGAAACCATGGAAAATAAACCATAACATCACCATCATAATCAATACAAATGCTCATAGATCACAATAGGAAAATATCTCTTATTAACATATGAAATTTCCAATCAAGTCAAGGACTTCCACGTACCACCCGACTATAGATTAGGCTAAACCAAATCTCTCTTTTATCCAATCACCCCCGCACCATATTCCAAGCATGAATGTGGGATCTCATGAAATAAACCAAAACAAAACCAAAGTAGGGATTCCAAAGCCAAAACCACCTCAACCCTCATCCATAATGATTCCACCTCTATGGTTCGAAAATCACTAACATAAACCAGATCAGTCTCTACCCAGGCTATCTAGGGCTCCAGGAATTAGTATCTCAATCCACATCCTTCCAGGGCTCCAGAGTGTTCGTTCCAACCATGACTCCACGGACTAGTATCTCAACCCACCAAGGGCTCTAGGGCATTTGTCCCAACCTACAGCTCTGAGAACTAGTAACTCAACCCAAGTTATTCTAGAGCTTCCAGAGTGTTTGTTCTAACCCACAGCCATCGAGAACATGGACATTAATTAGAAAAACAAGTGGAAAACTCACAAAACCATGGATATCCAGGAAATTGCAAGGAAAGGCTAAAACAACTATTAATCCAGGCAAATATCCATCCCAATGATCCATAAACTTCCCTTCCTCAATTTGATGGACATTGAAATAAACTTCTTGTTGCTACAACTAGGGGTTTAGCTTTAAAGCATTGGTATCTCTATGGTATGGCTTGATATTTAATTTTCTTCCATTTTAAGTAGGGATTGATTCACAACACTCGAACTGGGTTGATATTTTCCATATTCTTTCTTAGACTGGTTCTTTGTTTCTTCCTGATCTCTTGATCCCCCTTCTGATTTTTCCTCTGCATTTGAACCCCCATCTTCTCCAAATATCCCAAGCTTATTTCTTAGGGCCACCATGAGGAGATTTACATTGTGATTTATATCTATGACTTATTGGTCTAGCTCTGAAAACCTCACCTTTGCAGCATCACGAGGATCATTTACAAATTCTTCGACCATGATTAGGGTTTACAATTTTTGACCTCGTTAATCTAGATCCCTTGCAAATATCGAAAAAATACTCAAAGAAACCTGCTATGATACCAATATGATACATAAACTACCATGGATATTCCACTGGACAATTCATCACAACATATTTGATAATATTATATTTAAAAAAACTAAAATTCTACACTATTACAATTTTATTAAATTTCTAGATCTGTAGATTTTACTATAATTAGTGCATGCATGCGAATGGAAATTATGCAAAAATTAGAGAATGGAAAAATAAAATATCACACACACATAAAACACAATATATGCTCTCAGAAACCCTTTCGATAGAAAACCCAGCTGGCAGGTGAGGTCGCTCCTCTCTCTTTCTCTGTCTGGAAATATGGTTGCAAGTACAAAGAAGTATGCCATGTGGCCTGTGGGCTCATTTAGTGCACAAATCCTTTTTGTGTTCTCTACCTCCTATCCCTCTTGTCTATTTTTGTTCAACTATGGAACAAATTCACTCGAAAGAATGGAATCCCTCTTCCTCCTAGTGGCCCAGTTATAACACAACTCGATAGCCTACCAGTGGTTAAGTTTGACTATCTCAACCTTAAACCAAAGTTACAATATAGACTCTTATAGATTTTTTTACATCATAATCACGTGACTAGCATCTTTTCCATGAATAATGGGGTTTGACGTGACATCCTCTCAAACCAAGGTGGTGAAAACAGGAAGTTGAACTTCTGAGTAGCATAACTTTTGCATACGAACTCTGATTGATGTGATTCTTATGCGATCAGAAATATATTTGTGTTTAAAATAAAATGAAAAGGTGGTGCTATAAAGTAGAAATGTTTTACCTCCAAAAAAAGTTGTTTCAGATCCCATTTTTCCCAAACTGGGTCCCGATAAAAATGGTCTTGTGAGTTGATTCCTCCACTTTTTCCACTTTGAATGCATCGATATGGATGACAAAAAATATAATGATCCAATCTGGATCATCCAATGACAAAACATAACTAGAGAATCACATGCATATACCACACATCTAGAAATCAGCAAGGAAATCACACATGCAACCTCTTACTTGCAAAGCAATCCAATTGTTCCCTTGTTCTCCCTTGCTTTCCTTTGCTTTCTTCCTCCAATCCAAGTGAATGCTAGAGTGATCCAAGCATGCTCCCAAAATGCTCTAAGTGTGCAAGAGTATGATAGAATGATAGAATGAATGAGAGATCCAAAAACTGAACTAACAAAAGTTGTAATGACGAAAATTTGTGAACTTATTCTCTTATGCCTTTTTATTAATGATGCCTCTATTTTCTTCATTTTCCTTCATTTTTACTCTAATTTCCCTTGCATGAAAATGTGTGTCTCTTCACCTTCCTTTTCTGCTATTTTCCTTTATTTCCTTAATTAAATGCCAATTACTGCCTCTTTGCCTTCACCAATGACTTTCCCAATTTCCATATCCATTATTAATCACAAGTGATGCCCACTAAAGTGTTTTTCCCAACATTTAGCTTGGAATATGTGTCCCATGACCTTAGTCTTATTTTATTTACATGGAAAATCAACCAGGGGTTGTTACAAACCCCTCCCCCTTATGGGAACACCATCCTCGCCGTTCAATGACGCTTATAACCAGCAAAACACATATTTCCCATGGAACTTTATAACACAACTCGACGCAACATTTGCATCACACCAAATTGTTGAAACCATGAACATTATACTTCTTATTGGATCTTTATAACACAACTCGACGCAATATTTACAACACACTGCTTATTGGAGCTTTATAACACAACTCATTGCAGTATATACAATACACATATGCATAAACATAAACCAAACGCATCTACTCAACCAACAAATAAAGAAGGATACAAAGCCCACATCTGATCAGCCATCTCCCATGTAGCTTCATCAGGCCCAAAGTGCTTCCACTGCACTTTAACTTGCTCGATTGCTCAGTTCTAGAGCATGAGTTGTTTCTACTGCAAAACGCACTAAGGTTCTGGATGGAATTCTCCCTCTAGCTCCACCTGCAATAAAAACCAATCAATCACATGATCAACATCCTAGACATATCTCTTAAGCAATGAAACATGGAAAACATCATGGACTTTTGCTGTTGGCAGCAGTGCAAGTCTATAGGCCATTGTTCCAATCCTCTCAAGTGTTAGAAACTTATATATTACAGAGCAATGGACCACATAAAATGTTACAGAAACACAAACATAAAAAATGCGTAAAATAAGAGAGAGACACAATTATAAGTGGTTCACCCAATTTTGGCTACGTCCACGAAGAAACAGCTAGTCCGTCCTTTTATATTATCCTGTAAAATGAAGAGATACAACCTACAGCAGATCCGGTGGAATTCCCTCTTTTCTCTCACACAATGTCCTCTCTCTTTCTCGCTCAGAATACACATATACATAGCCGCAATACAATTCCCTCATATGTAGCGATGGGTTTCATTCTAGGGAAAAAAACCTGAAATTAAACATAACTTCTACCGTTAGATCTCTGCATGACGAACAGCCCAGATTGACTATGAAATTACAACATTTTACAAGGCAATTTTACATCTATTTTTAGCTTCGGGGGTGTTTCCCCTGAACACCTGCCAGGGTGGGGCTCACAAAAATTGTCGTCACCCCCTTGGTATAGTTTCTGCCCCATTACGAACTGGGGTCCAATGCAGCGATACCTATGAATAAAGAGGATAATTAGGCTCCACACCCAACATCAATGATTTCAAAAGGCTTGCAATACCTAGGTTCCATATTGGAATATGATCCAATCCGCAAGGAGATCCTCTTGGGCTTGATATGCAAGTGAACATGCTCCCTAATCTGAAACTCCTTGAATTCTCTATGTTGATATGCATTACTCTTTTTCCTATCCTATGCTTCCTTTAAATTTCTCTTGATAGCCTGCATCTCCTATTCCATCTCAGCCAACATATGCAGTCCAATTAAGACCATGTTCATTGGATCACTCCAACTAATAGGTGTATTACAATTCTGCCCATAGAGACCCTCAAATAGACTCATCCTCAAGGACTCTTGATACACATTATTCTAAGCAAACTCTACCAATGGAATATACTCATCCCACTTCCTTCATTGATGCATGACATACATCCTCAACATGTCCTCAAGAATCTTGTTCACCCTCTCTCTTTGTCCATTTGTCTGTGGATGCTAAGTTATACTAAAATCCAAATCTATCCCCAAGTATGCAAACAAGTCCTTCCAAAACCTAGAAGTAAATTAGGAATCTATGTTTCATATGATATTCTTGGGAACACCATGCAATCTCATTATCTCCCTGATGAAAATCTGAGCTACCTCACTAGCTAAATTAGTAGACTTAACTACAATAAAGTAAGCTACCTTACTTAACCTGTCAATGACAACCATGATGGAATCATGTTGTCTCGATGTCCTCGAAAAAATTGTAATGAATTCCATGGAAATGACCTCCCATTTCCATTCTGGAATTAGAATAGGCTGCAACAAGCTAGTTGGATGCTTACAATCTTCTTTTACCTGCTGACAGTCTGAACATCTAGCGACAAACTCATCCGCCTCTTTCTTCAATTTCGGCCAATGATAGAACTTCTTTATTATTTTCTGAGTCTTTTGATATCTCAGGTGACCTGAATATGATTGACATGAAACTACCTCAAGATAAGCTTCTTTAGCTCACTGTTATCTGACACATAAATCCTATTTCTGAATCTGACCAATCCATTTGTCGTGAGGTGATACTCCTCATATTTATCACCTTCACCTTGTTGTTGCAACCTATGCCTCATATGTTAGTACCTGCCATCATGTTTCCCATCCTGCAATATCCTCTCCTATAAATATGTCTCATAAGAACTTATTGTTGCAATAGGATTCACCTGCACTCTTCTACTAGTAACATCTGCAACCTTGTTCTTTTTACCCTTGATGTATTTGATCTTGAATTCAAAGTCATTGAGAGTAGCCAACCATCTGGCTTTTCTGGCATTCATATTAGGTTGGTCAAACAAGTAACTTATTCCACTATGATAACTCATCAGAATAAACCTCCTGCCAAGAAGATAATGTCTCCACATCTTCAAGGCATGAATGATAGCTTCCAACTCAAGATCATGAGTCACATAGTTCTGCTCATTCTCATTCAACTTCCTTGACTCATAACATACCACTTGTCCTTCCTGCATCAAGACTCCATTAATTCCTCTCTTTCAAGAATTTGTACATACCACAAACTCTTTATCTAGATATGCAATCTTCAAGGCTAGAGCATTTATAAGTAAATGCTTCAACTACTCAAAGCTAGATGCACACTCCTCAATCCATTCAAACTTCTTTCCTTTCCTCTGCAAATATGTAATAGGATAGGAAATATGTGAGAAGTTCCTAATGAACCTCTTAAAATAACATGCTAGTCCCGTGAATGATCTAACCTCATCCACATTCCTAGGAATTGACCACTTCATGATAGATCTAATCCTTTTCAGGTCCACTGTTATGCCTTCCTTGAAAACAACATGCCCCAAGTAATGAACTCCAGTTTGAAAGAAACTACAATTTCTAATCTTGGCATACAACTAATTCTCTCTCAACAATCTCAATACTCCTACCAAGTGCTCTACATGCTCTTGCTCATTCTTCGAATATATCAATATATCAGCAATAAACATTATCAAAAACTTTTCTAGATAAAGACGCAACACATTGTTCATAAAACACATGAAAGTAGTTGGAGCATTAGTAAGACCAAAAGGAACCACCACAAACTCATAATGCCCATACCTAGTATGGAATGTGGTCTTGTAAATATCCTCTTCTTTGATGAATACCTAATGATATCCTGATCTCAGATCAATCTTTGAGAACATTGTTTCTCCCTTCAACTGACCAAACAAAACGTCAATCCGCGACAATGGATACCTGTTCTTAATAGTCACTTTTTTCTACTGCTTATAATCAATGCACAACCTGAGAGTACCATCCTTATTCTTTACAAATAACATTGGCACACACCAAGGCGACACACTTGGCCTAATGTATCCCTTATCAACCATTTCTTTGATCTGCAACTTCAATTCTAACAACTCTGGAGTAATCATCTTGTAGGGTGCCTCAGATGTTGGTGTTGCTCCTGGTACCAACTCAATAGAGAAATCCACCTCTCTATCATTAGGGGATTTTTCAGGTCTAAAATGGTCCTCCTCAGGAAATTATAAAATAATAGTTGAAATAATAAAATAAGATTACATTACATCATCAAATTTTAGAGGAAAAAAAAAAAAAAAAAACTATTTTTTCAACTTCTATTTTCAACTTATCTCCCTATGGGTTTACTCAAATTTCGAGTGGCATCACTCATTAGATGCATAATTTGATTCCTCATCCAAGGAGTACCCATTTTGCATACTTTCGATGGACCATGCTACACGAAAAATGAGAAAAAACATGATTGCAATCACGCTTTTTCATGCATTTCTCATTTTTCGTGTAGCAAGGTCCATCAAAAGTATGCAACATGGGTATTCCTTGGATGAGGAATTAAATTTTGCATCCAACGAGTACTCTCGCTAGAAATTTCAGTAAAACATTAGGGAGATAATTTGAAAATACGAGTTGAAAAACTAGTTTTATTATTTTATTATTTTTTAATCCTTTTACTTTTTTACTCCAAAAATGGTGAATCATCCCCCATGGTTGACACCATCATCTTGAATCCTATTGGTTCTTATAAAGTTTATTTTTGTTGTACATTTTTCGTAGGAGGCCCATTTTAGACCTCAAAATTCCCCTAATGTGAGGATGCAAATCTAAAATCTCTACATGAAACATATCCCGAAACTTCCGTAAAACAGGATACCTCTTCGGGACTTCATCATCCTCAACATCCTTCCCTTTTTCACTCGAAATATGAAATTCAAATAATACACATCCCTTTCTACAATTGTGTGTTTCCTGCATAGTTATAGCCAATCTCACTGATGTACGCTTCTTCTTACCCTACAAAATTCTCCTTTCTCCATCATCATCCGAGCACTCAATAGAATTTTCATAGCAATCTACCTTAGTCCTATTAATGTACAACCAATCCATTCCCAAAAGCATATTATATGACCCCAAAGGAAGCACACTTAGATGTGTTGATGTAGGAATACCATTCATCTCAAATGCACAAGATCTCACCCAATGATGAACTCTTCTCTTCATTCATATAGCCAACTACACCAACTAAGACACTACATGAACTTATTTATTTAAGAAACACTTATCCACTAGGTCAGGACTAATATAACTATAGTTAGATCGAGGATCAATCAAAATGGAAAAAAATTGATCAGAAATCTTACCTTTCATCTCAATAATGGATGCATGATGCTCACCCTGCTTGTTATCCATTGTTGCATAAATTTGAGGAATACTTTGTCCAACATCCCCAACTATCAATGCCTCCTGAACACTGTAAATTTGAGGTATTCTCCCCTAATTTTTTTGAAAATATATCTTTTGATGCTTTCTACAACAAGTCCAACACTACAAAGACTTCCTACCATCACCTTTATTCAGCTTCTCAAGCTGAAATCTGTGTCCTTTGTCAACTGCATTGAACTTCTTGTACAATGCTACATTCTCCTTATAAACTGCATCTTGGGGTCTTCCTCGCTTCTTAACCCACTTTCCTTTAGTCTTATCACTACCTTTCCAATCCCTCTTAGGCTCAGGCTTACACTTAGAACGCTAATAACAATGCTTCAACTTCTCGATGACTTCCTCCAATGACTGAGGCTCATCATACTCAATCTGATCTTTGAATGCTAACGGTAGTCCACTAATAAACCTTTGAACCTTTGTCTTCTCGTCCTTAAGATATGGCACATACCTCAACATCTCTAGAAACTTAGTCGTATACTCTTCATCTTTCATAGACCTCGTCTTAAGCTCATATAACTCCTTAGCCTTTCCATGGTAATATCTCTTGGACAAGTACTTCTTTCTTAAGATTCTTTTAAACTCATGCCAAATCAATTCCTATGTCTTGATACCTCTAACATGCTTCACGTCTTCCCACCATATATATGTTTTCCCTTGAGATAGAAAATAACTATCCTAGCTTTCATATTCTCTAAATAATGATGCAATTCAAAGAACTTCATCCCAAACATCCATGCTTCTACATCTTCTACTTTCTTCATCTCTCCATCAAATGTAGGAGGCTTCGATTTATTGAACTCATCTGGGAATTATTTCTTCTCACTCCTCCTAGAAGGATGATGGAGGTAATGACAATGATGTCTCTTTGAACCAAAATTATAATAGAATGCATAAGCACTGCCTCTCTTGTCAAGTGTATCTAGCTATCTTCCACCTCTAACTATGTCATCCTTATCCAACCTATATCCAAATCGAGACCTACTCCCATATGCCCTGTTAGTCCTTTCCTCCTGTCCATGACTGATCCTTGGTTTTCCCTACTTTTTCAAATCTGATAAGATCTTAAGGATCACTGCATTAACCTTGGATTGTTTTTCCTAAGCTCTGGAAAGTATTTAATGTGACTGAATTATCCTGTCAATATCTACCTTGCAATTTTTGATTTCTACCTTCAAACTTCTCAGTGTATTTGCTATATCAGGAGAATACTCATCTCCTTGATGTTTAGATGATGTATAAGGAGAGTCATGTGAATTGTAATCCACCATTTTTCTCGTCATATCTTATCTTCTTCTTCCTACAAACATGTCATGTTAGATAGACCAAATAGAAACATAATCAAAATCATGCCTTAGTGAATTTCAGGGGAAGTTATCTTATCTGCACAATCAATCCAAATTAGCACGATATATGTATATATAATGACATCAACATATCAACTTTTCAACATCATCATGATGACAAAAGATTGCAACAATGACCATCACAATGCATGCATAGCAAACATATCGACAACTAACATGCATGCATAACAATCACATCTACCCCGAGGTCCAGTGTTGCAACCTCGCTTTGATGCCACCTTGTGTTATCAGATATCACCAAAAGAGAATGGAACCCACTCTGATACTACCTTATAATGCCTCCTCCCACATTTACCCAAATTCATAAGCTCACTAGGGTAAACATGAGATGAGTGTCACTATGATATGACCTGACTTCCAAGTTCCAGTTAAGGAAGTGGGGCCTACAAACTGGACACTTATTGATATCCTACAGGGACTATAAATCACTCAGGAGCTAAAAAACCACCCCAAGTGATAAATCCCTAAGTTGGAACCCTTTTTCTCTAACCTATCACCCCAATCGCACACAAAAGCCTGCTTTCATGCGGTTATGACCTAAATCCTCAAGTTCAGTGCCAACGGTTCCGAGATCTGAGCCACTTTTTCAGTGTAGCCTCTAGACCACTACCCAAAATTGCCTGTAACTTTCCAGAATCATAATTAACATGAAAAAAATACCACAAATTCAAAATTGAATCAATAACTTGACCTATACATGCCTACTCCATGATAAACATTTCATCAAACATATGGCATGTAGAACAAAGTTGTCATTAATGTCAATACATTACATAATTATTGAAGATAACAAAACCCTAATTGTTGTTGATAATCCTAAAGTGAAAACCCTAATTGTTTTTTATAATCCTAAAATGCAAACCCTTACCCTAGCTTTAAAATTGGATGCCCTAATCCTAGCCTAATAAGACCTAAAGTCCTAAATCTAAGGATTGTCATTAAAACCCTAAGACTATCACAAAAGAAAAAAAAAATTGACATTTGAAGCCATCATATTAATGTGGCTCGTACACCAACTTGTAGAGGAAATCAAGAGCTTTCCAACAAGTGCACATATGCCCTCTAACTCCCTACACTTAAAGAGAAAACATTTTTGAAGTTAAAAATATGTTAAAATCAACAATGTCTGCTAGCTGACTTGAGTAGGCTCATCTTAGACATGATGTCTCCTCCAAGGGACGTGTCCCTTAAAAATATGGAAAAACCACTATATATATAAACCTTAGCTCCTCTATTTTGGAAAGAAATTAAGATAAGAAAAAGTGCAGAACAAAGAAAGGAGCTAAAAAGGACGAAGTTCAGAGAATATTTTTGTTGAGAAAATTGTAGAATTGCTTCTTGGTATTTTTGTGCTTAAGATCTTAAGGATATAACCATGTTTGGAGAAGAACTACTCAAATCCTATATTTTTTTTGGATTGAAAACCTAAAATTTAGATCAGAAACGAAGTGCAAAAGAACTAGTGATAGAGGGTGGTAACTGTAATTGTGGCTTATAGTTTTTCTTTGTAACATTGGCCTCCTGCAACCCTGAAATTTGGCCTATAACAGACCTGAAATTTTGGCCGTTTGGCCAGTCACCTCAAGATTGTAATTCAGCCTAGTTGTAGACAATCGAGACCTATCGAAAATAATATAATTTGGATTTGTGTAACTTTTTTGACAGACTTATAGTGTCAATCACTAGCAAGCGTATTAGAGCACATTTCATGTCTAAAAGTTTTGGAGCAGTTTGCAATATTTTTGGGAGCATACCTTAAGCATACACACTTACATCTTGGACCATCTATGAAGTGAATTTAGGAGCAGAGTGTGGTGACTCTTCAAAACAAACTTTGGATACATTGAAGCATATTTTTGGAAACATTCTTGGAGCAGTTTGTAGTGGCCTTAATATTTCAGACCTCTGCATCTAAGGACCAATACCCTTCAACAGAAACACTTTCAGATTTGGTTTGGTATCATTTAGAAGATTGCTCCTAACTTGAAATTTATTTTTGGACTTTGGGAAAGTGCACATGTGGTTATATTGACTTAGACCTTTTCTTGTGAACAAAATTGTACTTGTGACACTTGGATTGAAGACCTTGTATCATTTGGATTGAGAACATTTCAGAGAGTTGGCCTCACCCTTTTAAAGCAGCGGACTTGTTGACTTGCACAGTAATTTTAGTCTCCTATTAACAGAACTGGGAAAATTGAAATATTGTCTTTAGATATACTTTAGTGAGGACTTAGAGGAGCTACCAAGATTTGTAGAAAACTTATTTAAGCTAACTTTGGAGAAGGCCTATTTGTGAGCATACAGAACCTGTATTGAAGAACCTTTGAAGTGCTTGAAGGATTGGTTGGAAATTTTCTTGAAGACATGGATTGACTGTGAATAGTGGAAAACATCAAATTCAAGGGCAGTAAAGATTTTGAACTATTGAGAATTGAAGACTACAATTATAGGAGCCTTTGTGAAGCAATCTTTGAGATTGGAGCAGAATCATTGACCCTTATTGAAGCAGTCTTATTGAATATTTTTCATGTTTATAAACGTCACTGACTGAGGAAAACATTCTTGTGTCATTGTTGAATATCTATTAAAGACTTGAAGAACCAAGTTTTGGAGGCATTCTTGGAGACCAGGTGTATTGTTGAAACCCTCATGGAGTGATATGGAGAAAATTGCTTGGGTATCATGAAGAATCTTGGAGACACCTTTTGTGATTGTTAAAGTTTTTATTGATGAGCTAAGTGCTTTGGAGTTAAATTGAGGACATTATTGAAGGTGAACATGGAGATATTTTTAGGGATTGTTGCAAGAGACATTGGAAACCTTGAAGAACTACTTACCATATCTTGAACAATAGGGTTGGTGCCCTAAAGAATTGGAGTCCTCAAGAATACTGGGTTGGAGCCTAAACTAGTTGAGAGGGTTGGTGCCCTAGAGGATTAGGGTCTTCAAGAAGACCATGTTGGTGCTTGGTGAAGTACAAGTTGTAGCCTGGTGGAATTGAAGATTGGAGTCTTTATACAGGGTTGGAGCCCTAAAGGAATAATAGGTGTGATTATACAAATTAGAAATTGAATTGTTGTAATAGAGGATCGGAGTCCTCGCCATATTTTGTTAATAAAATTATTTATTTTGTTATTGTTAATTTTGTGTTATGTTCATAATTGATCTTAACTAGCATAAAAATAACAATTGTAAAAGAAATATTAATCCGTCCCCCCTCTCAATATTTCCAAAAATTGGAATTAGAGTCAATACCTTTAGTCTCAGCCTAACATATAGAAGGTAGAGCCTTAGAACACAAATGGAAAAGTCAAGTAATAAGTCTTGCAAACCCTATAAAGGTGTCACCTCCTCAGTGGACAATCAGATGTGCAAAGCCCCCATATTCAATGGAACAAACTTTCAAATGTGGAAGGTAAGAATGAATAATTTTTAATGGCTCAAGGTATTGAAGTCTAGGATTCATTGGTTGTTGGAAGCACAATGGAAGAAGAAGAGTCCAAGGAATATAATGCATTAGAAATAAAGGCAATATTGAGTGGTCTACCAAATCCTATGAAGGTCAAAGTGGAGAAATTTTCATCAGCAAAAGAACTTTGGGAGAATCTTCAAAATCTTTACTTAAAAGGATTGTTGGTTGTGATCTTTGATCAAGAAGATGGTGGAAAAGAACACAAATATGAACCAGAGAATACAATTGAAAGAAAATATTAAGGTACTAAATCCATAAAGGAATATGATGATGAAGAGTACTCTGAAGCATAAATTGAAATATACCTCAAGACAAATTTTGTAGCTACCCTAGAAGAGATAAGTAGTTTGGAAAAGGAAAATGAGGAGCTCAAGAAGCAGGTACAAAATGGTGATCATGATCTTGACAAGGCAATTGAAGAAGTTATCTTTCTAAGGCATCAAATACAAGAAATCGATGAGGATCTCAACAAACTTAAGGAAGAATTGTAGCATAACAAGAAGAGACATCATGAAGAAGGCATATCCATGAAAAATCACTTAGACAAAGAAAAAAGAAAGGAATACAATTTGGAAAATTTTCTTAAACAAAGGTTTGATGAATTGAGAAAAGTTGAAGTAAAAATTGGGTATTATAACCACCCTAAAATCTCAACTAGAAGAAGTGTTAAAATTGACAACTAGGGCCAACTTCCACCTTAGGACAACTCATATGATGGAGATGATTATTGCATTGGATTCCTCTTTTGGAGAGGTACAATTTTATATAAATATCATCTCATTCTGACAAGCAGAAATGGAATTTTGAATTTATTCTTTCTCATGGACAAATTCTCAACTTCAAGGTCAGCCTCAATCAAATGTACGCTCATGAAGCCCAATGGATGGGTCTCCTCACCCTCAATGAATTGTATAAATATGAGCGACCCTTCTCTCATTTGGAAACTCACTCATCTTATCACATCCTCTTCTCTCTCCTCTCTTGATTGGTTCATGCAACTTGGAGGCTCTTTTCTCTTCGCACGTGTGGAAGGAAGACTGTTTTTGGAGAATGAAATTTTCTGTGATTAGGGCAACATAGACCAGTGTTGACTTGGGTACTTTGACTATACCATTGACTTCTGTTTTGGGCTAGAACTTTGATCTTTTCAGGGAACATTCCTTGGCACACAAATCAAGGCATTTGGGGACAGTTTGACTACGTTGACTTTCTATTTGACTACAGAAATTACTGCAAGCATTGTTTGGGTTGACCGAGTTGTTTTGGGTTTATCGAGATCCTTTGTTGAGGCCGTACTATTCTGTTGCTGACTGAGTTGTTTTGGGTTTACCAAGACCCTCTCTTGAGTCCATACTATTTTTCTGTTGACCGAGCTGATTTCAGGTTGATTTGGGGTAGCTTTGACCACCGTTGACTTTCTGGTTAGGGCTGCATTGACTCTTGATTTGACCATTGATTTGGCAGATTTGTTTTGGGCTTGTACGTATTATATTTGTACTCTCTCTCTACTGAACTATTGAAGAAAAATAAGAAGATTTGATCAAAGGGTTTCCCCACATTGGGGTTTGTCCCTGGCATCCGGCACATTTTGTGTCCTCTTTTCTTGGCTTGCCTTCTACATATGATTTTATGTTCTATCTGCATTTACTGTTAATTTTTATAAGTTAATGTGATTACTACTGGATATAATTTGAAATTGTCATTGGGCTACTAAAGAAACATTGAAGTAAATTGTGCTTAAGAATAGAACATACCATTGTCATCTAAAATTAACATGGTATCGGAGCTCAGGTGAAGACAAATCTCAAGAAAGAGTGAAGCAAAGAAATCACTAAGAGAAGTTGTTGGACAAGGACTTGGAACTAGTCCCAATGACGACTACATATTTCTTCAAATCCGAGGACAAGCTTAAGGACAAGTCTGACTATCATGCATGGAAGATGACTTTGGATTTGACTTTGGAAGAAAATGATGCCATGGACTATTTCAAAGGAAGAATAGTCGAGCCTCCTTCAAATGCATCCGTTGTTGCACAAACCAAGCAAAAGAAAGGTGAGGTAAAAGCTAAGAATATTATTGTTGATTCCATTCATAATCCTTTGGTTGCCTATATTTCTAATTTGGAAACATCTAAGGATATGTATGAAAAGTCGGCTGGGATGTTCAAAGTAAACAAAGAAAATCAAATTCTCTTTCTCAAAAACAAGTTGAAAGATATCAATATGGATAGAGGAGAATCCATCCAATCTTACTTCATGAGGATTACCGAGATCAAGAATGATCTCCTATCTATTGGTGAAGTCATTGGTGACCAGGAAATCTCTCTTATTTCTCTGGGGGGCATTACAATATATTGGGATGTGTTCAACACTACCATTCTCAACCATGAGAAGATTTCGGGATTTGATGAAATATTGTCTAGATGCACTTAAGAAGAAATAAGGATGATGGAAAGAGAAAAACCCTCAAATGGAAACAATCCTACCGCTTTCTCTGCTCATTCTATGAGAAGGAACAATGTTTGTCCAAGGAATCAAAGACAAGGTTCAAGTCAGAATTCAAAGAAGGAAGAAAAGGAGGGTGCTTCAATTGTAACGGGTTTGGCCACTTCACTAGATACTGTCCTCACAAGAAGGATACTCCAAGGGATGATGAAAATAATAACAACAACTTTAAGGGAAATGGAAATCAAAGGAACAACATGTTAAATAACAAAGGAACAAGGAATTATCCTGCTGCTCAAAATGGAGGTGGTCATCCTCCCAAGAAGTGGAGAAACTCCAAGTATGATGAAGTTACAGTTGTAAAGAAAAAAAAAATTTATCTTATTTCCGCCCTCTCCACTGCCTCTTCCCCAAATACATTGGATCATTGGTTGACTGATAGTGGTGCCTCAAGGCACTTCACTGGTACAAGGAATCCCTCTCTAACTTGTTTGAAAAGAAGAAAAATATGGAGATTATACTTGGGGATAATGCCACTTATCCCATGAAGGGAATTGGGACTGTTACTCTCTACTTAAATCAAGGTCAAATCTTTCACCTCCAAGAAGTGTTATAGTACCTAAATTGAAAAAGAACGTGGTTTCTATTTCTACAATGGAATACAAAGGTTTTAAGGTGACATTCATTGATGGGAAGGTTCGTCTTTGGCAAAGGAACCCAAGAGATGCATTCACTCTTGGATTTAGGGTTGAAGGTCTCTATCAGGTTGAAGGAAGTTCGTTGGGAGCAATGATTTGTGACACCTCTCTTCAATCTGAATTATGACACCAAAGATTTTCTCACCTTCATTTCAAATCCTTACTCGATGTAAGGAAGATGGTCACAGGGATACCCGAATTCAAGTTAAATCATGAAGGTGTTTGTCAGGGATGTGAAGCTGGAAAGAATACAAGGGGTCCATTACCCTCAAGTGAGGCTCAAACCATTGATATTATTCAATTGGTATATTCTAATCTATTAGGTATATTTCCTAGGAAATATTTGGGTGGATATTTGTATTATGTTATTTTTATGGATGACTTCCCTAGTAAAGCATGGATCTACTTCTTAAAGAAGAAGGATGAAGAATTCAAATGGTTCCACTCCTTCAAATATTTGGTCGAGAATCAAATAGGGAAGAATATCAAAATTTTGAGGACCAATAATGGGACCGAATATGAGTCAAATGAATTCAAAGACTATTATAGAGAATTCTTCATTAAGATAGAGACTACAACTGCATATGCTCCTAAAAAAAATGGTGTTGCCGAAAGGAAGAATCGTACTATCATTGAAGCCACCCAGGCTATGCTTCATGATCAAGGTCTTCCAAAGTTCTTATGGGGAGAAGCTATCAACACCGCTGTGTATGTCCAAAACTGATGCCCACATAAAGCTTTGGACTTCAAGAAACCCGAAGAAGTATTCACTAGTAAGAAACATGATGTTTCTCATTTTAGAATTTTTTATTGTCCTGTATACTTTCATGTGTCGAAAGAGAAAAGAAACAAAATAGATGCATCTGGGAAGAAAGGAATGTTTGTGGGCTACAGTGAAACTTCAAAGGCATATAGAATCTATATGGTTGGTCAAATGGAAATGGAATTAAGTCATGATGTCACTTTTGATGAAGATTCTTTTCTTAGAAAGATTTGAGATTTTCCTATTCCTAGGAAGTTCGATGATGATGTTGATGAAGAAAATCAGGGTGAACCTTCGTCTGATGAACCAATACCCAATGTTGAAGGTCTGATGGATCCCATTGATCCACCTCCTAGTGAGCCTAATACTTCAATAAAAAGGCCTTTATGGCTAAGTCGAATAGGTACCAAGGGTACTTAGCTTCCATGAGTACCATTGTACAATCTGAGCCTTGTACATTCGAAGAAGTTATGAAGCAATAGGTTTGGAAGGACGCGATGAACGAGGAGTATGAGTAAATCATGAAGAATGATGTATGGGATGTGGTTCCTAGACTCAAGGACAAGTCTATGGTCACATCAAAATGGCTCTACAAGATCAAACATGGATTTGATGGGAGTGTTGAGAAATTCATGGCCATATTTGTAGCTCGAGGCTTCTCTCAAAAGGAAGGGGTAGACTAGTATGAGATATTTTCACTAGTTTCCCAATATACCACCATTCGTTCAATCATAGACCTTTATGCCCTGCAAGGATGGAACCTACATCAGATAGATGTCAAAATGCCTTCTTGCATGGTTCACATAAGGAGGAAGTATAAGTGGAACAACCAGAGGGGTTCGAGGTTCAATATTGTGAGACACATGTATGCAGGTTTAAGAAAGCCCTCTATGGCTTGAATCAAGCCCCTAGGGCTTGTTATGAGAGGATTAATAGCTATCTTATGAAGCTAGGATTTACGAGAAGCGATGTTGACCTGAACCTATACTTCAAGGTTGAAAAGGATAGACCTTTCATCCTGGTCCTTTATGTGGATGATCTCTTTCTTACAGGTGATGACCCTCTCATTCATCAATGCAAGAGGGAGTTGGCTTTCGAGTTCAAGATGAAGGACCTAGGACTAATGCATTATTTCCTAAGGTTGGAGGTCTAGAAAAAGCTAGGTGAGATTTTCCTTTCTCAAGGAAAATATATTGTGAATCTACTTGAGAGATGTGAGATGGTGGACTGCAAGTCTGTGACTACTCTGATGGAACTCAACTTCAAGAAGCTATGTGGAAGTGTTGTTGGGCCCGGATTGGGGAACCCTACCGAGTATCTTCAACTTGTGGGAGAACTGATGTTCTTGGTCAACTCTCGTCTTGACATATGCTTCGATGTGAACATGTTGAGTCAATATATGGTTAAGGCTCATCACATTCATTGGATTGTTGCCAAGAATCTTTTGAGATATCTCTAGGGCACAATCCATTATGGACTGAGATACACTTATGGGGATTTGAGACTACATGGATACACAGATGTTGACTGGGCTAGCAGTGTGATGGATCATAGAGCACGTCTGGGTGTTGCTTCTCCTTGGGATCTACCTCTATATCTTGGATGAGAATGAAGCAAAAATCAATTGCACTAAGCACCACCGAGGTTGAATACATTGTTGTGAGTATGGCCTGTTGTGAAGCATTTTGGTTGAGGAAGATCTTCAGTGAGCTATTTGAGCACATGGTAGATACCACCATGATCTTCTGTGACAAACAAAGTGGGATTCGTCTCTGATAGAATCTCGTGTTTCACGACCACTCTAAGCACATTGATATTAGGTACCACTTTATCCGAGATATGGTACAACATGGAGAAATTAGGCTCCAACACATTAGGACAAATGAGTAGGTTGCAGAAATTCTCATGAAGCCTCTCAGGAAGGTAAAATTATTAACCTTCCGAGAGAGACTTGGAGTTGTGGAATGACCCTCTTATGAGGGTCTCGTATGAGTTGAACACAAATCTCTAGGAGTTACTAGGGCCATGGGGTACTTCTCGAAGCTAGCTATGAGTGACCATAGGGTGAGTGGTTCACCTTCCCCTAGTGGTGCGTTGGATACAGGTTGAGAGGTTCACCTTCCCCTGTGATACCCCATTATGCTTGACACGTGTGTAGGCTGAGTGGTTCACCTTCCCCTACCCATACACACATATGTAGGGTGAGTGGTTCACCTTCCGCTATGATTGACATATGCATAGGATGAGTGGTTCACCTTATCCTGTTGATGCCATAACACACATCCTACCCATACAGTCTGGGACTCATGGGAAGTACCTCTCATATGGCTAATGAGTTGGGATAAGTTGGTTAGGGACCATAACACTACCAATGGATGCATCGTGTATTGTCATACTCCCTATGACTAGAATGCATGGTGTTCAAAAAAATTGATCTGGGATCAAGGATTGACTTTAGTCAGTGGAGAGTCATATGATACACTATTGATCACTTCTTCTTCATTATCACTTCATGGTTCAGCAGAGCAATATAGGTCTGTGATGACATGGATGGTACATGATGGCAGGTTGACATGATGATAGATTGGAAGGTGGAATTCTCCCTAGTTGAGAGGTAGTGTTAAAATTGGAAACTAGGGCCAACTTCCACCTTAGGATAACTCATATAATGGAGATTATTATTGCATTGGATTCCTCTTTTGGAAAGGTACAATTTTGATATAAATATCATCTCATTCTGACAAGAAGAAATGGAATTTTGAATTTATTCTTTCTCATGGACAAATTGTCAAGGGCAGCCTCAATCAAATGTAGGCTCATGAAGCCCAATGGATGGGTCTCCTCACCCTCAACAAATTGTATAAATATGAGTGACCCTTCTCTCATTTGGGCACTCACTCATCTCATCACATCATCTTCTCTCTCCTCTCTTGATTGGTTTGTATAACTTGGAGGCTCTTTTCTTTTCGCATGTGTGGAAGGAAGACTATTTTTGGAGGCCATAATTTTATGTGATTAGGGAAACATTGACCAGCATTGACTTGGGTACTCTGACTAAAGTGTTGAATTATGTTTTGGGCCAGAACTTCGATCTTCTTAGGCCGCATTCCTTGGAACGAAAATTAAGGCATTTGGGGATAGTTTGACGACGTTGATGTAGCGTTGACTTTCTATTTGACTGTAGAAATTACAGCAAGCATTGTTTGGGTTGACCAAGCTATTTTTGGTTTACCAAGACCTTCTCTTGATGTTGTACTATTCTGCTATTGACCGATTTGATTTCGGGTTGATTTGGGGCAGCTTTGACCATCGTTGACTTTCTGGTTAGGGCTGCATTGACTCCTGATTTGACTGTTGGTTTGGTAGATCTGTTTTGGGCTTGTACTTATGATATTTGTACTATCTCTCTCTGTTGAACTATTGAAGAATAATAAGAATATTTGATCAAAGGGTTTCCCCACATTGGGGTTTGTCCCTGGCATCTTCCACATCTTGTGTCCTCTTGTCTTGGCTTGTCTTTTGCATATGATTTTATGTTCTATTTGCATTTACTGTCAATGTTTATAAGTTAATTTGCTTTTTAGTGGATATAATTTGGAATTTTCATTGGGCTACTAAAGAAACATGGAAGTAAATTGTGCTTAAGCATAGAACATACCATTGTTATCTAAAATTAACAAGAAGCAAAGAAACAAATTCAAGAAGCTGAAGACAATAATTTGAAGGAACAATTGGCCTTCCTCAAAGGACGAATTAATGAAGCAGAAAAGGAAAGAAATACCATGTGACACAAACTAAAGGAAAAGGATGAATATGTCTTCAAATTGAAATCATATGACATCTCTCTTAAAGTCAAATCATGTGAAGAAACAACTATGAAGGAAGAAATGAAAAAGTAGCTAGCAAAAAAAGATGGAGAATGTGAGAAAGTGAAAGAAGAGATTGTTTATCTAAGGAAAGAAGTTGATCAATTGAACAATAATCTAAAGAGTTATCAAAACATGGATGACATCATAAATCATCAAAGATCCCCCCTTGACAAATCTAGTCTTGGCTATGCTAGTGCGTCTTCTAGCAAAAGTGATGCAAACCCTAACGCATCTAATGACAACAATATGAAGCTTGAAAGTTGTATTGATACCCCCAGCTCTAGAAAAATAAAGGAAAGGAGACATAATAACATTGGAAGGACTTATATTTCAATAATATATGTTGATGTTACAGGTAAAAATGAATATCATCAAAAAATATTAAGGCAAAACAAATTTAGAAGTGCAACAAGACAGTGTTCATATTCCAGGTATCAAACTATAATCTTTGGGTATTCCTACTCTTGTACATATTTTGGGCATGTGGCAAAGGATTACATGGTGTATAACAAATAGGACTCTAATTAGTTCCCAAGATGTAAATTTGCAGGGAGATAATCCAATGTGCACACCTACAAAAATTATGCTTTATCATTCATGTACAAAACTGAATGCTTAAAATGCCATAATTTTCGACATATATCTAGGGGTTACAAATTGAAGTGGGTTCCTAAACAATCTGAAGAGTTGAAAACCAAGAAATGAAAAAGAGTCACAAAGTTTTGGAGGAGGAAGCATGTTGAACTAGAAAAAGATCATGTTAAATGCATCTTGAATTCTTAAGGAATCAATACTTGTTGTTAATCAATTTAAGGGCATCACAAGAATATCATGCATATAGTTAGGGGGAGCACAGGTCAAAAAACCATGATAACATGAAGAATACTTCTATATTATAATGATAAGGAAAGAAACATATTGTCAAGGGCGGTTGTCCTTGATAAAAATAGGGGGAGTAGCCTAATTATAGAAAGAGAAAACATGATGACAAGAGGATCAGCACAATGATAGGGGGAGCATCATGCGAAGAAGTTTACATTGATGTCAAAGGGGGATAGAATGCTGAAAGGGGGAGAGTATTGTCATCAATGACAAAGCGGGAGATTGTTGAAAAAAGTTGGCATTGATGTCAATACATTGGAGCATTGGTGAAGATAACAAAACCCTAATGGTTCTTAATCATCCGAAAGTGCAAACCCTTATGGTTGTTTATAATCCTAAAATGCAAACCCTTACCCTAGCTCTAAAATTATATGCCTTAAAACACCTTGGAAATAATGCCCTATGTTATCACCTAAAAAATGATCACCTAGCCATTTCTATCTAGGTGGATCAAAATACACCATGTAGGATTAATTTTACCACAGTAAAATCACTTTCAGCATAGGAAATAATTTAGTAAACCATTTTTATTAAATTATTTATGTTAAAAAAAAAAAAAAACCATATGAGAATAATTGAATAAATCATTATTTATTCAATTTTCTCTAGAAATAATTAATAAATCATTATTTGATAACTATTTCTTAAAGCATTTGACTAAATCACCTTGGAATAATTAAATAAAACATTATTTATTTATTATTCCTTATTCTTATTTTTGGAATAATTGTTAAACCATTATTTAATAATTATTTCAAATTCACACTTTCCTTAATCCTTGCAAAGTGATTAATAAATCATTTTATTTTTTTATTACTTCAATCATTTTCTAAATAAAGATATTTGACCACTTTGAATATATTTTCCCTCTCCAAAAAATATAATAAAGTATTCCTTATGGTTAGATCTTCATTTGGTCAATAATATTTTATTATTTCCAATTTCTAATTTAGCCCAATATTTTGTTATAAATAAGAGGAATTTCTATTCATTCTTCACCATGATCATTATCATCATCACCACTATTGTTTTATTGCATTTGACCTCCCACTTGAGTTCCATCTTGCTTTGGTTTTTTTTACATATTGAGAGAGAAAACAAATTGTTGAAGCACAAGGATGGCAAAAGGACCCATCCCACGGAAGGGGATTTACAGACCCATGTTGTAAATCTTCTTCACTAGGTGTTTCAATAAAATTATTCATTTAAAAGCTTATATTGGGTTATTACACTTATTTTTTTTGCTGCTATATGTTTTGGGTTTGCATCAGATATTTTCTTGCAGGGTTTTACCATGTTTTATTACATATCTGAAGCATAGAACTAGCCAAATCTTATTGTTAGGGTCACTTGTCACCAGTGATTTAAGTGAAGCATTTTTGGTACACATACTAAGAATTTTCATACTAACAAATGACGACTCCACTGGTGTAGTAATTCATATCCTTGGTGACTGTCATTTCAGTGTTCTTTAGTGTTTTTCTAGCTATTTTTAGCCTCTCAATTTCTATTTTTAGATTCGCTTTGTTTTCTAGAAAAGTTTTTGGTTTTTGTTGGTTTTCCACATCTTTTCGCAAGTCACAAGTACTAGCCAAGTAGGAGATGACACAATCTAGGTAAAATCTGCCAAGCGATAATTGCGGGAGAAAAATGCACTTTTTGGCCCATTATATGCATTTTGGAACACACTTTTTGGCCAATTTTTTACATTCCAATGCACTTTTTAGGTCAAAATCTGCATTCTGTCATTTTTCAAAAAAAAAAAATTAAAAAATTCAGAATTTTCAGATTTTCCGACTATGTTGCATGTGTATTGGGAAGGGTTTCTATTCTTTCCTAAGCCACCCCTAGGCCTAGATTCTCTTATTAATTTCTCATTGAGGAAGGAAAAAAACCCCCTAGGGTTTAGAGTACACCTCCATCATTTAGGAAGAGATTTGTTGAGTTGAGGAGTCTATGGTACAGCACATTTAGCCTCTAACTTCTAGGGTTTTTTCCACTATTTTACAACCCTATTGGACATGTTTCTTCATCATTTTACTCCCTTTATAGTTTGGTGTTTCCTTCCCCCCTAAGGATCCCCTTGTGTGTCCTAGTTTTTGGAACTTCTTACCTATCCTTTGCATCATTTTTGACCTCTCATGTTCTTTGCCTACACCATTTACAACATATTAGTGCCTTTAGATCACAATACCTTATACATTATATCCTTTGGCCATTTATGTGTCTTTGAGTAGCTTGTTTGCAACCTCTCTTTTAGATGCTTGTTTTCCTTCTTGGGTGGGGGTTTGTGTGCTTGGATTTGTTGTTCATTTTACTGTCCATTTTCAGCATTATTTATAGTTTTTTAGCACTTTATTTTCAGCAGCACATGGCATCATAAAACATGCTCAATTAACTCATCCATTTGACACATCATTTTCACACACACACACCCTAATCAAACGTGATATTGGTTAGCACCACAAATCCAAGACTTGAAACACTACACCTTAATAATTCAACAGACATAGATTAAGCCCACTTGGGCACCAGGGCCAAACAATCGGTGTAGTTAGGTGTCAAATAAGTGGGATAGGCTTCCAATAACACCCATCGAGCACTTACATTGAGACATAGAAGTTGGCATATTAGGGAGCTTAAAATCCTTCACCATCCCACAGTCCAAAGCCTGAGTGCGTTGGAAACCCAATTCAGAGGGGGTTAGGCTAGGTCATCATGCGAGTGGTTCTCCTTTGGGTTGTCCAACCTGTGGCATGGAATCTCATGCGATGGTTGATCACCAAGAAGCTCAAGACTCGACCACCCACGTGGGACGAAGGTAACCATAGTGACCAATCATAGGAAAATACCCTATAGGACTGGTTGTGGGTAGTAGTTGGTTCTCTACCCCACCTTTCTCTTGACAACTCTGCTTGCGGGGATTAGAATTTGTCAAGTAAGAAGTCTTTTAGAAGGCCATCTAAAATAGTAGATTTAAGACTTGTTTGAGGACTTAGATCACCTATAGGCTAGAGGTCATTTTTCTTTGATAGGATGTGTTTTCTTGAATTAAAGTATCATATTAATATAGTTAGTTTACACTTGGAACCACTACACTTTGCTTGTTGTTTGTTTCTTTTTTTCTCCTATTATCCCCTTTTAGACTATTTAGCCATCTTTGTCTTGACATCATTGCACCCCCTAGGTGTTTTTTGTGAAGACTTCGTGGCCTTTGCCCCTGGTTTCCTTTAAGACATCTTACTCCTCCTCGTTGAGTTAGAGTTCATCCTCCTAGTCCTCCTAGTCCTCCTTTGAGTCCTCATTCAAAATCGGGTTCTGTTGATTCTTCCAGTTCTTGCTTTGATTTTGCATCTTTCCAACCCCATATTGCCACCATGTCAGGCACCAATGTGTGTGTGGGAAACCATGGTGCTAACCAAGGTAACCCGATAAGTGGAACCTCTACCAGTATGGTCACTAATCGTCCATTTCTTCCCTATATGGTTGGTTTGAGCCTCCCTAATTTCAGCCAGCTCAACAACAATCCTCTTCTCCATGACCCTAGTTATCCTTCTATGCCTACCAAGCTTCCTTCAGACATCCCCAAGTTCAAAGGAAATCTTGGAGAAGATCCCACAAATCATGTTCACTCATTTCATATGTGGTGTTCATCTAATTTCATCACTGAAGACTCCATTCATCTTTGTTTGTTCCAACGTACCCTTACTAGAGTTGCTTCCAAGTTGTATGTGGACAAATAGCATGCCTCCCATTCCACCTTCGTGACTCTTGCCAAATATTTTATGTCATACTTCCAATTACCCCTCCGATATTTTATACTAGTACCAAACTCTTGACCTCTTTCCATCAAACTTCTACCACCTGCCTATCTCATCATGTTCAAGAATGGTGTAGAAGGAGGAGCATGTGTAGGGCTCCTAAATTTGAAGATCGTGTCTATATGGATTGGTTCCTTAGATCTCTTTTGGCCCCATTGGTAAAGATGTTGCCTCCCACTTCCCCTAGTCTGAGGAAGAAGTGTTCCAAGTAGCTTTGAAATATGACCTGATCTATACACAATCGGGATATTTTTATACTGTCCTCCTTGATCTGCCTCAACCTAGTGTTGTTAATGCATTGGGGTCATCTCATGTCACTAACGGTATCGTTTGATCTATCTCACACCCTCAACCTCCACCATATCCTCAACCTCACATGAGTTATGGGGACCAGTTCCACTTACACCTATCCCCCTCCTGCTTCTTCCCATGGAAATCCTTACCAAGGTTCAAGCACATCATATGTATATCCCCATCTGCATCAGTCGATGCCAGGGCCATTTGTTACTTCACCTGTTTATCCCAATGTTTCCACAAAATCTTTCTATCCTAATGCACCGCTTAGCTCTCCAATACCTATGACACCAGTGTCCCCAACCTCCCATACCTCCTTCACCTTTGCCACAACAACAACCACCTCCTCAAGGTCAAGTGTATTCTCAACAAAATGCAACCAATCCCCACAACCCCAAGTGAATTAATAATGGGAAGGGTAACTGGAACCAATCATCTCAAGGTAACCAAGGCAACTAGGGTCCACCACCTAATGCCCCTCAGGGTGATCAACCTAATCTCACGACCTAGCAATAGGGAGGAAAGCCCAAGAAAACAAGGCTCTTCGTACGAATACACCTTGTGCCTATTGCAAAATATTTGTCCATTATACTCACGAGTGCCCTCTTTTACCTCAAATGCACCAAGCATGGGAAGCTCAAGCATTTGCTTCTAGAGGATCTCAGCCCATTGCTCCACCTACTCCCCCTCCTACTTCATCATAACCGACTATGCTTACCAATCCTCTTCCCCATCAGGGATATGTAGCTGCCCAACCCACACAGGGTAATGCAATTCCTTCATTTTCACAATATAGCTGGAACAATTACCAGATCCTCATGATGAATACTGACGAAGTCAACCTTCAGACTCGGTCGCACCAATATGACAAACCCCTTGCCAAGTTAGCGACTAATCCCTACCCCAAAGTTTCCATTGATCCTCTCTCATCACCAAATGGCACCTTACACACCCCTCTACCTAAAGTCGAGGTTCCCCCCAAGATCCCCAAAGGTCCATTATGTCGAAATGTTACTTCTTCCAAAGTCTCCCATGTAGTGACCCACCTACAATTACAAACAGAATGTGAATATTAGCATGTTTACGGGGCATCCATATGATAGCTACATATGCATGAATATGGGGCATATATTGCACTAGTATACATACTGGATAATATTGGGAAAATTCTAAGTTTAGGTTAATGAATCGATTATCAAAATAAATTTCTAGCTCACTAGAATATAATAAATATATCGAGTGGGGCCTTGATATGTGTACTACTCTTCTATACCTATATATATGATTAATCTTATATATATATATATATATATACAATGAAATATATATTAAATTTAAATAATTTATATTTAATTAAATTAAATTAATTAAAATAAATCACTTTTTGTTGAATCTATAATTAAGTCAATTTAATTGAATTGGAAATTAAAATTAATAAAATATTATCAAAATCCTAAACTAAATATATGAGGCACTGCCTCTATCCAAAAGGGATAAGGAGGGTCAAGAAGATGGAGGATGCATTGAAAATAGCAATAAGAAATGTTAAAACTAGCATCTAGAAATTCTAATTTAATTTGTCCTTGAATTAAATTGTAATTATTTTCTCATAGAAACTTGTAATAGTTAAACTAAGTTAAGTTGACTTAACTTAGGAATTTCGAGTTGGAAGTCTTTTTGTAGTCATGTATGTGTGATCCCAAAATTTTAGGGGTCTAAGATGAGTTTATTTGAGTTGTAATTGGATAACTCAGTCTAACTGAGTTATGGTTAGTTAAACTAGTTCTAATTGTTAGAGGAACTAGTAGAGGCCTAGTAGTGAGTTGGTGCACCAATGCATCCTCAGTGCCACGCCAGCTAAC
Source organism: Pinus tabuliformis (assembly GCA_031772625.1). Lineage (NCBI taxonomy): Eukaryota > Viridiplantae > Streptophyta > Pinopsida > Pinales > Pinaceae > Pinus > Pinus tabuliformis. The sequence continues at coordinate 489,506,465 of CM062820.1, forward strand.
TGGAGATTCACTCAAGAGAAACTCATGCATGTCAATTCAAAGAAAGACCCAGTTGAGTCTAGAGTGCAAGGACAATGTACTATTAGTTGTATGATTTTCCGAGTTGTACAAATCATGCATGTAATCAGTTATGGTTCTAAGTTTGGATTGCACAATTTTGGAAGAAGGATTTCCCAATTAAATATGGGTTGACCCTCTTAGGAATTTCACAAGGAAATAGGGGCTTGGAAGGCAGCAGAATTCGCTAAGTGATGGCTTGAGTTGGCTTATGAGGCAGAGAGTTAATTACACTTGTGCAGGTATTGTTCTAGTGAGAACAAGCATTGTATTTTCATCTTGGATTTCTGATTAATGAAATATAGATAGTTAGGGTTTTGAGCAGTTGCTTTCCCCAGAGAAATATTGTGTTATGTGCGATTGATTACATTCCTCTTGCATATTATTATTTTCATAGATCTATTGGGTTTCGTTGTTGATAGTAGAGTAGATTCTTGTCTTTTGTATTAGCACATCACATGAGCTATTGAATATACAGTAAACATATACATGGTATTGGAGCTTAAGACAATATAGAAGAGGAGATTTCAAGTTTGTTGTGCAGCTAAAATTCGAATTTGCAGTTCATACTTCAGAGTTGGAAAATATCTTTCTACGGTTTGAGACTTGAGTATGCCTTGGATGGAAGCTCAAATTACATAGCCTGGAAGGACAGGATGTAATCAGTGTTGGAAGACAATGGCCTCAAGGAATTCATTGATCAATACATTCCTAAGCCTCCAACATCAGATGCTAAATATCTAGCTAAATGGAGCAAGTGTGTGGCAAGGGCGAGGCGGATTATTCTTGAGGGAGTTCGAGACCACATTATCTTGAGTCTCCATGGAAAGGAAACTCCATACTCAATGTGGAAGGCATTGACAGACCTATTTCAGAATAGCAGTGACCATAGGAAGTTGGCATTGAAGGACAAACTCGGAAAGATCAAGATGGAGAAGGGTGACTCAATTCCGAATTACTTTACCAAGTTCACCCATTGTTGTGATGAGCTTGGAAGTGTCAAGATTAATGTTGCCAAGGACGATATGGTGAGCCTATCTCTTCTAGGACTTCCCAAGAGTTAGCACAGTTATCAGGACTTTTTCAATGGCAGGGAGAAACTACCAGATTGGGAATGGTTGTGGTCGGATTTGGTACAAGAAGAGTTTCGATGGAACACCAGAGATGGGACATCTTCCAAACAAGTGGAAGAGGACTTTACCTTAGCAAGTGAGGAAAAGAAAGCCAAGGGAAAGAAGTCCCAAGGTGAGGCAAGCAGCAAGAAGTTGCATTTGTCGAAAGTCGAGTGTTTTCATTGTCACGAGCATGAGCACTATGCCTCAAATTGGCCACAAAAGAAAGAAAGCAAGAAGGAGCAAGCAGTAGTGGCAGCAGGTGAAGCTCTAGATTCATAATTCGAACTTGATTTCACTCTCACTGCATGCATGGCCAGCACTGTAATGGGAGGCATGTGGTATATTGACAGCGGTGCCTCGTTCCATATGAAAGGGAACATAGATTTCTTTAGTGATTTTAAGGAGAAAGACCTCAAGTAGAACATAGAGTTTGGAGATGACGGGAGGTATAGACCTATCGGGATCAGTAAGGTTACCTCTCAGAGGGAGTCCATCTCCCCTCTCTGGATCACATATGTGATGTATGTTCCAGGACTAAAGAAGAATCTCATTTCTGTTGTGGTATTGGAAGATTGTGGCTATGATGTGATTTTTAGTACGGGCAAGGTTTTCCTTAGACACATTGACATGGGACAGGTGAAATAGATCGATGTACGAGTCAAGAACTAATATGCTCTTGAGGTACAAGATGCATGCAAAGCCTTGATGAGCAAGGAAAAGGTTAGAGACTTAGTGGTTGAGAGGGAGAGTGAATTACCTCTCAACATGCAGCCCCAGAAGAAGCCTTAGAAGCAGTCTCAGGAAGTTGTGGAGCAACCACAACTAGAGAAGCAGAGAGGAGACCGAGTGGAGAGATCCACTCAAGCAGAGAAGAATCAGTCTCAGACAATTGTGGAGCAGCTACAATTGGAGAAGCAGAGAGGAGACTGATCGAGGCATCCACTAATGCAGAGACCTCTAGTAGGGGGGAATTTCGAGCCAGGTGGGTAGAGGGAGCATATGTAGTCATACCTCCAAGTGAGAGGTGGGGCGATGTGAAGTGATAGTCCCAAGAGGGGAAAAAATGGGCAGGGTCCATTGACAGGTTTTATCTATTAGACCATACCTTGCTACGGATTCCAAAGTACATAGTAGCAAGATGGATCAATGTCGATTGATGCAGTCAGAGATCGGAGTGAAAAAGGCTAGAGCAGTCAAATACTGAAGAGCGCAGAGTAGAGTTAACAACAGTGCAGAAAGGCAGAGTCAGCAGAAGCGCATAGTTTTCAGTCTACAAAGGAAGAGCTAGTAGCAGTCAGAGACTTTGATGACAAATGCATCATACTAATTCAAGGCGGATGATTTTTTAGTTTCAAAAGTTGTAGCAACAATAACACTAGAGAGAAGTGTTGCACGCAGAACATTCTAAAGGTTCATGATCAAGATAGAATTGAATTTATTTCTTGTTGAGAGGGAGTGTTAAAAATAGCAACAAGAAATGTTAAAAATCACATTTAGAAATTCTAATTTAATTTGTCCTAGAATTAAATTGTAATTATTTTCTCATAGAAACTTGTAATAGTTAAACTAAGTTAAGTTGACTTAGTTAACTTAGGAATTTTGAGTTGGAAGTCTTTTTGTATTCATGTATGTGTGATCCCTAAATTTTAGGGGTCTAGGATGAGTTCATTTGAGTTGTAATTAGATAACTCAATCTAACTGAGTTATGGTTAGTTAAACTAGTTCTAACTGTTGGAGGAACTAGTAGAGGTCTAGTAGTGAGTTGGTGCACCAGTGCATCCTCAGTGCCACACCAGCTAACTGGAGATTCACTCAAGAGAAACTCATGCATCTCAATTCATAGAAATATCCAGTTGATTCTAGAGTGCAGGGACAGTGTACTATCAGTTGTATGATTTTCCGAGTTGTACAGATCATGCATGCAATTAGTTATGGACCTAAGTTTTGATTGCACAGTTTTGGAAGAAGGATTTCCAAATTAAATATGGGCTTATCCTCTTAGGAATTACGAAAGGAAATAGGAGCTTGGTAGGAAGCAAAATTCACTACGTGTTGGCTTGAGCTGGCTTGTGAGGCAAAGAGTTGGTTATACTTGTGCAGGGATAGTTCTAGTGAGAACAAGCATTGTATTTTCATCTTAGATTTATGATTAATGCAATATAGATAGTCGGGTTTTTGAGCAATTTATTTCCCTAGAGAAATATTATTTTATATGTGATTGATTATCTTCCTCTTGCTGATTATTATTTTCATCGATCTATTGGTTTCCGTTGTTGATAGTAGAGTAGATTCTTGTCTTATGTTTTAGCACATCACATGAGATGTTGAATCTACAATAAAAATCTATAGGATGATAGCAAGAAGAATGGGAAAATGGTGGAGGCAGGATACTGACAACAAAGAAATAGGGAAACGGTGGGGTTCAGGATATAAGGGAAGGGAGAAGACCATAACAAGGGAGTTAATTTTTGGAGTTAGAGAGAATGTTGTGAAACTAGAGGAGATTTTGGGGAGCTTTACAGAGAGACCAGAATTTCTAACAGAGTCACAGTTATTGAACTTTATTGTTATTGGAATTTTGGGCACGGGGGCCAGAAGATTTGTCTTCTGGATCTGGGGACCATACAGGTAGACCCCAGATATGCTGGGAGGTAAAAGGGTGGTTTTGAAATTACAGCAGTGGGAATAACCATATTCCAAAACACCTTCAATTGATTCCAGGTATTCTTCAGAAATTTAAATTTTTAAATTTCAATTTGTGTATGGTTAAATTTGCACAATTAGAGATTTACATTGTCTGGTTAAAATTGCACATTCATGGTTTTACAATGCCTATAGCATAGTAGATGACTTGGTGCAGTCTCATGTTGCAATGTCAATGTTGGAAGTCCTCCAGACGTGCTAATCTCAATAGAAATCTCTACTATCCTCTTTAGGCATTGTGGAACCCTCTGACGATCATCTATTTGTCTTTAATGTTGACAAAGCAAAACATCCCCCCCTTCCTTCCTCGATTTCATTTTAAATACTATTCTCCATAAAGAATGCCATAGTCCAACGGTGTAGCATAGACGAAGGCGCCTCCACCTGTGTCATGGTCGCTAGTGTTTGGAAGCAAATTGGTCCCCGTGAACTATCCCCACCCATTAGCACTCTTCATGCTTGGGACGGTCATCCCTCGTAGCCCCTCATTTTGTATTGTAATTGTCCTATCACCGTTTTCGGCAAGACTGTCTTAACTGATATCAAAGTCATTGATGCCCCATTAGATTATAACATATTTTTGGGTCGTAGTTACACCTATTCCATGTTTTTTTTCGCATTCGATGTCTTTCACAAGATGTGTTTTCCCCATAATCGAAATAATGTCACTATCGAACAACTGACTAACTATGACCCTTAGTATCAGACATCTCCTCAGACCAGTATCTCATCAATGAATGGAAATAATAATATCACTTCCCTTTCTAATGTGTCTCCTAAAGTCTATAAATATTCCACTCTGCTTGGGGCTTATTATGGCCCACCGCTTATCCCTTCTGAACCTAGCTCATCCAGTGTTGCATGCTTCAAGAATCAAGAGCCGCCCACAAATGCTTGCGTATGCCTTCATTGAAGCCAGACCCTCTGCAAGCTCTTACTCCAAACTCAACCCTACTATTAGGTACAATTTCTCCAGGCCCATTTCCTTCCACTGGTATCTCCCCCGACCCTTTTTAGCCCAAAATCGTTCCCCCGTTTCTTAACCATCTGGGAGCAGATCCCCCATGTCACTACCATTTTGATCAGATTCCTTTCTTATTCCCATGACATGGAATCTTTTCTACCCCTGGTATGGCTACGTTGAGTCTACCTAACATCACCTTGGGGATCCCAGTCTAGTACATTGATCCTCCCGCAAATACTCCTCCTAATCAACTCAAACCTTACACACCTTTGATCCCAGTTCCACCTGTTGTTCCTACCCATTCCTTTGCTCCATTTCCACAACAACCTCAACAGGAATCCAATCATGTTGCAAAAGCATATGGTGGGGGGGGGAGGGGATCCCAAAAAAAGGGACCAAAGACAAGGCACCCCAGACAACTCTAGTTCCTCCTAAACTACCTAAACTTGCTCCTCCATGCGCTTTGTGTGATGTTGTTGAGTATGCCACCAATAATTATCCTGAACTCACTCACATTAAGAATATGCTATCTGATACCTTTCCTGACTCTAACATCCCTGAGGTCCATGTCATCTTACCTGAGTTAGCTAATAAGAACAAATCCTTACGCACGAATCACCCTTATGCTTTGTGTGATCATTATGGCCATTATTCACGTCACTCTCCCCGTCTCGAAGATTTTTGCGATACACTTCAAGTGCTTCATGAGTTAGATGTTGCTTGTAGTAATTCCACTTCTCCTCTACCTACAAATTCTGGTCCCAATGTTATGCCAGAACAAGAGGTGTCCCAACCCACCATTATGATTCCCCCTCTTGATGTTGAGATGACAGATAATTTTGCCCCTATTCTCTACCTATTGTCTTCCATGGGATTGATCTACTAGGACTCTCTTGGAGTTTCCTATTTTGATTTAGTCAAACCTTGTTCAACGAACACTTCAGTCTCAACATCAGTAGATGTCACATATACTAGTCATCTGTCTCCCCTGTTGACGATGCACATGTGAAGCTTGTATCTCATGAAGATGCTTCAGGTATCTCCTCTTCATCATGTGGTATCTCTCCCTATCATACTCCCATCTTTCATTTTGATGAAGAGATCATGGAATTCGTGACCACCCCTGATTATCCTTGGGATGATATGCACCATCATGTGTGCTTACTTCTGCAGAAAACCCATGGTCAATACGTTGTGGAATCCAAAGACTTCATCGATGGTGAAGTTGATTGGTTCAATAACCCCTTACTTCGAACCTGTGATTTCAAACCACATCCACCTTATGGCCATTACATCGCCACACAATGTTTGGGTAAGGGGACATCCATGTTTGAGAGTCCAGGAGAAGAATTCTCCCACACCCTCATAGTGCATCTGGTAGTTTTGACTCCAATATCATTCTCCTTCCCCACCTTGAATAACATCTAGAGTCCCATATCACTTTAGATTTCTTTGGGGACGATCCACTTAATCATTCCCCCATCTAACATCAACAACCCAGTCCCTTAGACATTGTTATTATTCAACCACCATGTTGTATAAGTGAGCATCAGTTCATTACATCTGAAGCCACTCTTTGGTATGGTGACACCATGTATGTGAACCCAGAAATTCAATCCATTTGTTTCATATATGCAGTGCCAAGTGAGATTGGTAATCCACCATTTCCTTTCTCATATTGCACCCGTCATATATTTTTCCCACAAGAAGACAACCATAAACAACAAATGGTGAACCACAACATCAACATGTGTTTATAGTCCACTATTCTAAACACATTCAACATGTCCATACCATGTTGCATCCATCATACAAAATTGAGGGGTGCCTATGCCCCTCCATCTCCTCCTCATCCTCTAAAGTATCCCGTGCTACTCAGGTTGAATGCTCGAATCCCTTATTTGGGCACTTGGAACACAATGGCACTCCACAAACCCCTCCAACTAGGGGCATAATTTCCACCTTTGCATACTTGATTAGTTCCCTCCATGATCATATGTTGGGGGGAATATCTCATACTTGGGGGCATGATGGAACCCCTGGCCACCTCCTCATTTGTTCAACATCAGTCTTAGCCTAAACCCCAATTAGATAGGTATGGTCAATTATCCTCCCATTCTTTGGAAAGTTTGTCCTACCAGCCTCTTCGGCAAGCCATATACACATTGCATATCATAGATTCTTGATATCATACATTAACACATTCTAGTCTATGTGATTCCACACTTACCACCCAGTCCCCTTGTTTGAATTGGTGGGCGGGGATGATCTTCGACCTTCTCTAGTACTTCATTCATGTATTCCTTTATTACATTGATTCTCCACTAGGAACAAACATTCCAAGAAGCATCAAGGCCATCTTTAAAAAATTAAGGCCACCTACCTGAAAGTTACATATCAAAATCTGATGGTTGGTTTTCCTACTATGATCTCACCAAGACTTAGGGTCTTCTCCTCTTCTCCAAATTCTCCAACAACTCATTATGAAAATGAATTGGATTTGGGGGCAAGAATCCCTTTTATAGGAACAATCCTAGTTTTTATGTTTCCAATTATGACCAAACCATAGCTCAGTCTGATAAACCATTAGCACCATTAGAAACCTCTCACCGAGTTCTATAATGGGTCTCTCTCTGTTTTTAGTAATTTGACACTTCACTAGGAAGCCGTTTTTTTTATGAGGTCTCACTTTATCGCCTATTAAAATTGAATTTCTTCATATGAGCCACATGTACTCTGGTACCACTTTACCTTTGCACTGGTCGACTCACGTGCCAATTTTGTCATGAGTGACCCTTTTTACTCATGTTTTTACGGTCCTCTATGAGCCTCCCCCCATGTGGAAGCATCATCGAGTCACCCTTACATCCATGGAGTCTGTTCCAAATCCCATTGAGTCCTATTACAACATTTCATCCCCCTTTTTGTCGCATTCATCCCATTGTGCTAATATTTGGCCTCTAGTTATATTGCTTTGTCTTTGAAAAGCCTTCATATGAGTAATTAACCATCCCCTCTCGAATCGAGTCAGTCATTGCCAGGAAAACCATGCATATCATGCTCTGTGTTATCACTCAAATTTTCCTTGAAGTTGTTAGAAGAAGGAAAGGGGTCCGAGGTAACCACAAACCAATATTTTAAGTACAAAATCTAGCCAATATGTACTCAAAGAGGGCTCTCTCTTTATGATTTAGCTTTGTTTATGGGATATTAGGCTAGTTATGAAAGCTTGGGGGTTTTGATTTTGTTTGGTGGTGGAATTCAGGAGCAAATGGATAGAACAAGGTATTTCAAGCCATTGGGCTATGGAGTCAACTGAAGATGGCTTAACTGGATCAGGTTGATTTAACAAAGGAAAAATTTCACAGGTCAAGATAGCTAAACAAAAGACAAATGATAACTTAAAATGGGTGGAATGGTCTTGAATAGGGAGGAAGGGCAATCAAGAATCCTTCAAAAAAATCCAAGATGAAAGAAAGAGGGTGCTCCTTAACAAAAAGCTATTAAGTATTTTTTGTTAAATGGTCACAGTGATAAACTATGAAAGCAGGGAGCACTTAAGAATTCCCTACCTATAATAGTCTAGAAGAAAACATTAAGAAAAATAAATGATTTGAAGACAGAATGCAGTAGAGCTCTTTCTGAAATATAACTTTTCATTTATCATTCAGATATGAAACACATATGAATATTGATTAAACCAAAAAAACTGTAAAAACACAAGATATAGAATACTTATTTGTTTCTCGTTTGACACAGGTATCCTGTAAAAGTCCTTTGCTTTATTACTTTGTTCCAGCCAACCATACAAAAAGTTGTTCAAAATAACTTTAATTCAAAGAGTAAATTTTCTACAAAAATGGCTAAGAATCCACCAAAATTACTTCAAATGAAGAAGTATTTATACTAATTGTAAACTGAAATATCTTGAAAAAATATCAAGATTGGTTTACAAATATCTCAAACTGTTTTACCATAATAGAACTTAAATAAAGGACATTCAAAACTAATGAATCTAATTGGCACTAATTTTATGGATTTATGGTGACAGAGAAGAGAAAGTCAAATTTGATATGAACTCTTAGTTGATGATGAGGCATCCCAGTCTCTAACTGCATCCTTCCTTTGTGCATTCTGTCCCAGAAATTCTGCAAACTTAGGGTTCAATGATACGCTTGTATATCTCAATCCGTGATAGATATGTAAAACGTGAAAGAGGTTATTGTAGATAAGAATGTTTTTGAGATAAACCTCTCTCAGTTTCCCAAAATTCAGTTCCCGATAGTCACAATATTCTTTGCAAAAAGATGACAAAAAAAGGACTTTGCACAAACTAAAAAATAGGTTGTGACGAAATACACTTATCTCCCTTTTGGTAATACCTGTGTAAAAAGTGAGATAGGTTTTTGTAAATTAGCCTATTAGGAACAAAAAAATCCTCCATTTTTTCGAAATACTTCTTGGATTGGCCACAATAGTTTCTGAAAAACTATGACTTAAACAGGAAATTTCTGAAGAATGTACCATTTATGCTCTGATTTCATCTTTTAACCTTAAATTCCTTTCAACTGTTTTTCACCTTTACTTTGGATAAACTTCATTGTATCTGGTGAAAGTGTTTTCATATTTGTTTAACTCTTAATGTCTTCATGTTTACTTTTACTGTTTACTGTTTAGTTTTTACTTTTACCACTCTGTTTTTCATCTGTCTTCACTTCGACATGAATTTGTATGCTCTGTTTTGTAATTGTTTTCCCTGCTATTTATCTTTATGCTAGGTGATTTACTTGACTTGGTCTTCAATCTAATACTCTTTAACCCTAATACACTTTGACTATTTCTTTACTATGTCCTTTTACCTTGACTATATATTTTAGGTTTTTCCTGTCTATTTCAACAGTAAATCCTTTTAATTCCATGTTTCCTCTACTTGTCTTTTAGCTGTGTTTTATTTTGCATCTCTATTTGAATAGATTTGATAACAATATTGGAGTAAACAGGTCTTATGACTAGTATTAAGACTGTTTATCCAACGTTGTGGTCTTCTGATAACCTGTAAAACAAAACAAACTGTTAAGAAAGCATTGGTTTGCAAGGGAGGTCGGAAAGGTTTCATTTGAGCTTGAGAGGTTTGTGGAGTGAGTCCAGAATGCTTTTCGGGAGGTAAACCATGCTTGAATCGGTTAATGGAGGCTTTCAGTGGCACAGATGGGTTACATAGGGTTTTACTACACAATCAGGTGAAAATGAGCAAAACTAGGGTTTTTGTGTTTAAACGGGTAAATGGTTGATATTGGCGGGTAAGCTTTGAATGAATAGTGGACAATTTGTCATATGCGGAGAGTGGGAAGCAGGAGCAGTAAGTGGGTTTCATCGCACCGCTTATGGGAGGTAAATGGTTTTTAGGGAGGACCGCATGATTCCACACATCTTTCGACACATAGCATTGGCACTATTTTGGAAACCGCTCACATCGCACGCTAAAGGTCGACCAAAAGGCCCGTGCGATATGGGCGATAGCCGTCAGATCTGAGGGATCCGATCGGACGGTGGTTGGGGTAATGATGTGACTGATGGATAATGGAGGGCGGGCCCAATATTAATTAAAGGAGTTAATCATATCGGGGCGATTTGATTGGTCACTGAGTTATTAGTTAATCCTGGTGACTAATTAATCCTCATTTAGTATGGCGGGGTTTCGGGTTCTTAATTAACCACAGATTGGTTAATTAATTCCATTTATTGATTTTGTTAAGGTTATATTTAACCACGGGACGGGATATGTAAATATTTGGGATTTTTATAATAATACGGGCGCGGGTGTTTTGTTTTTGGGGAGTTAAATAATAATACAAGTTAAAAGTTAATATGACTTTGTGGAAATTTAACAAGCGCTAAGATAAAACGTTTCCAAAAGTGTATTTCATCATATAACATTTATAACTTAGGCTAATGATATATGAGGGTTTCATGTAGATAGAATGTTTTTTAATTTCCCTAAGTAAAATAGGATTTTACTTAGGAAAAGCTTTATCAAGGAAATGAATGATATTATGGAGGGGTCAATGTTGATGAAAGGGATTTAAGTACTTTAGTTCTTTCAAATTATTGGGTCAAGGATCCGGTCCTTCCAAAAGTCAGAGAAAGGCTCTAAGCCCCTCTAACTTGTTATAGATACCATTTGTTACGAAGCCAGCTCACAAAAAGATAGAAAAGATAGATCAACGCCTTAGAATTCAGCCTCTTCGAGGGGGCAACCTCCTTTACATTACACAAATGAATGATTCCTTGATGATTCAAATGACAAAACCTCCTTTCTATATATAGGAGTCTAAGGAGTCACAATATAACCCAGCCGACCTAACAATAATAATATAAAGGCACAAAAATAACAATAGAGGGATTCTATGGGGCACAATAATAACAATATGGGGACAATAGGGGCACAACAATATTAATAAGGGATACAACTACAATAGTAATGGGGTAATCACTAGTATTATAGGGACCTAACATGCCCCTCTCCTTCAAAAAAGTGTTGTCCTCAACGCTTGAGTAGTTCTGGATGCTTCTGTATAAAATTCTCATCCTCCCATGTGGAATCTTCAGTGGATAAGTTCTTCCACTTGATGAGATACTCCGAAATTGATCGATTTCGTAGCTGTCAAGTTCTTGTTTCTGTGACTGCTTCCGGTTCCAATATAATTTTTCCTTCCTCGTCAAGTTCTGGCAATATTGTTTGAACTGGGAGCTTGTCGCCTATAACCTTCTTTAAACATGAAACATGGAAAACTGGGTGCACTCGAGAAGCTGCGGGAAGCTCCAATTTGTATGCCATAGTACCAATCTTTTGCAACACCTTGTACGGACCATAATACTTTGGTGATAATTTATTATCCTTCTTAGCTTGCTTGAGGGACATTGGTTGTAGCCGTAGGAATACCCAATCACCTACATCAAAACTTCTTTCGTTGCGATGTTGATCTGCCTATTGTTTCATTCTATTCTACGTCAACACGAGCTTATCCTTTAAGAGTTGGAGGACTTTTTGTTGATGCTCGATGTGATGTTCCACTGCTTCAACCTTAGAATTTTCTTTTAAATATGATGTGATGGATGGTAGCTGATATCCATAAAGTGCCATAAATGGGGTTATTTTTGTTGTTGTATGGAAGGACGTGTTATACCACCATTCAGCCAGAGGCAACCATTTGAACCATTGTGTCTGTTTATCAGATACAAAGCAACGAAGATATCCTTCCAAACATCTGTTTACTATTTTAGTTTGCCCATCAGATTGAGGATGATAAGATGAGCTATGAGCTAACTGAATACCGAGACAAGAAAATAATTTTGTCCAAAAATTTACAGTGAAAATGGGATCTCTTTCACTTACAATAATCTTTGGGTTTCCATGTAGCTTTGTTTCCATAAATGCAATAGAAACTATGCTGGCTTTAAATGGATGTGATACTGCACAAAAGTGTGCATACTTGGTAAGTCTGTCAACTACCACCATGATGACACTCTTTCCTCAGACTTGGGTAAACCCATGATAAAATCCATTGAAACCTCCTCCCAACGTTGGCTTGGAATGGATAAAGGTTGTAATAGACCTGGGGTCTTAATTGTTTCAACTTTATTTTGTTGGCAAACCAAACATTCTGCCACAAACTTTTGAATATCCAATTTAAGGCCATCCCAAAAAAATTCCTTCTTAACCCTGTGGTAAGTTTTTTAAAATCCTGAGTGCCCTCCTAAGGGAGAAGTGTGCAATTCCATAAGAATCTTTTGCTTGAGTTGGGAATTCTTACAGAGGTATAAGCGATCTTTGTACCATAACGAATCATTTTTCCAGCTAAATGTATCAGATGTACTGGAATCTTGTTGTAGCTTTCGAATAAGTGCCCACACTTCTTCATCATTCTTCCATTCTTCCCTTGCTTTGTTTATCCAATCTGGTTGGATAATAGAAATGGCGCACAACAATGCTTCCACATCCTCATCCTTTCTTAGGAGTGCATCTGCCACCACATTTTGCTTCCCTTTTTTGTAGATGATTTCAAAGTCATAACCCAACATATTTGTGACCCACTTTTGTTGCTCTTCAGAGGACAATCTTTGTTCTAAAAAGTATTTAAGTCTATCATGATCCGTTTTTACCTTGAAGTGTCTTCCCATTAGGTAGGGTTGCCATTTCTTAAGTGCATGTAGTATTGCCAACATTTCCTTCTCATAAATGGCTTTGTGTAAAAACTTTCCCTAGATTGGACGACTTTAAAAAGAAATGGGTCTTTCATCTTGCATTAAAATAGCACCAATTCCATTTCCTGAAGCATCACATTCCACAATAAAGGTTTTTGTGAAGTCCAGTGTAGCTAAGACCGGTGCTTGGCACATTGCCTCTTTAAGATGTTCGAAGGCCTTTGTTGGTTCTGGAGTCCATGAAAATGCATCTTTCTTCAATAATGTTGTTAGAGGTGCTGCTATTCTCCCGTAATTCTTAACAAACTTGTGATAATACCCTGTCAACCCGAGAAATCCTCGCAGATGCTTTATGGATGTGGGAATTTTCCATTCCTTAATGGCTTTAATTTTGCTAGGGTCTACCTTAACTCCTTCATGAGATACAATATGACCCAGATATTCCACCTCTTGTACTCCAAAGAAACATTTGGATCTTTTTGCATATAATTGTTTCTCCTCCAATAGTTGTAGCACCCTGTCAACATGTTCAACATGATCCTTCCAAGACTTGTTGTAGATTAGTATATCATCAAAAAATAATAACACAAATTTTCTAAGGAATGGTTTGAAAATGGAATTCATCAAACCTTGAAATGTAGAAGGTGCATTGGTAAGGCCAAAAGGCATGACCAAAAATTCATAATGACCCTCATGTGTTCTAAATGTTGTTTTCGGAATGTCTTCAGTCTTCATTCTGATTTGATGATGTCCTGAACGAAGATCCAACTTGGTGAAGTAAATTGATCCATGCAATTCATCCAGTAATTCATCAATGACAGGAATGGGAAACTTATCTTTAATAGTGAGCTTGTTGAGCTCCCTATAATCTAGACACATGCGCCATGATCCATCCTTCTTGTGCACCAATACTACTGGAGCAGAGAAAGAACTTTGACTAGGTTGAATTATACCGGCCTCTAGCATTTCTGCAACCATACATTCAATTTCACTCTTTTGGGCATAGGGATATCTGTACGGCCTGATGTTTGGAGGAACACTTCCTGGAATCAGATGAATAGCATGATCATGATCACGAATAGGTGGGAGACCTTTGGGAGTCTCAAATACCTTGGAATGATTGTCCAAGACTTTTTGGAGATCTGGAGAAATAGATGATTTTGATGTGGAAACATCTAGCGAACATAATTGTGTAATTACACCTCTTTGTTCCTTTTTTAGAAGCTTTGTCATACCGTTAGAGCTTATTATCTTTCCCGGTTTCCTTACAATACCCTTTAATTCAACTTCCTTTCCTTCCACACAAAATTTCATGAAAATTTCTTGAAAATTAAAAGCTATTGTACCCAAGGATTGTAGCCATTGGACTCCTAGTACAACATCAGCACCTCCCATTGGAATGGAAAGCAATGGGCTAGTTAATACATTTTCTCCCATGGATAGCTTGATATTATGGCACTTTCCAGAGCAATTTATTGTTCCTCCATTTGCAACCATCACTTGACACTCTGGTGCTGGATATAGGAAGAAATTCAATTATTTTGCTACCTTACAATGAATAAAATTGTGTGTACTTCCTGAATCAATCAACACTATTACCTTTTTCTTCTTGATTTGTCCTTCTATCTTAATGGTTTGAGGAGTGGTAATTCTAGCCAATGCATTACAAGATATGGTTGGATTCATTTCTTCTTTATCTAGGCTTTGTTCTTCGAGTATATCCTCTTCTTTTGACCTTTCTTGCTCCTTTTCTTCTTCCTCTTCACAATCTATGTAGAATAATTTCTTCTCAGCACACTTATGACCTTTAGTGTATTTGCTATCACAACTGTAACAAAGCCCTTTTACTCTTTTTTCTTCCAATTGTTGTGGTGTCAACTTTATAGGTTGTGGAAGACTAGAGGCAACAACACTTCCATCTTTATAGTTGTGAGTGGTATGCTTCCTGGTTGCCATAATTTTGCTTTCCATTTTTCTTGCTAACCTAAATGCCTTCTCTAATGAATCAGGTTCCCAAAGGCGAACATCATGTTGGATATTATCCATTAAATTCCCTATGAACACATCAATCCTATGCTCCTTTGGAATATTTTTTACCCTTATGTTCAATTTTTGGAACTCCTCAATGTGCTCCATTATTGAACCCTTTTGTTTGAGACTTATCAATTGGCTAAAAAAAGTGTTGTTTTTTGTATCCTCATAATGTGCTGTCAATTCTTCCATAAAAATTGCCCAAGTGATAATTTTTTTACGAGAGAAAAGCCATTGATACCATACAAACTGATTTGGTTCCAAATATAAAGTTGCAATACGTACCTTTTGTGTGTTTTGCACATTATTGAGATCGAAAAATTGCTCCATCTGTAATATCCATGTTGCGAGATCCTTGCAATCAAACTTCCTCATATCGATTTTTGGAATATGGTGGGTCTTCAATCCAACATTAGAGTCTATGAAGTCATGATTAACATTTCTTTTGTTTGCATCATGAGTTTCCTTTACTACCCTTTCACCATTAGTAAGTATTTCTTGTAGAAAATTTGTCAAATTTGTCTTCAAATCTGCCATGCCTGTCTTCAAATTTGTGTTCAAATATATCTTCAAATTGTCCATCTTAGCTTCCATGCCATTCATCTTAGCTTCCACGCCATTTATCTTAGCTTCTGTTAGCTTTTGTGAGAGTGACATTTGTTGCACTTGGTCTTGTAATTTTGATATATCATGTATCATTTCTTCCTCTTCTTCATGAGTCATGCTAGAGCTTTCAGGTTGCTTACTAGGTGTTTGCATTTTCTTTCCTCGAGGCATCAGTTACCAATAATAATTCTCTACTATGCCCTTTGAATTCCTTCAAAATAATTTTTCAAACCAAGCTTAAGCAAGAATTTAAAAAAATATACACACCTTTTTTCACTTTGTAGGAGCTTGATATTGCCTCTGATGTATCTCTGTAATTTCGGATCATCTAGTTTTGAAATTGCGACCTGCAGTAGCCCTTTGTGTCCTCTTTCCAATGCCACCGTCTGATCCAAATTTGATTCTCCAAGGAAGAGTTATGCCAAATCTCCCATAGTGACCTGATTATAGACTAGTTCAGTAGAGCAAACTTGTACGACGTGCCACGTGTCCCTGTTTCGACCTTTGGCTCTGAAAAATATACAGAAGAAACTACAGTTTGTCCTCTTCCTGTACCTTCTTACAAAATTTCAATCTGATACTCACAGAGAAAGTTATGACGATTTTGCCCAGGTCACCTGTTTGGAATGTAATTCAGGAGTCTGCAAAAAGACCAACTTCCTCAGATCATATCTCTGCAAATATAGCACAAAAAGCTCTGAAATTCAGACCCGAAGTTCAGTGCAATTTCATGTCAAATGGGTTTTTTTTTCGCTTCTGCAACGTCACAGAAAAAAGTTATAGCGAAAATACCAAGATGACCTATTTGGAGCAGCGAAACCCTAGAATCCAAAAGCTCTGATACCAAATGTTACAAAGCCATCTCACAAAAAGATAGAAAAGATAGATCAACACCTTAGAATTCAGCCTCTTCGAGGGGGAAACCTCCTTTACGTTACACAAATGAATGATTCCTTGATGATTCAAATGACAAAACCTCATTTCTATATATAGGAGTCTAAGGAGTCACAATATAATCCAGCCGACCTAACAATAATAATATAAAGGCACAAAAATAACAATAGAGGGATTCTATGGGGCACAGTAATAACAATATGGGGACAATAAGGGCACAACAGTATTAATAAGGGATACAACTACAATATTAATGGAGTAATCACTATTATTATAGGGACCTAACACCTTTAGTAGTTAGGGGAAATTAGTGGTTTTTTTAGGGGAAAATGAAGTAGGAAAGTTAATCAATTTGACTTTGTTTCTTTGATGTGATGTCTTCAATGTGAGTTATGCTTTGTGTAAGTGATGAAAGCAAAATATTTAAGCATTAAACTTAACCATTCACCACACATTTGTTCTGCAACCAATCATCTACTTACCCTTCCTACTTACCCTAGCATTTTTACTTCTTTATTAGGGTGCACTTAAACTGGCAAACCCTTATCACACTTTCTTTTCTTTTACATATAGAAGCCTGTCTAAGTCTACACCTATTACATCCAAGGGCTCATATTAAACTGTTGAGCTCCTTTTATTCACTCTACCTATCTACTTATCTGCCAAGATTAAACGGTTTGGACAGATCTTTATTCTCTATCTATAAAACATGAAATTGAAAAATATGAACTAGCCAAGCTTAAGTTGTTTGACTATTCATAGATTGTGGCATGGGTGACAAGTTGCACACAACCTTTATTTCACAAAAGTAAAAAAGTAGTGGCACTTAGACTTGCACACTTTCATGGTCTTTTCTTTTTGTTGGGGTTCATTTTCTTTCATTTTTTCTGACCTTTTTCATTCTTTTTGCCCTTTGATTTTTCTTTTAGGGCATACCCTCTTTACATTTTTTAATTTTTTATTTTTCACAAATATGGAAAAAATTTGCAATAAGCAAAGATATGAACATATTTCAGAGCTAACCCAAGTCAATCATGATATATGACACCTATTGGTATAGGAACCTAACAGCGGCTTCACTTGGGGATGGCATTTCCTTGTGAAATGTCAAGAACTGTAGACCAATGGCCCTTGAAAGACCTTGATTGTGCTCTACAATCTTTATCTTGCCTGATGCATTGGGCCAATCCCACACATGTATATGCTCCATTGCATAATCTTTGTGACTAAAACTTTTGAACTGAAAATACACCCTTTCTACAAACTGAAATCTGATTTAACATAACCTTGCTGTTGAAAACTGAATTTATTCAAACCAAAATCTTACCTACTTACTCTAATCAGCTTTTTGACTACTGGTTAGGTAAAATGAAATAGCCAATGCAACCACTCAAGCATCATATACATTGGTGACTTTTGTTGCTTGTGCTTGTCAGTGGTTAAAATTGAGATCTTGAAATCAAATATAGCTTTGTTAACCTTTGAGAAGATCAGGAAATTCCTGATTTCCTTTGTTGACTCTAGAAACTGTAGAAAAGGATCTTGTAAAATATATACACTATTCTTGAACTGATTCAAACAACTATATAATTGTTCTGGATAGCCTCCATGCCATGAAACTGAAATGTCACTTTTATCTTTACCACCCTGCAAACTTTTAGATGAGCATTGTGATGATACTTCTATTGATTGAAATGTCTGGCTGGTGAAACCATTATCATCTTGATTTTGACTCTCATAGTCTGTTGATGGAGAAAAATTATGATTGCATTCATTATCAAACTCATCAGTTATGGGATCATGAAAAACTTGGGAGGATTGATGCAACTTATTACATATTGGTTTGAATGGAACTTCATAAGTTTCTACAAGCTGCTCACCCTTTTCTTTAGAGATTTTATACCACATTCCCTTTAAAAATTGAAATGATTCAAAATAAAGAGGCAAAGAAGCTTCACTTATTTCCAAATTTTCTGCATTTTCTTCCTCACTTTCATAGCTGAAATGAACAAGCTGATCACTATTCTCAAGTTGGTGAAACTGGATTTCCTTATTCCCAAAACTAGCCTCTGATTGCTCTGTAAAGTTAGTTTGGATTTGAAGAACATAATTATCATCATACTGATCATATTTGGGCAAATCATCAAAAGAAGTAATGTCATCAAACACACATTAGATCGAAGCTTTCTCCTCCACATATTGCTTTATAAATCTATCTTTTGATCTATGGTAGTTGGAATTAGCAGAAATTTGTTCATGATTCTTAATCTCTTCTTGTACTGATGGCTGCAATATATTGACCAAAGGATAATGGTAATCCTGCCATATAAGATCTTCTGGATGATTTGTACCAGGAAAACAAACCTCATTCCAAACTGCTGCTTGATTTAAGTGATTGGTCAATTGTTTCTCCTCCTTATTATCCACTGTAGCCAAGTGCTCTGAATACTCTTGATCTTCATCAAATATAACAACCTTATCACATACAACAGGAAAATCCTTATCATTATCTTTGTCATATAGAAGCTTGCAAGGGAGTTGCAAACTCTCATTAATTTTAGATGAAAGATCATGATCTATCAAAGTATGTTGTCTTATTTCATTTACATGCAAGGAAAGAAAATTTGTGACATGGTTTTCATCAAATAAATTTGACTGGTCTTTAATTTCTGAAGAAACCACTACTTGTTGAAGATGGTCTTGTGGTTCAATATTTTTAAGCTCTATTGCCTCTACCTCCAGATCTCCGGACTGTTGTTGGTTTTCATTGTTGTTTTCTATTTGAGCAAGTTCAGGGAACTGAATTTCTTCTTTATTCTGATTAGTTTGTTGTGCTACAAGAATTGTTTCCTGTGGGGAAACTTCATGGGCCTCTAAACAACATACATCATCTTTTTCTTTCTAAAGGGAAGATAATTCAAGCAAAGCTTCCACTTTTTGAAAAGGCTTTTCTTTTAAAACCTCTAATATTTCATGATCCATGAACGGATCATCATCATCATAGTAATTTTCAAGATATTGAATAAAACTTTCAAAATTGTCACAACAGTCTTGAATTAGCAATAGAGATGAATAACTTTCCTTGTATTTGTCATGAAATGCAGCATGAAAATGCTTTAAAGAACATATGCTAGAGGCTAGTAGATTTTCATACCAAGATCTAGCTTTTTCTTCTAAAGTTACCATAAATATTTTCATAAGACAATCTTCATGGAATTTGACTTTAAACTTTCGAATGTGCATATGAAATTTTAATAAATGTAAAGTAGCATCATCTCCTATTTCATCTTTAAACAATGGAAGATTTTGTGACCAATTAAAGTTGGGCAAAGGATTTGGAAAACCTAGAATCTTTGACCTGTCCAAAGGAGCATACCTGCGTTGATTTATTGAATTCATCTTGAAAACACTCAATGCTAAAATTGGGTCACCGTAGGTTCTCAACAACTCTGGATTCTTTTAGTAGTCTTGAGTATTTGAGGCTTCTTGATTGGAAAGTGATCATCATAAGATTCAAAAGGATGATATATATTTACAATTTTCAAAGGAAAATAATTAAAAAATTAATCTAAAATCTTCTCTAAAATACAATATACATTGGAAAACTCTATCAATTTAGAAAGAACATAATGTCTTGGATAACAATCCAAGTTAAAAGCCTGATCTTTTCATATTGTTCTTTCAGGTTCATTCCTCTAGTGGAGTCTTAGTTGTGAAATTGATGTGGAGTCGCCAGGTGGATGATTTTAACCTTTGTGTGTCTGATCACTGTCCACCATCATAGATCAGATCTAAACCTGTAAAACAATTCTGAAGAAAAATAGTAAATAACTTCAAATCATTCCTTTAAGATACATAAAATATTTAATTTAGTGCTTTCTCAAAGGTTTATTTTAACTAAGGATTTGTTCTTCCCCAGTATGGTCGCCACTATGTTATCACTCAAATTTTCCCTTAGAAGTTATCAAAAGAAGGGACACTCCGAGGTAACCACAAACCAATCTTTTAAGTACAGAATCTAGCCAATCTATACTCATAGCGGGCTCTCTCTTTATGATTTAGCTTTGTTTTGTGAGATATTAGGCTAGCTATGAAAGCTTGTAGGGGATTTTTGGTTAGATGGTGGAATTCTGGGAACAGATGGATAGAGCAAGGCCTTCAAGCCATTGGGCTATGGAGTCAATTGAATACTGGCTTAACTGGATCAGATCACTTACTAAAGGGAAAACTCACAGGGCAAGATAGTAAAACAAAAGGCAAATGTCAAGTTCAAGTGGATGAGATGGTCTTAACCAGGGAGAAAGGGCAATGAAGAATCCTTTAACCGGGGTCAAGATGAGGAATAGAAGAGGCCTATCAACAAAGGGAAATTAAGAATTCTTTGTTCAATTGAGCCAAAGGGATAAACTACGAAGTAAGGGAGCATTCAAGAATTCCCTAACTATGATAGTCTAGAAGAAAACATTAAGAAAGATAAACCTTTTAAAACATATTGCAGCAAAGCAAATTCTGAGATATCATTATTTCGTTTATCATTCAGATTTCATGAAAACACATATGATTATTAATAAACAGAGGAAAAACAATACTAAACAAGAGATATAGAATACTTATTTGATTTTTGTTTGACACAAGTATCCTGTAAACTGCCTTAGCTTTATTCCTTGATCCAGCAAGCCATACAAATGTTGGTATAATAGCACTTCAATTCCAGGAAAAAAATAATAATAATAATAATAATAATAATAAATAAATAAATAAAATAAAATAAAAATAAATAAAAATAAAAATAAAAATAAATAAATTAAATTAAAATAAATAAATAAATGTCTATAGAAATGTCGTAGAATCCACCTAAAATACTTCAAATGAAGAAGTATTTATACTAATTCTAAACTGAAATATCTTGAAAAAATATCAAGATTGGTTCACAAATATCTCAAACTGTTTTACAATAATAGAACTTGAATAAAGGACATTCAAAACTAATGAATCTATTTGGAACTATTTCTATGGATTTATGGTGACAAAGAAGAGAAATTCGAATTTGGTAGCAACTCTTAGTTGATGATGAGGCATCCCAGTCACTAACTGCATCCTTCCTTTGTGCATTCTGCCCCAGAAATTCTGCAAACTTAGGGTCCAATGATACGCTTGTATATCTCAATCCAAGATAGATATGTAAAAAGTGAAAGATATTATTGTAGATAAGAATGTTTCTGAGATAAACCTCTCTCAGTTTCCCAAAATTCAGCTCCAACTATTCACAATATGCTCTGCAAAAAGATGTCAAAAACAAGACTTTGCACAAACTGAAAATAGGCTGTGAAGACATGCACTTATCTCCTTTTTGGTAATACCTGTGTAAAAAGTGAGAGAGGTTTTTGTATATTGGCCTTTTCGAAACAAAAAATTCCTCCATTTTTTCAAAATAAGTCTTGGATTGGTCACAATAGTTTCTACAAAACTATGACTTAAACAGGAAATTTCTGAAGAATGTACCATTTCTGCTCTGATTTCATCTTTTAACCTTGAATTTATTTTAACTGTTTTTCACTTTTACTTTGGATAAACTTCATTGTTGCTGGTGAAAGTGTTTTCATCTCTGTTTAACCCTTACTGCATCCATGTTTACTTTTTACTGTTTACTTTTACCACTCTATTTTTCATCTGTCTTTACTTTGACATGAATTTGTATGCTCTGTAACTGTCTTCCCTGTTGTTTATCTTCATGCTAGCTGATTTTCTTGACTTGGTCTTCAATTTGATACTCTTTAATCCTGATACACTTTGACTGTTCTTTACTGTGTCCTTTTAACTTCACTGTATATTTTAGGTTTTTTACTGTCTGTTTCAACAGTAAATCCTTTTAATTTCATGTTTTCCCTCTGCTTGTCTTTTAACTGTATGTTTTATTTTCCATCTCTGTTTGAATAGATTTGATAACAATCTTGGAGTAAACAGGTCTTATGACTAGTATTAATACTGTTTATCCAAGGCTGTGGTCTTCTGATCACCTGTAAAACAAAACAAATTGTTAAGAAAGCATTGGTTTGCAGGGGAGGTTGAAAAGGTTTCATTTGAGCTTGAAAGGTCTGTGGAGTGAGTCCAGAATGCTTTTCGGGAGGTAAACCATGCTCGAATCGGTTAACAGAGGCTTCAGGTGGTGCAGATGGGTTACATAGGGTTTTACTGCACAATCAGGTGAAAATGAGCAAAACTGGGGTTTTTGTGTTTAAACGGGTAAATGGTTGATATTGGCGGGTAAACTTTGAATGAACAGTGGAAAATTTGTCATATGCGGAGAGTGGGAAGTGGGGGCGGTAAGCGGATTTCATCGCACTGCTTTTGGGAGGCAAGTGGTTTTGGAGGAGGGTCGCGCGATTCCATTGATCGATTGACACGTTGCATCAGCGAGTTTTGGAAAACCGCCCATATCACGCGCTTAACGTTCGACCGAAGGGCCCACGCGATATGAGCGATAACCGTCGGATCTGGGAGATCTGATCGGATGGTAGTCGACGATGGAAAGTGGCAGGGAGTTAACTGGAGTGGTCCGACCATAATTAAATGACTTAATCATATTGGCGGTGGTGTGATTGGACGATAAGTTATTAATTAATCTGGATGATTAATTAATCCTTTATTAGAATGGCAAGGGGTTTGGCTCTTAGTTAATCGCAGGTCGATTAACTAATCCCATTTATCAAACTTTATTATGGTTATTTTGCAAACCAATGGGGTGGGATACGTATTTTTGGGATTTTTTAATAGTAATATGGGTAATGGGTAGTTTTATTTTTGGGAGTTAAATAATAATACAAGTTAAAAGTTGATATGACTTTGTGGAAATTTAACATGCGCCAAGATAAATCATTTCCGAAAGTGTATTTCATCATATAACATTTATAACTTAGGCTAAATGAATATGAGGTTTTAGAGATATGGAAATGTTTTAATTTTCCCCAAGTAAAATAAGATTTTACTTAGGAAAATCTTTATCAAGGGAATGAATGATTTTAGGGAGGGGTAAATGTTGATGAAGGGAATTTAAGTACTTTAGGTATTTCAAATTATTGGGCCGAGGGTCCGGTCCCTCCAAAAGTCAGAGAAATGCTCTGAGCCCCTCTAATTTGTTTATAGGTACCTTTAGCACTTAGGGGAAATTAGTGAATTTTTAGGGGAAAATGGAGTAAGGAAGTTAATTAATTTGACTTTGGTTCCTTGATGTGTTGTCTTCAATGTGAGTTATGCTTTGTCCAAGTGATGAAAGCAAAAGATTTAAGCATTAAACTTAACCATTCATCACACATTTGTTCTGCAACCAATCATCTACTTACCCTTCCTACTTACCCTAGCATTTTTACTTCTTTATTAGGGTGCACTTAGACTGACAAACCCTTTTCAAACTTTCTTTCTTTTACATAGTGATATCTATCTAAATCTAACCTTATTACATCCAAGGGCTCAGATTAAACTGTTGAGCTCCTTTTATTCACTCTACCTATCTACTTATCTGCCAAGATTAAACTGTTTGGTCAGATCTTTATTCTCTATATCTAAAAACATGAAATTGAAAACATGGAATAACCAAGTTTAAGCTATTTGGTTACCATGGATTGTGGCATAGGTAACAAGTTGCACACAATCTTTATTATGCATAAAGTAAATAGTAGTGGCATTTAGGCTTACACACTTTCATGGTCTTTTCTTTTTTGTTGGGGTTCATTTTCTTTCATTTTTCTAACCTTTTTCATTCTTTTTTCCCTTTGATTTTTCTTTTAGGGCATACCCTTTACATTTTTTATTTTTTTATTTTTCACAAATATGGAAAAAATTTGCAATAAGCAAAGATATGAACATATTTCAGAGCTAACCCAAGTCAATCATGATATATGACACCTATTGGTATAGGAACCTATCACTCTGACAATGGAAATAGTCATTCTTTCTCTCATCTTGTATCCTTCCATCATCATCCCTAATGTGAGTCCATCAGTCACATTGCTATGACTCTCATGCCTTTGTTGAGGAATCCGCATTGCCTCACCGCTAGCAGGCCCTCTTCTCTCTACTTTCACACATTTATTCGAGGAGAGTGGTCTAGAGGGCGGTGTACCTTGGTTCCAACTTTCCTCATTTCTCTGTGCCTCATATCAAGCAAAGGGAATCATGATTTGCCTTTGACTTGGTTGTTTCTCGCGTGCTCGACTCCATCTCATTATCGCACGATCAAGAATCATAAACTTGATGGTATGGTAGTCTAGTATATTGTACCAATACTTTTCAGGTGTGTGTGAGATGTTCCAGACCTCATGAGGGGGTGGCCCTTCAGCTATCCCCCCACATGCCCAAATGTTAGCCCATTATGATCCAACCTCATATGCAGTTCCGTAGATTTGACTAGCTCGGTTCCCATCGCTTGCAATGCCCACGACATGCATGTCTTATTCATATGACCCATTCGGATCTTCAGAGACATTTCTTGTGCAACAGAGCTTATTTGGTTGTGATTCCCCTCACCATGTTATCTTAAGGGGCATTATGTCTCATCTACTCACATCAACAGATGTTATTCTATTCAGTCTTGACCTCTATTTTCCAGGAATATCATGTATATGGGCTCATTGTATTATTGTATCACATTTTGGCCCATTGATGCCAACATATCATGTACTTTGTAGCTCAGTCCCACATTGTTGGTCACACCATTATTATTTGTACTCAGTTATCTCAGTAGGTATAGGCATGCCTCGCCTGCCTCATTTGAGATAATGTACTCCAAAATAAAAGGATACTTATATCATATTAGTAGGTCTCACCCTCTCCATTTCTTCGTCCTTCCTTGCATTGCTTCAACTCTCTCTTTCTCTCTCTCTCGCTATTACTCCCCTTTGGTGTCTCGTGGAAGTGTAACTGACAATGTATTTTGGTCATACGATTTTCCCCTGATGCTCGTATGTTTAGGGGCAATCTGTTATCACCTAAAAAATGATCACCTAGCCATTTCTAACTAGGTGGATCAAAATACACCATGTAGGATTAATTTTACCATAGTAAAATCACTTTCACCATAGGAAATAATTTAGTAAACCATTTTTATTATAAAAAAAAAATTAAATTAAAAAACCCCATGAAAATAATTGAATAAATCATTATTTATTTAATTTTCTCTAGAAATAATTATTAAATCATTATTTGATAATTATTTCTTAACACATTTGACTAAATCACCTTGGAATAATTAAATAAATCATTATTTATTTATTATTCCTTATTCTTATTTTTGGAATAATTGTTAAACCATGATTTAATCTTTATTTCAAATTCACACTTTCCTTAATCCTTGTAAAGTGATTAATAAATCATTTTATTTGTTAATTACTTCAACCAATTTTCTAAATAGATATATTTGACCACTTTGAATATCTTTTCCTCTCCAAAAAATATAATAAATTATTCCTAACGGTTAGATCTTGATTTGGTCAATAATACTTTATTATTTTCCAATTTCTAATTTAGCCCAATACTTTGTTATAAATATGAGCGTTTTCTATTCATTCTTCACCATGATCATTTTCATCGTCACCATTATCATCTTATTTCATTTGAGCTCTCATTTGAGTTCCATCTTGCTTTTGGGTTTTTCTGCATATTGAGAGAGAGAAAACAGATCGTTGAAGCACAAGGACATCAAAAGGACCTATCTCATGGAGGGGGATTTACAGACCCATGTTGTAAATATTCTCTACCTGGTGTTTCAATAAAATTAATATTCATTTAAAATCTTCTATTAGGTTATTACACTTCTTTTTTCTGTTGCTCTATGTTTTGGGCTTGCATCAGATGTTTTCTTGCAGGCTTTTATCATGTTTTATCGCAGATTTGAAGCATAGAAGCATCAAAATCTTGTTGTTAGGGTCACTTGTCACCAGTGACTTAAGTGAAGCATTTTTTGTACTCATACTTATAATTTTCATAATAACACCCTAATCCTAGCCTAATAAGACCTAAAGTCCTAAATCTAAGGATTGTCATAAAAACCCTAAGACTATCACAAAAGAAAATATTTGTTTGAAATTTGAAGATATCATCTTAATGTGGATCTTACACCAGTTTGTAGAGGAAGTCAAAATCTTTCCCTCCAACTCCCTACGGTTGAAGAGAAAATAATTTTTGAAGTTAAAAATATGTTCAAATCAACAATGTCTGTAAGTCGACTTGAGTAGGCTCACATTAGACATGACGATCCTACAAGGGACATGTCCCTTCAAAATATGGCAAAACCACTATAAATATAAACCTTGACTCCTCTATTTTGGTAAGAAATTCAGATCAGAAAAAGTGCAGAATAGAGAAAGGAGCTAAAAAGGGTGAAGTTCATATAAGCTTTCTGTTGGGAAAATTGTAGAATTGCTTCTTGGTATTTTTGTGGTTAAGGTCTTAAGGATATAACCTTGTTTAGAGAAGAAATACTCAACTTCTCCCTATTTTTTGGATTGCATACCTAAAATTTAGATAAAAAAAAGTGCAAAACAACCTATGACAGAGGGTGGTAACTGTAATTTCGGCTTGTAGCTTTTCTCTGTAACCTTGGCCTCCTGCAACCCTGAAATTTGGCTTGTAATAGACCTGCAATTATGGCCTTATGTCCAGTCACCTCATGCTTGTAATTCAGCCTAGTTGCATATAACTGAGATCTATGGAAAATAATATAATTTACATTTTTGTATCTGTTGTGATAGCTTTATAGTGTCAATCACTAGCAGACATATTAGAGCACATTTCAGGTCCGAGTTTTTTGGAGTAGGTTGCAACATTTTTGGGAGCATTCCGTAAGCATACACAGTTACATATTGGCCCAACTATGAAGTGAATTTAGGAGCAGAATGCGGTGATTCTTCAAAATAAACTTTGGATACATTGAAGCAAACTTTTGGAAGAGTTCTTGGAGCAATTTGTAGTGGCATTAGTATTTCAGACTTCTACATGTGAGGCCCAGTACCCTTTAGCAACAACACTTTCAGATTTGGTTTGGTATCTTTTAGAAGATCACTCCTAACTTGAGAGTTCTTTTTGGACTGTGGGAAAGTGGACATGTGGTTATATTGACTTATACCTTTGCTTGTGAACAAAAACGTATGCATGACACTTGGATTGAAGACCTTGTAGCATTTGGATAAAGCACATTTCAAAGAGTTCACCTCACTCTTTTAAAGCAGAAAACATGTTGACTTGTATAGTGATTTAGTCTCCTTTTGTGAACAAAACTAGGAAAATTGAAATATAGTATTTAGATATACTTTGGTGAAGACTTATAGGAGATGCTAAGCACTGTAGAAAACTTTTTTAAGCTAACTTTGGAGAAGGCCTGTTTGTGAGCATCTAGTACCTATATTGAAGAACCTTTGAAGTGCTTGAAGACTTGGTTGGAAATTTTCTTGAAGATATGGACTAACTATGAACAACGGAAAACATCAAGCCAAGGACAGTAAAGACTTTGAACTATTGAGCATTGAAGCCTACAATTATAGGAGCCTTTGTGAAACAATCTTTGAGATTAGAGAAGAATCATTGACCCTTATTGAAGAAGTCTCATTGAATACTTGTCATGTTTATATAGGTCGCTTACTGAGGCATACATCCTTTTGGCATTGTTGAAGATCTATTGAAGACATGAATAAGCAGATTTTAGGGGCATTCCTGGAGACTAGATGTATTGTTGAATCCATCATGGAGTGATATTGGAGAAAATTGCTTGGGTATCATGAAGAGTCTTGGAGACACATTTTGTGATTACTAAAGTTGGCATTGATGAGATAAGTTCTATGGAGTTAAATTGAGAAAATTATTGAGGGTGAACTTCAAGATATTGTTAGGGCTTATTGCAGGAGACATTGGAAGCCTTGAAGAACTATTGATCCTATCTTAAACAATAGGGTTGGTGCCCTAGAGGATTGGAGTCCTCAAGAAGATCAAGTTGGAGCCTCCACTAGTTGAGATGGTTGGAGCCCTAGAGCATTGGAGTCTTGAAGAAGACCAAGTTGGTGCTTGTTGACGTCCAAGTTGGAGCCTGGTGGAATTGAAGGTTGGAGTCTTCATCTAGGGTTGGACCCATTAAGGAATCATAAGTGTGATTGTACAAATTGGAATTTGAATTGTTGTAATAGAGTATTGGAGTCCTCGTCATTTGTTGTTAAAAAAGTTATTTATTTTGTTATTATTCATTTTGTATTTTGTTCATAAGTGATCTTAATACTAGCATAAAAACAAAAATTGTAAAACAAATACTAATTCACCCCCCCCCCCCACAATGTTTCCAACATGGAAAACATGTAATCTATAGGTCATGAATGAATATTTGATTATAAACTGATAATCTTCATCTAAGAATCACCAAGAAAGTTCCAATCCCTCTCTAGCTAGTTGCAATAACACTTGTTACTCCATGCATTCATCAACCATTCAATAACTTACCAAAACATGACATGAGCCATAAATAGAATACATCATATAACTAGCATAGAAACCATGAAAAAGCAGCTAGAATATCACCATCATAATAAATACAAATGCTCATAAATTACAGTAGGAAAATAGATCTTATTAACATATGAAAATTCCAACCAAGTCAAGGACTTCCACGTACCACCCGACCATAAATTGGATTGAACCAAATCTCTCTCTCAGCCAATCACCCTCGCACCATATTCCAAGCATGAATGTGGAAATCTCATGGAACAAACCAAACAAAACCAAACCATGGCTTCCATAGGCCAAGCCACCTTAAACCTCATCCACAGTGATTCCACCCTTGTGGTATGGAAATCACTAACATCAACCAAATTTATCTCTACCCAAGTTGTCCAGGGCTCCAAGAACTAGTAACTCAACCCATATCCTTCCAGGGCTCCAGATAATTTTTTCCATATGCAGCTCCAAGGACTAGTAACTCAACCCACCAAGGAATCTAGAGAATTTGGCCTAACCTACGGCTCCAAGAACTAGTAACTCAACCCAAGTTTATCCAAGGATTCTACAGTGTTTGTTCCAACCCACATGCATCAAGAACCTGAGCACCAATCATAAAAATAAGTGGAAAACCCACAACACCATGCCTATCCAAGAAATGGAAAGGTAAGACTAAAACCACTATCAATCCAGACAAATCTCCATGCTAATGACAACACATAACCAGAGAATCACATGCATATACCATGCATCCAAAAATCAGCAAGGAAATCAAACATGCAACCTGTTATCTGCAAAGCAATCCATTTTTTTCTACTGATCCAACTGTTCCCTTATGCTCCGTTACTTTCCTTTTTTTTCTTTTTCCAATCCAAGTGATTGCTAGAGTGCTCCCAAAATGCTCTAAGTGTGCAAGAGTATGAGAGAATGAGAGAGCCAAAAATTGAACTGACAAAAGTTGTAATGACCAAAAGCTGTGAAATGATTCTCTGATGCCTTTTTATTATTGATGCTTTTATTATCTTCATTTTCTTCATTTTTCCTTTAATTTCCCTTGCATGCAAATTTGTGTCTCTTCACTTTCCTTCTCTCCTATTTTCCTTTATTTCCTTAATAAAATGCCAATTATTTCATTTTTTCCTTCACCGATGCCTTTGTCAATTTCCATATCCATTATTAATCACAAGTGATGTCCACCAAAGTATTTTTCCCAATATTCATCTTGGAATACATGTCCCATGACCCTAGTCTTATTTTATTTTCATGGAAAAGCAACAAGGGGTTGTTACACCCCCTCCAGTCAATCAAAGTTTTTCATACTCTGAATGGTATGGAGATATTATAACCTATCTCCAGACTTTGCAGTTTCCAATTCACTTGAGTACTTCAGCAAAATGTTCTTTAAAATTGAAATTTGTAATATATTTTATAGTAGATGGTAAATTGTATTCGAAAGACCTAACGGGTGTCTTACTTAATTATACTCTTCCAAATCAAATTTATTACCTTATTCCTCAACATCACAGTGGTGTATGTGGTGGTCACTATGCTTGGAAGGCCATTGCACATAGGATTCTAAGGAGCAGTCTATATTGGCCCACATTGTTTGCAGATGTAAGAAAAAAGGTTTGAGCCTATGATCAATGCCAAATCTTTCCTAGGAAGCAAAAACTAGTTGTGTTTCCATTGAAACCTATTATATCTGAAGTGCCCTTCCAACAATGGGAGCTAGATTTCATTGGTGATATCCACCCTCCTTCTAGCAGTCAACATCGCTGGATTATAACTGCCACAGATTATTTTACTAAGTGGTTCGAAGTCATTCCTATGAGGAAAATTAATGATAAGGAAGTGATGGACTTTGGGTGCCTTAATAAAATTATTTCTCATAACACTAAACCCTTTTCCTCTGCAATATTTCAATTTTTTTGTGATAATTATGAGGTGAGTTTAGGAAATTTGAAAGCCTATTACACATAGGGGAACGGTTTGGTCGATTCCACTAATAAAAACATTTTGAAAATTCTAAAGAAATCCTTAAATTCTAAAAATAACAACTAGCACATTATGTTGAAATATCTTGTTTGGGTAGATAGGGTTAGTACTAAAAAATATATTGGTACCTCCCCTTTGCAATTAGTATACAGTCTAGATGTTGTCATCTCGCTTTACCTTGGCACGAAAATCATGAAAAGATTATAAGAAATTAATGAATAAGAAATGACTTGCAACATATGTTTAATCAAATGGTCCATGTACACCAAGAAAGAGAGAAATTATATCATAAAATTGCTAGATATTGGGCTAAAATCAAATAGACATTCGACAAGTGTGCTAGGGATAGAGTCTTTCTCCCTAGTGACTGGGTCTTAAAATGGGACAAGAGAAATGAAGAGCTAGGTAAACATGGAAAATTTTATAATCTATGGTTGGTTCCCTTTATCATCGGTTGTATTAAGGGAGATAATACTTTCTCCCTCAAGAATTTTGAGGGTGAAGAAGTTGGCCCTTCAATGAATGGCCAATTTCTTAAACACTATCTCACGTACTGAAATCTTTCCAAGCCCAAAAAAAACAAATAAATAAATAATCTCTTGTATATAGTCATGGTCAAAATGTACGTGGTATGTTAATAACAGTAATTGTTCCAGTTTAGTAAAAACGGGAAAATAATAATAATAATAAGAAGAAAAACAAAAAACTAGATTTTTTGATATCTATAACTCCTGAGTGTTACAATGAGGCTAAAATGCCTATTTATTGTTGAGAAACAATGGAAAACCCTAAACATCCAAAAACCTAACCTTAGAAGATGAAACGCCAAACTGTGGGCCCCGTTTGGGTAAATTGGTACATCAACTTCCCGGGGTCGTAACTTTGGCATACGATCTCTGTTTGACGCGCACAATATCTCGTTAGAAAGATCTATCCGAGAACTACAACTTTGGGAAGAGAAATAATGGTCTATGGACCCATGTTACTCCTAGTTTTCCCAAAAATGTCTTTTAGGGCGTCAAAATGGCTTTGGAATTTCAAGGCCCAAAAAACTGCTAAAAATAGTAAATTGTGCTACAATTAAGGAAACTGGAAAGCTGAAAGAAAAAATTGTGGGGGTCCAAGTGGACTTGACGGGTGGCCACAAATATCCACCTGGATCATTCCTCCCCCCTTAGCAAGCAATGGTCCCCATTACGTTGAGTTCCTCCATGAGATGAGGAAACTTCTGCTGAACTTGGTCCCCGGTGAGCCACTTGCCCTGGTGAAGGAATTGGCCTGCTTTGACAACTCGATACAGTTGGATATTCTGCTGGCGAGTGTGCTTGATCTATGTATCCATGATCCAATCAGTTGCACCTTGTTCCATGCAATTTGGATTTAACTTTGTGAGTATGAGCTGTTCTACAATGTCGGATGTGTCTAGTAATGGTGGAAAGTATGGCCGAAGGCAGTCCACATTGAACACTGGGTGTAGGCCAAGGAATGGGGGAATGTTGAGCTCAAATGCATTGTCTCCCACAGCCTTGGTAATGGTGTAAGGACCATATCGGAGTGGTCTGAGTTTCCAATAGGCTCCGGTAAGGCGTTCCTTTTGCAAATGCAACCAGATATTGTCGCCCACTTGAAACTTGTGTGGCACCCGATGTTGATCATGTCGCTACTTGTACTTGGTATTTGATTTCTCCATAATGTCATGGACCTGCTAGTGAATATGTTGGATGTGCTCAATGAAGTTGTTTTCTTAATCTGTTTCGGACTAGACATGAGCTGAATCTGCATGAGTAGCTGCAAATGGCATGGCCACATCAATGGGACATAGTGGCTAGAATCCCAAGCCCACCTGAAAAGTGTTGTGGCCAGTCGAGCTGTGGAGAGCACGGTTGTAGCTGTGCTGAACATAGGGGAGGCTCTCATCCCATGTGTGTGGATGCTTCGAGTTATACATGCGCAGAATGTGTACGATCATCCTGTTGACAACCTCTGTCTGGCCATCAGTTTGAGGATGGAAGGCTGTGAACTTAGTGATTTTGGTGTCTAGTATCAACCAGAGACTGGACAAAAAATGTATTGAGGAACCTCTTGTCCCGATCTAAGACGATAGACTCTGGGATCCCAAAGTGTACCCACACTCGTTCAAAGAAGAGTTTAGCAGTGGCTTTTGCTGTGATATTCTTCTTGCAGACCACCATAATGGCCATCTTCGAGAACCTGTCGACAACCACAAAAACACATTCATTTCCATGCTTAGTAGAAGGAAGGCCCAACATATAATCCATGGAGATGGATTCCCAAGGTTAACTAGGGGTAGGCAGCGGAGTATAGAGGCCTTGCTTCTTGATGGTCGGTTTGGCAATGGTGTAGGTAGTGCATGATCTGATGTACCTCTAGACATCCTGTCGAAGATTCGGCCAATAGAAATACTTTTGCAGTACTGCCACCGTTTTCTCAACCCCAAAATGCCCAGTAGCCCGACTGTAGTGTGCTTCCCAAATCATCTTGGCACACTCGCTTGAAGGAACACAAAGGTGACCTAGGTGGCATAACAGGGCATCCTAGAGGTGAAAATCTAGAACATGCTGACCCTCCAAGAGTGTCTGGTATGTGTGGTTGAATTCTAGGTCATTTTTGTATAGAAGTGTCCAATTAGAAGTTTCGTGCCCACAAGAGTTGAGCATGGTGGTTAACGCCATGATCGGTGGTCAACTGAGGCAATCTACAACATTATTGGCGTTTCCCTTCTTATACTTGATATTCAAATGGAACTGTTGCAGGTATGTGGACCACTTCTGATGGCAATCATTTTGCAATTTCCCTTAGGTCTGTATGAATTGTAGGGGTCGGTGGTCTGTGTGGATGACCGTTTCGTTCCCCAAAATGTAATGCTTCCATTGTCTGAAAGTTTCTCACTGTGATATGCCACTAGATGCCTATGTTGAGTAAGGATTGCCCCAATAGCATAGTCAGAGGCATCTGTCTCGACCTCAAATGGTTGTTGCAAGTCTAGTAATGCGAGCACTGGTGCCAAGCAGAGGCGATATTTCAACTCTATGAATGCCTTCTATTGAGATTCATACCAAAATAATTTTTCTTTCGCTCCTCCCTTGGTGACTTGACTCAAGGGCCAAGTGATATGAGAAAATCCCAACACGAACCTGTGGTAGAAGTTGGCAAGACCTAGAAAGCTGCAGAGCTCTGTCAGAGTGGCTCGAGATGGCCAATCTCGAATGACTTGGATCTTGGTTGGATCCACATGCACCCCCCCTTTCATCAATAATGTATCCCATATACTGAACATGGGTCATGCCAAAAGCGCATTTCTCCAAATTGGTACATAACTTATGTTGCCGCAGTGTTTGGAGAACCTGTCGGATGTGGTGGAGGTGCTCTTCCCAACTCTAGCTGAAGATCAGGATGTCATCCAAGTATACCACTACAAATGAGTATGTGAATGGCCATAAGATGTCATCCATTAGCCTCATGAAGGTTGTAGGAGCATTCGTCAATCCGAAAGGCATAACCAACCATTCAAAAAGGCCCTCCTTGGCTTTGAAGGCAGTCTTCCACACATCGGAGGCTTCGATTGCTACCTGGTGATATCTTGACTTCAAATCGATCTTGCTGAAATATTTTGCCCCCTTCGGTTGGTCCAGGAGGTCATCAATTCGTGGGATCAGGTACCTATTACGGACAGTGATCTTGTTCAGCGCCCAATAGTCAATACAGAGTCTCCAAGTCCCATCCATCTTCTGTACCAACATGATTAAGCTCCCACAGGACAATGAACTCGGGCAGATGTGACCTTTCTGCAGCAACTCCTGAATCTCCCTCTTGATTTCATCGTTCTCCAGAACAGAGCGCCAATAAATTGGTCCATTGCGCAGCGGTGCACATGGGGTTAGATCGATGGAGTGCTTGACCTGACAATGCAAAGGAACCCCTGCGGGGGAGGTGAACATGTCCTCGTACTCCTCCATGACCTTGTCCATCTGTAGTTGTCGTGCGGAGGGGCCCTATCTGGAGGTCATGGCCACCATCTTCTTCTTTCCTTGAAGGCGTATCATCAAGAAAACAAATTTTCCGATTTTGGAAATGAGCTTACTGCATTGTTTTGCAGTAACCAAAGAGATGGCAGTATGCGGTGCTACCTTTGGTATCCTATACAACTTATTTCGCAAAGTAACAATAATAGCACAGGGCCTTGATTCATACACAACATGTTGCTTCCACAAGTATGGTTGTCCTAATAATACATCACAAACTTCAAGGGGAGCAATGTCACACAATACCTCATCCGTGAAGGGCTTGATGTTGTATGGAAGGCAACACTGCTAGCTCACGCGAAGATCTCGTCCTTGGTGAAGCCACCCGATGGTGTATAGTTGTGGATGTGTTGTGGTCAATAAGCCCAGCCGCTTCACGACCTCTGCCAAAATGAGGTTCTTTTGGCTCCCACTATCGACAATGAATTGTAGAGGGGAGCTCTTTACCCACATCTGGGAGTGGAAGAGACGCTCCTCCTCCTCTGGATCTTCGGGTTCCTCCTTCTAGATCTTTGTGGTGGCAACAGTGGCGTTGGGCTCTGCATCGATAATCTTCTTCCCTTTGTCATTCCCCTTGTCGGGTTCTAACTTAGAGTCGGAACATGCATCTGATTCTAAAACCTTTAGCTCGACCACCAATGACTGCTTGGCCTGACACTCACTTGTGTTGTGAGTGGAGCTCTTATGGAACTCACACCACTTTCCCGTGTCCTTTTTCGACTTCGCGGCGTTGTTCTTTGCTTGCAGCTTTGGTGAGTTGTCTTGGGCCACCCCGCCTTGGCTTTGTCCTTTGTTCTGTAGTTTGGGGGCACCTTTCCCTTGCTTCAAATTCACAGATCCAAAGTCTCGCTTCTTCTGTTTAAACTTTTGCTCGATCTTGACGGCATATCAGTATGCCGTGCCGAGCGAGGAGATGTTCAGGAATTCTATTTCTTCCTGGATGTACCTGTGTAGGTAGCCGTGGTATTTGAGTACCAAATGCTGCTCCAAATCCTTGATACCCAACTTTGTGCGAAGGGTATGGAAAATATTGGTAAACTTCGGCACGTCTTGGTCCCTTCCCTGCCGCAGCGTGGTCCACTTTATGTATTGATCCTCATAGCTTCCGATAGGGTAGTACTGCTCCTTGATGGTAGTCCAGAATGAATTCCAAGTGGGTGCGGCTAAAAACAGTGAGGTTGTACTTTCATCCTTCTACTCATAGTAGGTTTCCCACCAGTCCTTAACGTGGGGGGCGGCTTTGAGAAGAGAAAAAGTAATCTTTTCCCGACCAAAAAAATCATGAACAAAAAAATACCCTTCTAGCAGATTTAACCATTTATCTATGGCATCTGCATCTATCTGACCCTCAAATATGGGAATGTCAAAGTTAACTTGTACCTTAAAGGGTGTGGCGCTTCCAGAGTAGCTACTGGAAGTAGATGTGTCGCCCCTGGGTAGTCACTGAAGGATCTGGGCAAAGTTGTCCATCATCACGTTCCTTTGTCACTCGAGGGCCTCTTCGAGCATTATTTTGATAGGATCTCCTACCCCCTCGTCTTTCTTTTCATCCGCCATGAGAGGTCGTCGGGATTTGTGAGGCTGGTCTTGTAAAGGTTCGATTAGTTCAAGCCCTAACTCCTTATATCCCGACCTCATTGGGGACATGCAAAGAAAGACAAAGAAAGAAAAGATCGCTCTAATACCACTAATCCGGATTTAAACAAGAACGCAACAAATTGTAGATATAACTATACATATAGAGATGCAGTAGAAATAATACTTCATTTCATTACTGTAAAATACTGAAATATGCTTACAAACAGAAATGGAAATAAACTAGCTAGGGCGATGGTAGCTTATCTCTGAGAAGAGATGTGGCGGCTGCATGCCTCTGAACTGATGAGGCTCAAAGGCCTATTTATTGTTGAGAAACAATGGAAAACCCTAAAACTCCAAAAACCTAACCCTAGAAGATGAAACACCAAACTGTGGGCCCCGTTTGGGTAAATTGGTACATCAAATTCACAGGGTCGTAACTTTGGCATATGATCTCCGTTTGATGCGCACAATATCTCGTTAGAAAGATCTATTAGAGAAATACAACTTTGGGAAGAGAAACATCAGTCCACGACCCCATGTTGCTCCCAGTTTTCCCAAAAAACATCGTTTAGGGCCTCAAAACGGCTCTGGAAGTTTAGGACCTGAAAAACTGCTAAAAATAGTAAACTGTGCTACAATTAAGGAAACTGAAAAGTTGAAAGGAACAATGGTG
The DNA here is from genome assembly GCA_031772625.1 of Pinus tabuliformis. Lineage (NCBI taxonomy): Eukaryota > Viridiplantae > Streptophyta > Pinopsida > Pinales > Pinaceae > Pinus > Pinus tabuliformis. The sequence goes on from CM062820.1 coordinate 489,543,803, forward strand.
GGGGTCCAAGTGGACTTGGCGGGTGGCCACCAATATCCACCTGGATCAAAAACCAATATAATGACTTGACGACATCTACAAACTGAGTGGAACACAAGGTAAGTAGAAAAACACATGTCTGCAAAGCAAACAAACACACCAAAAATCAAAAAGCGCACACCAATGAATTCAAACACTAATGTACAAAAAGTAATTACACGAATTTCACACATAATATGTTAGGCCCCTATACTACTAGTGTAACCCCTTATTGTTATTAGTACAACCCACTTATTATATTGATGTACCCATGTAGTGCCCATATTGTCACTAATGTGCCCCATAGAAGCCCACTATTGTTATTATTGTGCCCTTACATTATTATTGTTATGTCGGCTCTGATATGTTATGACCCCTTAGACTCCTATATATAGAAAGGAGGTCTTTTCATTTGTATCATCCAAGAGTTGTTCATTTATGTAATGTAAAGGAGGTTGCCGCCTCGAAGAGGCTGAATTCTAAGGCGTTGATCTATCTTTTCTATTTTTTTCTTGAGCTGGTTTCATAACATTTGGTATCAGAGCTTTCGATTCTAGGGTTTCGCTGCTCCAAACAGGTCATCATGGAATTTTCGTTATAACTTTTTTTCTGCGACGTTTCAGAAGTTGCAAAAAAAACCCATTTTCGAAGAAATCGCGTTGAACCTCGGGTCCAAATTTCAGAGCTTTTTACGCTATATTTGCGGAGATATGATATGAGGAAGTTGGTCTTTTTGCAGACTCCTGAATTACATTCCAAACAGGTGACCTGGGGAAAATAGTAATAACTTTCTCTCTGAGCATTGGATTGAAATTTCGTAAGAAGGTACAAAAAGAGGACGGACTGTAGTTTCTTGTATATTGTTTTCAGAGCCAAAGGTCGAAAAATTGACACGTGGCACTTCATACAAGTTCGCTCTTCTGCAAAGGTCTATAATCAGGTCATCTTGGGAGTTTGTGCATAACTCTTTTTTGGAGAATCCAATTTGGATCAGACTAGTGGCATTGGAAAGAGGACACAGAGGGCTACTACAGGTAGCAATTTCAAAACTTAAATATCCGCAAGTACAAAGTTACAGTCGTTTCAAGATCGAGGTCCTAAAATCAAGAAAAAGCAAGATGAGGAATTTTGATGGCAAGGATCCGGTAAATTGGATACTTCAGATGGAGCAATATTTTGATCTACATGGTGTACCACTATTACAAAAGGTATGTATTGCATCTTCATATTTAGAACCAGACCAATTTTTATGGTATAAAGGGCTTTGTTCTCGTAAACAACTTGTTACGTGGTCAATTCTCACAGAGGAAATGATAGCACATTATGAGAATACAAAGAGCAACACCTTCTTTAGAGCAACACCACAACAATTGGAAAGATTAAAAGGGCTTTGTGACATATTTGAAAGTAAAATTATGGCAACAAGGAAGTCTACCCCTCACAACTTTAAAGATGGACGTGTTGTTTCTCCTAGCCTTCCACAACCTACAAGGGTTACACCACAACAATTGGAAGAAAAAAGAGAAAAAGGGCTTTGTTACAATTGTGATAGCAAATGCACTAAAGGTCATAAGTGTGCTGAGAAGAAATTATTTTACATAGAGTGTGAAGAGGAGGAAGAAAAGGATCAAGAAACATCAAAAGAAGAGGAGATATGCCAGGACCCGACCCCAGAGAAAGAAGAAATGAATCAGAACATATCTTGTAAACTATTGGCAAGAATGACCACTCCTCAAACTCTCAAGATAGAAGGACATATCAAGAAGAAAAAGGTGCAAGAAGTGAAAGATCACATCAAGAAAGAAGAAATGAATCCAACCATATCTTGTAATTCACTGGTCGGAATTACCACTCCTCAAACTATCAAGATTGAAGGACATATCAAGAAGAAAAAGGTTCAAGCAATGAAAGATCACATCGAGCATCAACAACAAGTTCTCCAACTTTTAAAGGATAACGCCACTTCGGTGCAAAATCAAATGAAACAACAGGTAGATCAACATCATAGTGAAAAATGTTTTAATGTAGGCAATTGGGTATTTTTACTACTACATCTAAAGCAAGCTATTTATGAGAAGGAAATGTTGGCAATACTACATGCACTTAAAAAATGGCGACCTTACCGAATGGGAAGACTCTTCAAGGATGAGGATGTGGAAGCATTGTTTTGTGCTATTTCTATTATCCAACCAAATTGGATAAACGAAGCAAGGGATGAATGGAAGAAGGGCAAAGAAGTATGGCCACTTATTCAAAAGTTGCAAAAGATCCCAATTCAAACAATATTGCCAGATATTGGAAAGGAAGGAAAAATCATATTGGAACCTGGAGCAGTCACAGAAACAAGAACCCAACAGCTACGAAATCGATCAATTTCAGAGTATCTCATCAAGTGGAAGAACTTACCCGCTGAAGATTCCACATGGGAGGACAAGAATTTTATACAGAAGCATCAAGAACTACTCAAGCATTGAGGACAACGCTTTTTGAAGGAGAGGGGCATGTTAGGCCCCTATACTACTAGTGTAACCCCTTATTGTTATTAGTACAACCCACTTATTATATTTATGTACCCATGTAGTGCCCATATTGTTACTAATGTGCCCCATAGAAGCCCACTATTGTTATTATTGTGCCCTTACATTATTATTGTTATGTCGGCTCTGATTATGTTATGACCCCTTAGACTCCTATATATAGAAAGGAGGTCTTTTCATTTGTATCATCCAAGAATTGTTCATTTATGTAATGTAAAGGAGGTTGCCCCCTCGAAGAGGCTGAATTCTAAGGCGTTGATCTATCTTTTCTATCTTTTTCTTGAGCTGGTTTCATAACATAATACTTTTTCAAATACAACCCGTTTCGAGGCTGTGACAATGCATTTCCTTCATAATCAACTAGCTCATAGGCACCTTTTTGCAAGACACGTTTGAAGAGATATGGCCCATGACACATAGGTTCGAACTTTCTAGCACCTAAATTACCATTAGCCTGATCATAAAGGAGGACCAGGTTGCCTTCAGAAAAAGTGCGAGGAAAAACAGTTTGATCAAAATGAGTTTTGACACGTTTCTTTTGGGCTTCGATTACCATTGTAGCAATGCGACGAGTCTCATCAAGCCTCTCAAGGTAGAGTAACCGCTCCTCTTCAGGCGAGGTATTAAGAAGAAGTTCAAAAACTAATTTGAGCGAAGGGATTTCGCATTCAATTGGGAGAGTTGCCTCTAAACCATAAACCAACTGGAATGGAGTGAATCCAGTGGCCATCTTAGTGGAAGTTCTGTAAGCCCATAGAGCTGAGAATAGCATCAGATTCCAGTCCTTTTTGTGCTTCCCAATGGTGCGTTGAAGCATAGTAATCAAAACTTTATTAATTGCTTCAACTTGGCCATTGGCCTGTGGATAGTAAGGATTTGAGCTATCATGACAAAGGCCCAACTAAGAAGTCAGCTCTGCCATCATGTACTGACAAAAATGTGATCCATGGTCAGTTACAATGGCTTGAGGAATGCCAAAACACGCTATGACGTGGTTGAACAGGAACTAAGTAGCAATGATACCGTCAGCATTATATGTGGGCATTGCCTCGACCCATTTAGTGAAGTAGTCGACGGTGATGATAATATAGCCATGCCCCCTGGCCGAGCGAGGGTTACATGTCATGAAGTCTATGCCCCATTTAGCGAATGGGCCAATGGTAACTACTGGGTGTAAGGGTGTTGGCAGGGTGTGCTGCTTGCGGTTAAAAATCTGACATTCATGGCATTTATGAACAACCAGAATACAATCTTTAAATATGGAAGGCCAGAAATAACCGACGCGGAGGATTTTCTAAGTAGTGGCGTAGCCTGACATATGACCACCACATGCCCCAAAGTGGCAGTCATTCAAGACCCGTTTAACCTCTTCAAGTGTTAGACATTTGCAAAAAACAGAGTGAACACCAACTCAGTACAATTTATCACCAAGAATCTGATAGGGTTGGGACTTATGCCGGATGCGTCGTCATTCGGATCGAGACAACTTGGCTTGGAAGGTTTAGGTTTGAAGATAAACGATAATATCTCCATACAATGGGTCAAGAGTGTTGATGAGAAACAGAGCTTCATCAGGAATCTGCTCAGTAAAATTAGTACAAGTGCTTGCAGACGGAAGGGCACATATCAAATCGAAAAAAACAAGTGATTTCTTTGATTTGGCAGCAGTAAACTCCAAATCAAACTCATGTAGGATAAAAATCCATTTGGAGTATTTTCCCCCAAGTAATTGACGAGTCAAAATATAGGTCATGGGGTTGCAATCAGAAATCACTGTGGTTTTTCATAAAAGGATATAATGACGAAATCTTTGGACAACATGGATTGTTGCCAAGGCAATTTTCTCGACATGAGCATATTGAGATTCAGTATCAAGGAGATTTTGGCTTAAATAATAAACCACATGTTCATTTCCATCGTCGTCATCCTGAACCAACACCATAGAAATGGTACTGTCAGTTGCAGCCAAGTATAGGAAATAATCGCGTTGATAATCAGGGGGATGTAGTAAAGGAGCACTAATAAGCATGTTTTTCAAAGCATCGAAGGATTTATGGGCAACTTCATGCCAAATGAAAGAGATCCCCTTTTTAATCAAGCGAGTAAAATCCTTGGCAAGTTCAGCGTAGTTAGCAATGAATCAACGAAGAAAGTTAGCCTTTCCTTGCAGGCTTTGAAATTGAAGTAATGAGGTAGGAGGGGGTAAGTTTACAATAACCTCAACATTTAGAGGATCTATTCGAATACCTTTGTGGGACACAACAATACCCAAGAGTCGACCAGATTCAACACAAAAAAGGCACTTATGTGGATTGAGACAAAGGTTATAGTGTTGACATTGCAAAAAGATGGATCTTAAATGGTCTGGATGGTCATGATGCTTAGCAGAATGGGTTGGTAAGTCATCAAGGTAAGGTTGAACAATGTGTCGAATATCATGGAATGCATAAGAGATTTTTCTCTGGAAGGTAGCACTAACATTTTTTAAACCGAAAGGAATCTTTTTATAGGCAAAAGTACCCCATGGACAAATAAAGGTTGTCTTATGTTGATCAACAGGTGAGATGTTGATATGGTTGTAACCAGAAAAGCCATCCATAAACGAGAAAATATCACTCCCAGCACACTCGTCAATGATCTGATCAATAAATGGAGTGGGATAGTTGTCTTTTGGACATGCGTGATTGATGTCGTGGTAATCAACATAGACGCGGATCGTACCCTTCCTTTTAGCAACTGGGACAATGTTAGACACCCAATCTGTCAATGGGATTGGATAGATAAATCCAGCTTTTAAAAGTTTCTCAACTTCTGCCTTAATATAAGTAGCCTTCCGAGGATGCATGGGATGAAGTCATTGGCGAACAAGCTTTGCACTAGGATAGGTAGGTATTTCATGCACCATAAGTTCTATATCAATACCAGGCATTTCCTCATATGACCACGCGAAGACATCTCGAAATTATTTGAAAAGTTTAGTGTAAACCCTGATCTCATCGAGAGAACAGGAAACCCCAATATGAACGTTCTCAACAATTTCAGGTTTAATGGAAATGTCAAGAGGCATGGTTGTAGTAATGTTTCCCATATTACCCTCAGACAGGACTAGGTGCACCAAAACAAGTCTTTGAAGTGGATGCGTTGGGCTATGAGAAACGAAAGCGTCAAGACACGAAGGCATCTCACTGAGGTTGGGAAGAAATTAAGAAAGATGATGGAGATCGTTCCAAGGAATGTCTCGTTCAAAGGATATGGATAATCCCATGAACCAAGTCAAGGAGATTGCACATAAGTATCCAGGTTCATACTGAAAACAACATGACTTTCTGAAGCAGTCGTTGAAGCCAAGACAATTTCTTGATAAGCTTGTTCTAATGGAATTAATGACATAGAATCACCAAATGAATCAATTTGATCTGGAGTAGGAATAATCCAAGGATCTGTAGAAATAGATATCATATTGATCGAAGTGATATTTGGAGGTGGGAGAGAAAAAGTACCCATTAAAGCAGAGTCTTTGAAAATACCTACCCCCACACTCTCATAAGGAATTTCAGTATTTCCCACATATGGGACATTGTCGTTCGATGTACTGGAAGAGAAAAAAGACAGTTGGTCGACGGTGACAATTTTTCCTTCATGAGGAAAACGAAGCACCCAGAACAAAGAAGAAACCACACAAAACATAGTGTGGGTCCAACTTTGCCCAAGAAGAAGGTTGTAACTGAGATTTGCGTATACAACTTCCAATTCTAGCTCAACGGTCTTTCCTTCCAATGTGATAGACAAATTTGGGAGAATACCATATGGATGGGAGCCTCTGCCATCAAAGGCCTCCAAAGTGTTTGGGGACTAATTGAGAGGAGGAGAGCCAATGGCCTTCCAACACGAAATAGACATGATGCAGGTGGAAGCACCTTCATCAATAACAGTCTGATGGATCATCTTTCCTTTAATGATAACTTGAATCAGAAAAGCAATCTGATGAGGAAGACGAGGAACGTGGTTTTCAAGATCAAAGGTAATTAAACTCAAATCAGCATGATCAATGGCGCCTATAGAAGACAACAATGATTTCCGCTGTGTTGGACATGTTTGGAGAACTTCCAAAGCAGACATCACCAAAGGCGCTTGAGCTAAATCTTCAACAATATTATAATGTTGTTCAGCTCTAACATTCGGATTATAGGATAATTTCTGAAGCACACCTTTGGGAGGTGGTCAGATTACAGATTCATTGTTAAGATGCTCAATATGGAGCGGACCAAAACTGGATGGAGTGGAAGTAGAAGGTATATTAGTGACTTCTTTCTCCACCGTCTGCTTTTGCAGGGTTTGATAGTCCTTTGTTCGAGTAGCGATCGAAATAGGCGATGAACCTTGCATCATGAAAACTTGGGAACCAGAGGAGGTAGAGGATTGTGGTTGGTCTACCAATTGCATCTACTGAGATGGAAATGGTTCTTTCAAAATAGTCGAAGTCCCTTTCAATAAACAGTTAACTTCAGCATGTCGGGGACAATCCTTGGTATAATGGTCTTCCTCACAGATGAGGAAAGGATATTTCAACTTTCACTTGGAAGCATCATCAACAAATGATTTGGGTGGATCCTATTTTGGGGTATCGGTTTTGGCTTTACCTTTACCCTTTTTCTTACCTTTTGAGGCTTTATCTGTTGCGGTAGACTGAACAGCATGAACCTCAGAGGTACCAGGATTTGACGAATTTTTTAAAGGATGGTTGGAACCAGTATCTAAAACAAACTTTTTCTTCGAAGAAGTCTTAGTGGAGTTCTAGGACACTGATCCAATTATACCATCAACAAGTGGTACATCAGGAGACTTTGAAGTTTCCAGATCCAAAGATGGTCTTGGAGCATCAGGCAACATCTCATATAATGTGCCAGATTGGGAATAGACTAAGTCTAGATACTGGGCACGAGCAATAGCTTGGTCCTCGGTAACACAACCACCCATTGCTATATCCTTAGCAATCTTGTTTACGAATGATTTTGTGAACCATTCGGTCAACAACTCATCAAGAATCTCAAATTTGATGAGGCGACGCCTACGTCTCCATTCATGGATATGATCGGAAATGTGTGTTGTGGTATCTTGCTTAAGAGATGTTAGCAAATGAGTGCCAGTTTCATAATGAACTGGCAACTGGAAGTGGGTGAGGAAATCCATAGCTAAAGAGTTAAAGTCAACATAGGTACCTCGAGGTAACTCGACATACCATTTTGCGGCAACACTTGTTAAGGTTCTTTGAAAGAGGCGAAGACAGATAGAATCATCAACATAAGAATTTGAAGAGCACCATAAGTGATAAGTCATCACATGGGCTTGTGGGTCCTCTTTAGGTTTTCCTTCGAATTTAGGGCAATCACTTGGAATTTTAGTTGGAACTGGAGGCCAATAAGGTGAATGAAGAATAGGATCATTTGTGAGCCTCGAGACATCAGGTAGTTCCAACGTAGCCAAAAATGGAAATTGCGGATTGAATGGCATGTAGGGCCTTTGAGGAGGCCCAAACTGCGGGTTCCAACCTTGCTGGTAAGGATTATGCCCCCACAGCGGAGGATTTTGACCATAGGGAACTTGATTTTGCCCCCACTGAAAGGTACCTTGACCATAAGGCAGATTTTGTCCAGGGTAGGTTTGATATTGACCTACCACAGGCCATTGATAAGCATTATATGCAGCATATGGGTTGTAAGGCTATTGGGAAAATTGACCCTGGACCTGAAGAGATTGACACTGCTGCTGCAGGGGTTGACCTTGTGTTTGCAAGGGCTGACCTTATTGACATACATATTAAGCTTGTTGCTGCATAGGTTGACCTTGCTGCTCCAAAGGCTGACTTTGCTGCTATAAAGGTTAACCTTGCTGCTGCAAAAGTTGGCCTTGCGGATACAAAGGTTGAGTAGGCTATTGAACAAACTGAGTTTTCTGCTACAAAGGCTATTGATATTGCTGCAAAGGTTTCCCCTGTTGTTGCAAAAGTTTCCCTTGCTGCTGTAACGGTTGCCCTTGCTGCTTCAAGGGTTTTTGGATAGTTCCTTGGGATATACCCTATGGGTATTGGTAATTTCCAAATTGAATCTGACCATATCCACCAAGAATAGTGGATTGACCAGGCTAGACATAGGCACCTACTTGTGGAATGTAAGATGGATTGACTAGGGCTTGCGAACCATATGGGACATAAGCCTGTTGGAGTGGAATCTAAGCCATATAAGGCTATTGATACTAGATATTACTCGACCCGAATGGACTAACAAGGTTAGGAATACCACTAGAACAAGGTTGATTAACCCTAACCATGTGAGATTTTGATCCACTCACATGGGTTTCACCTGACACAAGAGGAATGTTTGAATTTTCCCCCAAGCGATGGCACATTCTATCCACTTGGCGGAGGGGTGGAAGAACTGACTGAAACCTGACCTGAAACAATCGGTTGTACCGAAATAGATGGTTGAAACAACGTACAGGTTGTGATGGGATCGTAGGTTGAACGAGAACTAATGTAACAATAGTTTGTACAGAAATTTGAGAGGTCGCGTTTGGAATAAACGAACCAGTAGTAGGCATGGAATTTGAAGACCAAATGGGATTTTGATACAAAGATGAAGCACTAGGAGTTCTTGAAACTAACTGGGCTAAGGTTGTATAACCAGGTGGAAACATAGGCCCACTGGTTTCAGGAAGTGTGTGAGATGGGACTCTTCCTGTAAAAGGAAAGCCTTCTGGAGGAAATTCATACCCTTGTTCATCATCGACATGAGGAGTATGAGTAGCAGAAACTTTTGAATGACTCGGAGAAGAGGTTGGGATCTCACCTTCTAAATCCATGGGTGGAAACAATTGGCAAGGAGGAATCTGAGATGTACGAGGAGATAACTCCAAAGGAACACTAGGTTGATCGTAAGGACTGTAAGGACGCTAAGGAGATATCACAACAAGATCAAATAATGGATTCGACAGATATAAGACAAACCTCTGTGGACTCTCAGGGTTTTCTGGATCAGATTCTTGAGGTGAGAAGGAATCTGAAGGTGGTGGATGAGAAGAAAAGGATTGAATGCTCGGGACAATCCCAAGTCCAAAACCTTGAGCTTCAAGTGACTGAGGAATTTCCAGGTGAACTCCTTGTGAATATCCTTCAGTATCAGACAATGAAGGGGAACTTTGGGTTAACTCAATGGTTCAACCATGATGACTTTCTCTCAAGAGTAGAAAAATGAGAGGAGATTCATTGAGGGTTGATTAAAAATAAAATTTACAAGGATTTACTCAATATTGGGCCAAGAAGAAACTACATGGGTTCGACATGTTATCGTTGGCAGTTAATTTTATTGACATGAAATAAAAATAAATCAAAATGGGTAAAATCTAGGCAATAAGGATTACCAAGTATTTGTGAACCACAATATACACCCCAGCCGAAACCAAGGACTTAACGTACGGCGGCCAATCTCCCCGAATGTTGTGTTTGGTGTATCACATTTACAAGGTCGTTGACTCGGTTACCTATGGCTAAATGATAGCAACCTAATGGGGTCTCCCAATATATATGCAACAGTACAGGGAGCACAAGTCTGTGTTAGCGTTGTCTAATGCAGAACCATTCGATGAGAGCGTCCCTATATAATTTTCATACTAAAGCACCTCCGATATACCCGAAAGTACTAGAGAACCTTCTATATACTTCCATACTGGGACAGAATTTCACCCTCGGGATACACTACAGGAAGTTAACGACAGCTGCTATGTTTTAAGATGTCGGAACACGTCTCTAGCCTAGACCTCTAAATATTTGCATTAAGTGACAAATGATCCTTAGGTTAATTGAGGTAAATTTTAAGTTTAATCTTGAATTAAGTTTTAGTTTTGAAGGCTCAACAATGTCACATGTTCCTAGAATGCAACTAAATGATGAAAATGAAACTTTTCATTCGATGAAGGCTATTCTAACAAAGGAAGAGAAACAACCAATCAATGCATCAAACAATCCAAAAAGCATCAATACAATCTTTTCAATGCAATAAGTAAAAATGAAATCTAATCTTTCATTCTACTAACAAATGCAATGCCATAGAAATGAAAATATTTTTCTTTTCACTAAAGATGCAATAATGATCTTCCTTTCACTTTAATGCAATCAATGCAAACTAGTGCAAAAGAGAAAAAGAAAATGCAAACAATTCACTAATCATGAAAATCTCTTTCACTTTCTGATTTGAATGCAAGAAATGTTTCAAAAATACTTCAATGATATACACTTTCACTTTCTGAAACACAAGAATAACAACAAGCACTTTCTTTCAATTCAATCAAAAACAAACAATTTTGTAATCTATTGCTTGCTAATGGAACTAAAGTGACTTTCAAAGCATCTACTTGATTCGACACTAATGAAAACAAATTTATACCAAAGAACCAAAAGTGACTTGCAGAAGATGTCCAGATGCAAAAAGACTCTTTGAACAAAGGTAACTGATCTCTGAAGAACATATCAATAAGTGAATGAAGGGTGACCTAGAAACCCTAGGAACCCTAAAAAGCAAATCAAGCTTCAAACACACTTAAACCAAAACAAGAGGCAATTGCAATCAGGCAAACATGTCAACGAAGACAATGAAACTATAATCACACTGACAAACCATTACTAGAAGGAAAAATACTAAAATCAAGAAGAAAAAGCCTAATTTTCTTTAACGTCTGGGATCATCGCACGTGTCATAGGCAAAACAGCAATAATTACGACTGTAATTAAAACATTCATGATATCATCGCGAATGTCAGGGAGAAAACCGCGGTGGTCAAGAAAGATGAGATAAAACCAAAAAATCTTCAAGATCAGCAAAAACTAAGAACCTTCAAGCAATCACCAGTAAGTGAAAAAAGTTACAAACAAACAAACAAGCCTAAAAATGAACGGTTGGTCAAACTCAACAAAAAAGCAGGATGAAGGATTGAATGGAAAGGATCATAGCTTCCCCAGTGGAGTCGCCATTTTTTTGTCTAGGTAAATCCTCTCTGCGGATAGAGATGATCCCTCTAGCCCAATGAGTGGGACTAGCAACCTAAGTGACAATCTACCAGACACTTTCCTAAGTTACAATTGAAATGAGAAATGAAGAAGATGGCCTACCTCGTTCTGATGTTATCTTGATCCCCTTTGTTGAAGACCTTAAATCACTTGTGTCACAAGCTTGTTCCTACTGCTCACAGCGTTTATGCCACTGCACAAGAGATTAGAACACAACCATTATGGGACTTTTGAGTCTAAAATAGGCCTCCTAAGAAAAATGTACAACCAAAATAAACTTTATAAGAATCAATAGGATTCAAGATGACAATGTCAACCATGTGGGGATGATTCACCATTTTTGGAGTAAAAAGGTAAAAAGATTAAAAAATAATAAAATAATAAAAGTATTTTTTCAACTCATATTTTCAACTTATTTCCCTAAGGTTTTACTCAAATTTCGAGCAGGAGTACTCATTGGATGCAAAATTTCATTCCTCATCCAAGGAGTACCCATGTTACATACTTTCGATGGACCCTGCTACACGGAAAATGAGAAATACATGGAAAAACGTGATTGCAATCACGTTTTTCATGTATTTCTCATTTTCATGTAGTAGGGTCCATCGAAAGTAGGAAACATGCGTACTCATTGGATGAGGAATCAAATTTTTCATCCAACGAGTGTTTCCGCTTGAAATTTGAGTAAACCCATAGGGAGATGAGTTGAAAATACGAGTTGAAATATATTTTTTTTCTTTTTTCCCTCTAAAATTTGATGATGTAATCTAATCTTATTTTATTATTTCCACTATTATTTTATAGTTTCCTTAGGAGACCTATTCTAGACCTCAAAATTCCCCTAATGAAGATATGCAAATACAAATAGAATATTCAAAATTAACCTACTTAACTGATCAAGGAATGTTAAGATAAATGATACATGAGCATACACATCAATGGAAAATGAACCAACAGTTGTATATTAATAGAAAAGAAGGGGAAGCATACAACCAAGCCTTGATGTTGATAGGATCTCCTTGAATGAATGTCCAAGTCCAAGCTAAGCTCTCCAAGCCAAATGAGTAGCATATAGGCACAATCTTAGCATAAGGGTGCAAATAGACATAGACCAACCATTTGGGAATGGGAGAGGATGAATATATAGGCTGGGAAAGGGAGTTAGGACCTCTCCAAAGATAGGATTAGGCCCTCATCTCAAGGAGGTATCTCATAGGGATAAGACCAAGAGGCCAAGTTGGGAGAACTCGACCTCATCTACGTTGAACAACCTCCAGCTCGCCGCTCTGGAAGCTTCTAGATCATGAAGCTTCTCATCCTCTTTGGGAAAATTTCCTTTTTGGGATCATCGCGGGTATACAAGTAAACAGAGCGATGCCATCATGGGTTAAGTATAATACAACAGGCGACCATCGCAGTTTTTAGTATCATAAGAGCGATGATTCTCAAATTAGGGTTTAAGAGCTATTTTCTTCAGGGGAAGCTCAAGGCATTTTCCAATCAATGTCTTAGGGAGGATTTGAGCTGCATATATGAATGAGTACACTGCATAAAGGGTCATGTTTTGGGAACTTCGGGGTATGTCATAGGGAAGTGCAGGAGGTGTGACAAAATATTGTGTAACAATATGCATCATGGGTGAAAGGGTCCATGTGCATAAGAGTTCCCAAAGTTGTGATCTTTAATGTGGGTGGCCTTGAAAGCATGTTGGCTAACTTATTTTTGTTTCCATTCTTGTAGTTGTTCACTAAATGAAATTGTTATAGAAACCCCATCCACTTGTCCTTGGTACCTTACTCTAGGTTTGTAGGTATTACAGTGGTTGGTGATCTGTGTGGATTATTTTCTCCTTGCCCATCAAATAGTGTTTCCACTTCTTAACAACTTGCACTAGGGCATAGATCTTCTTGTCATAGGTAGGGTAGTTGATAATTCACTATGAAATACTTCAAAATGGTAGCATACAAGCCTTCCTCCTTGGCTCAAGACCACTCCCATAGCATACCTACTTACATATGTCTCCACTTCAAAGGGTTGCTACAATTTTAGTAAGGCCAAAATTGTTTCTTGACTAATCTTGTTCTTTAACTCCTCAAATTCCCTTTGTTAACCATTCCCCCACTAGAAACTCTTTCCACTCACTGTTATGGTGTGGAGTGGTGTTGCTATTGATGAAAACAAGGCTATGAATTTTCTTAGGTACTGTACTACCCCAACAAAACTCCTAACCTCGAAAATGTCAGTAAGCATTGGCCACTTCATGATGGCCTCCATCTTGGCATGATCTATCTTCAGCTCTCCTGCACCTATCACATACCTCAAATACACCAAAGATTATTATGAAAACTCACACTTCTTGAGATTTTCTACTAGATGGTGATTTTTTAATGTCTTTTGCACCTGCATCAAATGTCGTATGTGATCCTCCTAGGTACCATTGTATACCAATATATCATCCAAATAGAGAATAACAAATGAACCTATAAAAGGATGTAGTATATCATTCATTAACCTGATAAATGTAGTTGGTGCATTGCATAAGCCAAACAACATGACTAACCACTCACATAAACCTTTCCTAGTTTTGAAGGTGCTCTTCCAAATATCTTCTTCTTTGACCCAAACCTTGTGATATCTAGACTTTAAGTCCAACTTGGTGAAGTATTTGTCTTACTGCAACTGATCTAGTAAATCATCTATCTTGGGAAGGCGGTACCTATTCTTGAGCATAATTTTGTTTAACATCATGTAATCAATACACATCTTCCAAGCCCCATCCTTCTTTGGCATGATGATGATGGGTGACCCACATGATGAGGTACTTGGTCGAGTGACACCCTATTCCAGTAGTTGTTGCAATTGCTTCTTCACCTCACTTTCTTATATAATGAACTGCATGTATATCCCAATGTTTGGCAATGGGGAGTCTGGCAATAATTGGCTCTTGTGCTCCACTTCCCTCTTAGTTGGTAGCCCTTTAGTATCTTGGAACAAACCCTTGTATGCCTATAGCAACTCTTCCAGTTTGTATTTTTATTTCTTAGTACACCTCTCTAAGGATGATTTTTCTCTCACTGACTCTTGTATAAACAAATTTTCTCTTAAAAACATTAAAACATAGTTGTTTGTATAACTTATCAGTTTATTAGCTTGTTTGGCACTTATCATCATTTCGACTGGCCCTTGTGTGCATTGATGGTAAAGGATTTTCCATCCTTGATGAGGTGGTATTGATTGAATATCCATATGAAGATTGCATCTTTCATGTACATATAGGGACTTCCAAACACCACTCCACATACATCAAGGGGGACTACTTCTAGATCTACTTTATCAATAAAATCAATACTAATAGGAAATTTGACTTTGCACTGTTTGGTTACCTTTATTTCCACATGATTATTTACCCATCCCAATTGATATGGAATTGGTTGATGATGAACTTCCAATCCCAATTTGTTGACTAGTTTTGCTACAATGAGATTTGCTTAAGATCCTGAGTTGAACATAGCATCAATTTTTATCTTCTTGACATGTATATTTATATGGAAGAGTCTACTTATATTCACCTCCTTCTGCATTGATGTACAAACAATATTCTCATCCATGTCTGAGTTTTTTTCCACCTAATTACTCGAATCTGTGGCCATGAGATTTTTTTTCTTAGCATCTTTCTTTCTATTCTTCAGGTTGAACTCTAGAGGCAAGTTCCAACACTTCTCCTCTGTATGAACATCAATGTTACAGTGGTTTCAATGGTTGTTTGGATCTTTTCACTGGTATGTTGTGGTTGTTATCTTCTTGTCTTTCCTCCCTTTCCACTTCTTATTCCCCTCCCTGGAAGCTTTCCGACGCTCAATCAAATTTGACCGACTTTATTGTACTTTCTTTTGGCCTATGTTCTATAGTTATTGTCTCTACACACAAGCCTCATCCATTGATCTAGGCTTGACTAGAAACACTTGCTTCCCCAGATGGTTGTGTAGGGCCCCCATATACTTTAGGAGTACAAATGGGTTCTTTAAGGAGGTACCCAATATTATGGTCATCTTTCTAAATTATATTGTGTGCTCCTATACACTCTACACTTGTATCTACCTAAATTAATGCCATTGAATTCATTGATCCTTTACATACCTAATACAGTAAAATTGTGACTTTATGAGGGTTTTGAAATCCTCCCACTTAGTCACTGGATGATCTCCCTCCAACCTCAAGGTCTCCATGTGGATTTTTGACCAGGTCAAGGCATGACCCTCTAATTTTAGTCAAGTAAATTACTATTTTATTCTTCCTCTATATGATGAATACTAAATAAACTTCTAATTGCTACAACCAGTTATTTAACTTCACAACATCAATCTCACCTTGGTATGGCTTGATGTCAATCTCACTTCCATTTTGAATAGGGACTATGAATGTTTCACAACACTCGAATTGGGTTGTTCTTTTTCATATTCTTTCGTAGATTGCCTCTTTGGTTCTTCTCAATCTATTGATTTCCACTCCAATCCACCCCTTGCATTAGAACATCCATCTTCTCTGAATATCTCGAGCTTATTGATCAGGGCTATGTTGGAGAATCAAGTGCAATGTGGTTTAACACTTAATTCTTCTTCTTGATAATTGCTTGTGAATATTAGATGGCTTCTTATTATTTCTTATGTCTTCTTCACCAAAAAATGGCTTGACAAGTAAGCTCTATCTCTTCACTAGATCAGAACACAATAGGACACCACACTACCTCTCTAAGGCACAGACTCCACCTATGTTCACCAGAGTATCTCCTCCATAGGACCATTTCCTTCTTATCACAAGGAAATTTTAGTCCATCGAACCATTCTTTAACCAAGTCCATGTACTTGACTTAGGGTGTTAATCCTAATTAGCCACAGTACATGACTCAAGAATATTTTTCCAAGATGCCTATCCAATCCACCATTTTCCCTATCTATGTCCATGTACTTGACTTACAACTATTATTCCTACCCACAATACATGACACTAGGAGAATTAGGTGTCCAACCTCACTCCCTATCAACCTGGGAGGAGTAATCCACAAGCTAAATCTTGTCTTAGGAGTATGGAATACTTCCCTTACATCAACTATTTGTTCATCCATGGAGATATTTTGAAGCTTCTTGGCTCCTATCTGTATCACATCTCGAATCATTATGTGTTTCGACCTTTCAGGTTCTCTGACAATCTTCATACAACTTTGATCAATACAAAGTATCATAGTTGAATCCAACATCCCATCAAATAGTCTATCGAATGGGGCCAAACTCACTACACAACTGTCATATGTTCATCTTTTGTAATTTCCAATGCAATACAATGCTTCTTACTCACACAAGGAACCATAGCTAATCTATTAGTACCCTTTTCACGTTAACATCACAACCAATCCAATATAAAATGAGTACAATAGAGAACCAAATAACTACTGGTACAATGATGGATCAACAATATCAAGAATCTTCAAAAGTTGTCATCGATCTATAATCCATCATTTTGAATTTTTGGAGGATTTTGACCATAAGATTCCCTTTACAAAGGAGAGTCTCATCAGTTTTATGCCAAGTCCCAAGTATTAGTGAATCAATTCAAGATTCTTCATGTCACATTTTGCTCCCATCTTGAAGGCAATATCTTGATCCTACAAGTTCATGAGTTCTTTTTGAATCATCAAAATTATGAGGTTTCTATAATCAAGAGATTCCTATATCCTTTAAAGATTTGGAATAAACCCTTTTAACTGAGGCAAATGTGAGCTACTTCCCTTTTAACAAGAGAATTTTCTCAAGTCTTGTTTTTCATGTTGTCATCAAATTACGAGGTCTTCTATAATCAAGAGATTCCTATATCCTTCAAAGATTTGGAATAAACCCTTTTAACGAGAGATTTTTCTCCAGTCTTGTTTTTCATTATGTATTTCGACCTTCCAGGTTCTCTAGCAATATTCATACAACTTTCATCAATACAAAGTATCATAGTTGAATCTAACATGCCATCAAATAGTCTATCAAATGGAGCCAAACTCACTACACAATTGTCATATGTTCATCTTTTGCAATGTCCAATGCAACAAAATTCTCCTTACTTACTCAAGGAACAATAGCTATTATTAGTACCTTTTTCATGTTAACATCACAACCAATCCAAACAAAATTTTGTACATAAGAGAACCAAATAGCTACTAGTACAATGATGGATCAACAATATCAAGACTCTCCAAAAGTTTTCATCGGTTTATAATCCATCATTATGAATTTTTGGAGGATCTTGATCTTAAGCTTCCCTTTACCAAGATCAATTTTATGCCAAGTCCCAAGTATTAGTGAATTAATTCAAGATTATTCATGTCACATTCTGCTCCCATCTTGAAGGCAATACCTTGTTCCTTCAAGTTCATGAGTTCCTTCTGAATCATCCAAATTACGAGGTCTTCTATAATCAAGAGATTCTTATGTCCTTCAAAGATTTGGAATAAACCCTTTTAACTTGTAGGTTTTAACCCCGTGCAGAAATTACCTGCATAGAAATTCTAAAAAACAAAAAATAAACAATGGCAAGAGCATAAAACATAAAACAAATATACATAGATATTTTCCCCTGGACCCCAAAACCGGGACTACTAGATTGATTTTTCATTATATTCCTTTCAATGTTATAATACATATATATACATGTCAAAGCATCCATAAACCCCAATCCATTAACCTTGTATTAGAACATAATCGTAGTTCCCTTGACCGGATCTACAAAATACCATGGATAGAAAATCATCATTCCCAAAACCATGTGTGAAATCCTTGCACAAAACCATAGGTAGGTCCGCCCACCTAATATAGGGTCCAAAAAAAATTTCCTGGGCGCTGCCCCGGACCCCATGCAAGGGGCCTACCCCCCCCCCCCCACCTTCGCATGGGGTAGTCGTGGAAACAATATAACACACACCCAACATTCTCCCACTTATTGTTTTCTTTCCACATGGGAGCTTAGTCATTAGTCCAACCCTACAACACCCATTGTTTCTCTACACCAAGAGAACTTCTCAATGCTCACAGACATTGTCAATGCATCTGCAGTATTCTTCAAAGTGTCCACCTTTACCAGCAATACCTTTTTATCCTCAACCATATCCCTCACAAAGTGATATTGAACATCAATGCACTTTGTCTTTGAATGATAAGTAGGGCCAATTAAATTGCACTTTGGATGTCACAGTCTATCCTTATAGCTCACTATACTAACCCCATACTTGATCACAATCTCTGCAACCAAATTGCTTCCTTGCTTGCATGAGTGGTTGCCATGTATTATGCCTATATAGTTGAAAGTGCCACTACAGACTATCTCTTGCTCATCCAATTGACTGCACCTCCAAATAGGTTAAACACATACCCACTTGTAGATATTATTTGATCTAGATCTCTAGCCCAATCTACATCAACAAAGCCACGGATGTCCAAAACTCTGTCCAAACTTAGTCTTCCTTGATAGCACAAACCATAATCACTAGTGCCACACAAATACCTGAAAACCTGCTTCATTGTTGTCCAATGCTCCTTCCCTGGTTTTGAAATAAACCTGCTCAATACTCCCACTGCATGTGTAATGTCTTGTCTAGTACAAACCATTACATACATCAAGCTACCGACTGCACTTGCATATGGAACACGGGACATGTTCGATTCCTCTTCTTTTGTCTTGGGACACTATTCAATAGATAAATTTACACCTACATGAATAGGAACCTTCACCGATTTACTATCCTACATATTAAACCTCTGCAGTATTGTCTCGACATACTTCCTCTGGTTTAACTAGAGCTTCCTCTTTGCCCGATCTCATTTAATTTCCATGCCCAAAATATAGTTTGCAACACCAAGATCTTTCGTGTTGAATTTGGAGGACAATTGGGTCTTCAAATCCTCGATAATTTCTATTATTTCCAACCAGCAACATATCATCCACATACAAGACCAGATAAATAACACGCTCACCAATTAATTTAAAATACACACAGTGATATTCTTTGCTTCTAGTGAAGCCAAGTCCCCATATAAATGTATCAAATTTCTGATGCCACATCCTTAGTGACTGTTTTAACCCATACAGAGACTTTTTTAACTTGCATACCAATTCTTTCTTACCCTTCACCGCAAAACCTTCAGGTTGCTTCATGTAGATCTCTTCTTCCAGATTCTCGTGAAGAAATGTTTTCTTCACATCCATCTATTCTACCTCAAAATCAAAAGCAGTAGCAACAGATAAAAGTAATTTAATAGAAGCTATCTTGGAAACAAGAGAAAAAATATCACCAAAATAAATTCCTGGCACCTAGGAATAACCTTTTTCTACCAACCGAGCTTTGTATTTCTCCACCTTTCCTTCTGCATTTATCTTCTTCTTAAATGACCATTTGTTTCCAATGGGTTTCCTTCTAGCCGACAACTCCACCAGATCCCAAGCCTCATTTTTGTGCAAAGATGTCATTTCATCAACCATGGCCTCTTTCCAGAGTTTGTCATCCTCTGAATCTACTGCTTCCCTCACAGTTCTAGGATCATGATCAATAATAGATAAAGAAAAAATTGAATAGAAAGAAGATGGACTATACCTTTCTGGTTGCCTTCTTTCTTGAAATGATCTTCTCACAGCTGGAGTTTGTGGCTCTTCATCTTCTGATTCCTCTTCTATTGTAGAGTCTCATTCTTCCTCCTTTAGCTCAAACTCTGTATTCTCAGGTTCCTTTAGCGGGACTTCATGTTTAATAACATTTTTCACCTCTCTAAACACCACATCTCAGTTGTACACAACCTTCCTTGTTTCTAGGTTCCAAAGCTTATAACCTTTTAAACCATCCTTATACCCAATAAAGATGCACCTTTCAGATTTACTATACAACTTTGTTCTTTTCTCCTTTGGAACATGTACATATGCATCACATCCAAATACCCTTAGATGTGAAAGAGAAGGTTTCTTACCAGTCCATACCTCTTGTGAAGTCCTATCCTCCAACACCGATGAAGGTGATCTGTTAACCAGGTAACATACAATCTCCATCGCCTCTGCCCAGAATTCATGTCCTAACCCGACACCACTAAGCATGTTTCTTGCCTTTTCCATCAACGTCTTGTTCATTCTTTCTGCAACTCCATTTTGTTGAGGTGTGTATGGAGTAGTCTTCTGTCATGTTATACCACACTTCTTACAGAACTCTTCAAATTCCTTCTTGCAAAACTCTCCACCGTTATCTATCCTCAACACCTTTATCTTCTTCTCTGTCTGGTTTTCCACCAGAGCCTTAAATTCTTTAAACCTGTCAAAGACTTCAAATTTCTTCCCGAGGAAATATATCCATGTATTCCTTGAGAAGTCATCTATAAATGATACATAATACACAGGCTTACCTAGTGATGGAATCGACATAGGTCCAAACACATCACTGTGCACAAGCTCTAATATCTGATTCGTCCTCTTAGCACTAGAGGAGAAACTCACCCGATTTTTCTTTCCATATACACAATTTTCACAGAAATCAAAATCCAGAGAGAAATTAGACATACCTTCTACCATACCATTACCATGAATTATTCAAAGGCCCTTCTCTCTAATATGTCCAAGCCTTTGATGCCATAGCATGGTCTTTCCTCCAGAGACCACTATATTTTTCTGCTCCACTTTCAAGAACCACATAACTATTGCACCCATCAATAACAGTGCTACCCTAATGATCCAGGTGGATCTTCAGACACCATGGCATGGAAACACTTGAAAATCAAAGTGATTAGAATGATGTCGAACCAAGACCAGAGCATAGATCTCGTCTTCCTGATCGCGGAGGTGCGAACGGTTCGTCAATCTGAGTCCGGATGATGAAGTTATTGCGAAAAGAAGGTGGCTCTGTTCCTTAAGAAAATGAGGCATTTTCTCATAAAAATGGGTTTTTTGGCCTTAAAGGCAAATCGCAATCGGAATAGTCCAAAGGGCGGACTTAAGGCGGGCCTTTGGAACCCCCGATCAACGATCTTTGATTAATTGGAGTCGGGGGCAGGCAATCGGCGATGTCAGAGAGATTAAAAACAACGATCAGCGATCAAGTCAGCAATCGGCGTCGGCAATCGTCATCGACAATCGGTGTTAGCGAAACCCAAAGGCAGAACCCCGGGCCGTAGCGATAGCGATATGCGATTTAATCTCAGCCATTGGATCAGGAAGCAGATCGACGACCAGGATTAAATCGGTGATCTCGATACCAAGGGGCGATGCGATAGCAAGATGCGATGCAATCTGGACCGTTCGATCAGGAACAGATCAACGGTCCAGATCTAATCAGCGATATCGGTGATCTGTGATCCCGACTTGCGGTATAGCGTGGAACCGATAAGTTTATAAGCCCGATTGTATAAAATTTGAAATCCGAACTTTCGGGTTTTTCAACGTTTTTCAGTGTTTTTTGGTTTTTTGTATTATCACTTTAAAACAATAAAAAGGCCTATTTTTGTAGGTTGTTGTGCCCGCCGATCCTTCTATGCAAACAGCTTCTATTATAAACAAAACAACCCTGATTTTGATACGGCCTTGTCCTAAATGTGCTATAAAAACACGATGGGTAACAGAGAGAGGGGGGCGGCGTGCCAGAGGAAGAAACCTTGTGCTAGAGAGCCCAAAAGCCTGCTAATGGTGCCCAGAGCATGGATGCAAGGAGCCAGGGAAGGCGAAAGACTGTGTAAACAATGGGCGAGAGCAATATGATAGCAAGCCCGAGAGGCTGTGTGGAAAGGCTATGGGGAATAAGCCCGAGAGGCTGCGTGGAAAGGCTATGGGGAAGAAGCCTGAGAGCCTGCATGCCAGAGAGAGCTTAAAGCTAGCGCAGCGCTTGAACCCCAAAAAGCCACAGAGCTGATTAATCTATAGCGCAGATAGCCATAGAGGCACAACACTTGAAATTTAGGCAGATCCAGAGCTACAGTGACATAAGCCAAAGCGCTACAGAGCCGAATAGCCAATGAGCTACAGAGCCCAAGAGTCCAGAGCAGTTCTTCTCTTATGATTGATTCTTCTTCTCATGATCGGTTCATCTTAGATCAATGCTTCTTTGATTGCTTCTTTATGATCGATTCATCTGTTGATTAATGCTTCTTTGATGGATTCTTCTTTGATCGCTTATTCTTCTTGCAAATAGATGGTTCGAGATCGATGTTTCAGCGAGCTTTAGCTTATTGACAACTGCTTCAGATGCCCCACTTCTTCATATGGCCATTCATAATGAGGCCATGACAGATTGGTAGTGGACTGTGCCTGCGCATTGATAATGTGAACAGATGTTCACTGTGGATTGTTTTATCCACTTCTTCATTCACATCTTCATATGGCCCGTGGTGGTGTGAGGTATATGATTTATTCATATATTTCTTCTTTTACATTATGCTGCAGATCCTTGATTGATATTGATGCAGGATCTTCTTTATTTCTTGTTGTCATGATTCCTTGCTTTGTGTTATGCAGAATCATTCACGCGATGTACTATCTGTCATAACTCTTTATGTTATGCTTTGAGATCCCTTGTTGTATGTTTCTGGGATACTCTTGTTGTCGTCATGCATGTGTTTTGCTTTGACATCCCTTTTGTGCGAAGTTGGCAGGATGCGCACCATGCTTGTTTTGTGTCATACTGATAGGAGTCTTTTGATTGAGAGTTCTAGTTGTGGAACATCTCTTAGAGCCACTCCTGTGTGAGGGCCTTCTTCCTTGTATGATCGAGACATCATCTCTGTGTACATCACCTTATTGACAGCACTTAATGCAGCGTCCTACACCATCTTGACACCGGGGCCCGGAGACGTAGTCCCTCCTGGATGAACTCCATTATCAATGGCTTTTGTTTTCATGTGCTGATGATTGTTATGTTCCTCTTATTTACAGTCTGCAATTGTATTTGTTAATGTTCTTTTAAAAGCAATTTTAACACATCATGAAAGTAAAAGGTCTTGGAAAGGTCCTTCTTCACACTCGGACCTGGATCAAGTGGTATCAGAGCAGGTCTTTGCGTTGATGTGATTTGCAGCGTGAACAATGGAACCTGCAGCGACAAACAATGAAAGAGCGATGTACGAGACCATGCTTAACATTTCCAAGAAAGTAGAAATTGTGTATGAAACTCTACAAAAAGAAACAGAGGAAAAGGAGCGGTTACAGCTTCAATTGAAAGCCACAGAAGAGGCCATGGAGGAACGGAAGCAAAACAAACATAATCTTCAAACAGAGAATGATGAATTGAAGATGCGTCTACATGAAGAGAAGGAGGAGAAGCAGAGTTTGCTACTACAGTTGCAAGCAAAGGATGAGGCCTTGGAAAAGCTGCAGCGAGACCCATGTGAGGTAAAAGGTAGTTCTCCATCTTCATGTATGTTTCCTGATGATGATTTCGTTGTGTTTGAAAATCACACCACAGGAATTGGCTCCAAACTGTTGAAGAGAATGGGATATGAAGGAAAATTCTTGGGCATTAATGGCCAAGGCATTGTCAATCCCATCCAAGTAGAGGAATTACTGTGTCGAGCAGGACTTGGGTATGTCAGGAAAAAAGTTGGGGAATGTGCTGAGACAGTTAGCAAACCACCAACAACGGATGATGAGCATCCCTCATCAGTTCTTTCCAAATCGAAAGAGAAGGTAAAAGATGTTGATTTTCTTTCGATTTCATCTTCTCATAGTATGATGTCTGTTGGAGATTTAGAGATCCCGATGACAGGGACAAATATGAGGTTCCTTACAAAGACAAGGCATGAGGAGAAAGAGCTTGGTGCTAACAACCAAGGCATCACTCAACCTTTGGAGGTTATGCATGAACCTCGATTTGCAGGCTCGAGATACACTAGAGGAGAGTGCTCAAAGGTGTCAGATTTGTCTGAGACATCGTCAAGGAAAGAGAATGATGGGAAAACATCCCCATCATCACATGGCAGTTCCCATTGCAGGGAGAGAGTTGAGGCAAGCTCTCATCGCCATACTGACACCAGCAATAGCAAAGGAAGTTATAATCACTTTCGATCTTCGAATGTTCATTTTGATCATGTTGTTAATAATGAACAAAGACTAAGGCATCAGAAAACATTTACTTTTTGTGGTTTACCTAAACATACCTTTTCCAAGTGTTGGAAAAGAATGGCAACACTCATGAGGCGTGAAAAACCCTCTCGACAGCATGAAAAGAAACAGGTTAAGCAGATATGGAGGAAGAAAGCCTACTACAGTCATTGCAACAGAAATGGCCATCAAAGAGCCACTTGTTGGAAGCTCCATCCAGAGAAGTGCCCTAAAGACAAAGCATCAGTGCATGAACCAGGTAAAGCAGTTGTTCGACCAGCAAAACCACCTCAAGGAGGTGACCCATTCACATTGATCAGTGAGAAATGGTTTCTAGACATGTTGTCGTTTCATGGTCATTCTTTTGTAAATCATTTGTTGCATTTTAAAGTGTAAAAGTGATGATGTATTTCCATCGCTTGGTAAGCAACAATGATGTCTGGTCATGTTTTGAGTTGTATTTTGAGTTGTATGTTAAAGCTCTGAAAGTGATGTTATGTTTCCATCACTTGTCAAAACAATCATGTTTGGCCTTATGTATGTAAAGCATGTGTTGCAGTGATGATGTGTTTTCTGTCACTTTTTGAAGCAACCATGATAGGTTGGCCTTGTTGTCATATCTGGAGTATTACGTCCATCTTGTTGTAAACTTGACCACCGAGTATGAGTTATAAACTCATGGAAAGTATGGGACGTTTGGGTCTTTAGTTGGTCATGTCATTCAAAGCATGTAATTTATAAAATAATGTACTACAGGTTGTAGAGGTAGCAGGTGTCGACGTGTCGCTTAAGGCTCCGAAGAACAAAGGTGAAGGAGATGGAAGCGAGACCTTTTCAAGACATTTGTAATGCAGATAGGGTACAGAGAAAGATGCAGATTACTATTTTTATACTTTTGGAGGACCAAAAGCTCCTTAGTGGGGAGGATTGATCCAGGTGGATCTTCAGACACCATGGCATGGAAACGCTCGAAAATCAAAGTGATCAGAATGATGTCGAACCAAGACCAGAGCGTAGATCTCATCTTCCTGATCGTGGAGGTGTGAACGGTTCGTCAATCTGAGTCCGGATGATGAAGTTATCGTGAAAAGAAGGTGGCTCTGTTCCTTAAGAAAATGAGGCATTTTCTCATAAAAATGGGTTTTTTGGCCTTAAAGGCAAATCGCAATCGGAATAGTCCAAAGGGCAGACTTAAGGCGGGCCTTTAGAACCCCCAATCAGCGATCAAGTCGGCAATCAGCGTTGGTGATCGGCATCGACGAAACCCAAAGGCAGAACCCCAGGCCGCAGCGATAGCGATATGAGATTTAATCTCAGCCGTCGGATCAGGAAGCAGATCGACGGCCAGGATTAAATCGGCGATTGGGAGATCAGCAATCCCAATACCAAGGGGCAATGCGATAGCGAGATGCGATGTAATCTGGACCGTCTGATCAGGAACAGATCAACAGTCCAGATCTAATCAGCGATATCGGCAATCGACGATCAGCAATCTGCGATCTCGACTTGCGATATAGTGCAGACCCGATAAGTTTATAAGCCCAATTGTATAAAATTTGAAATTTGAACTTTCGGATTTTTCAACGTTTTTTAGTGTTTTCACGTTTTTTGTATTATCGCTTTAAAACGATAAAAAGGCCTATTTTCGTAGGTTGTTGCACCCACTGATGCTTCTATGCAAACTGCTTCTATGCTTGATGGGTAACAGAGAGCCGGGAGTGCCAGAGGAAGAGAGCCTGTGCTAGAGAGCCCAAAAGCCTGCTAATGGTGCCCATAGCATGGATGCAGGGAGCTGAGGAAGGCGAAAGACTGTGTAAACAATGGGCGACAACAATATGACGGAAAGCTCAAGAGGCTACATGGAAACGCTGCAGGGAAGAAGCCCGAGAGCCTGCGTGCCAGAGAGAGCTTGAAGCTAGCGTAGCGCTTGAACCCCATAAAGCCATAGAGCTGATTAATCTATAGCATAGATAGCCATAGAGGCACATCGCTTGAAATTCAGGTAGATCCAGAGCTGCAGTGACATAAGCCAGAGCGCTACAGAGCCGAATAGCCAACGAGCTACAGAGCCGAGAGTCCAGAGCAGTTCTTCTCTTATGATCGATTCTTCTTCTCATGATTTGTTCATCTTGGATCAATGCTTCTTTGGTTGCTTCTTTGTGATCGATTCATCTGTTGATTAATGCTTCTTTGATGGATTCTTCTTTGATCGCTTATTCTTCTTGCAAATAGATGCTTCGAGATCGATGTTTCAGCGAGCTTCAGCTTATTGACAGCTACTTCAGATGCCCTGCTTCTTCATATGGCCATTCGTAATGAGGCCATGACAGATTGGTAGCGGACTATGCCTGCGCATTGATAATGTGAACAGATGTTCACCGTGGATTGTTTTATCCACTTCTTCATTCACATCTTCAGATGGCCCATGGTGGTGTGAGGTATATGATTTATTCATATATTTCTTCTTTTACATTATGCTACAGATCCTTGATTGATATTGATGCAGGATCTTCTTTATTTCTTGTTGTCATGATTCCTTGCTTCGTGTTATGCGGAATCGTTCACATGATGTACTGTCTGTCATAACTCTTTATGTTATGCTTTGAGATCCCTTGTTGTATGTTGCTGGGATACTCTTGTTGTCATCATGCATGTGTTTTTCTTTGACATCCCTTTTGTGCGAAGTTGGTGGGATGTGCACCATGCTTGTTTTGTGTCATACTAATAGGAGTCTTTTGATTGAGAGTTCTAGTTGTGGAACATCTCTTAGAGTCACTCTTGCATGAGGGCATTCTTCCTTGTATGATCAAGACATCATCTCTGTGTACATCACCTTATTGACAACACTTAATGCAACAACCTACACCATCTTGACACCGGGGCCCGGAGACATAGTCCCTCCTGGACGAACTCCGTTATCAACTGCTTTTGTTTTCATGTGCTAATGATTGTTATGTTCCTCTTCTTTACAGTCTGCAGCTGTATTTGTTAATGTTATTTTAAAAGCAATTTTAATACATCACAAAAGTAAAAGGTCTTGGAAAGGTCCTTCTTCACACCCGGACCTGGATCACCTAAAGCTTGTACAAAGTTCCAATCCGAACTCCTCGCATCAATACCAGTTTTCCCCAAACCATCTTGTAGGTATCTTTCTTGAACACTATTTTCACACCTGCACCATTTAGCTTGCTTACAAAAATCAAATTTTTGGCCAATGCAAGAATATGCAGAACACCTGGAAGTGTTATAATCCTTCCACCTAGTGATGGAATCGACACAGGCCCAAACACTTCACTGTGAACAAGCTCTAATATTTGTTTCGCCCTCTTAGCACTAGAGGAGAAACTCACCCAATTCTACTTCCCATATACACAATTTTCACAGAAATCAAAATCCAGAGAGAAATTAGACATACCTTCTACCATACCATTACCATGAAGTATTCAAAGGCCTTTCTCTCTAATATGTCCAAGCCTTTGATGCCATAACATAGTCTTTTCTCCAGAGACCACTAGATTGTTCTGCTCCACTTTCAAGAACCACATAACTATTGCACCCATCAATAACAGTGCTACCCTAAAGATTGTACAAAGTTCCAATCCGAACTCTCCGCATCAATACCAATTCTCCCTGAACCATCTTGTAGGTATCTTTCTCGAACACTATTTTTACACCTGCATCATCTAGCTTGCTTACAGAAATCAAATTTCTAGCCAATGCAGGAATATGTAGAACGCCCAGAAGTGTTCTAATCCTTCCACCTTGCAACTTTAACTTGAATTTTCCGTGACCAACAATTCTAACCTTCCTGTCATCCCCTAAGAAGACATCACCACCATCATGTTTCTCATACTCGCAGAACCACTCTCTATGGGGAGTGAAGTGAAAGGATGCACCTGAGTCAATCAACCATGCCTCATGATCTACATGTGTACTTGAAGAAGAAGCAAAGTACACATCCCCACCTTCATCTGAGTTGTTTTTCGCCTCTACAAAAGGAGCATTATCAAATCCCTTTACTTTCATAGGAGCTTTAGATTTACAGTGCCTTTTGAAGTGCCCTTCCTTTCCGCATTTCCAGTACACCTTTACAAGTTTTCTTGGAGATTTAGATCTCCCACACGAGGAATTATTTTTGTTTCTGTTCTGGGACCGTCCTCGTACATACAAGGCATCACCATTATGGCCCTCCATATTTTTCCGTCTCATCTCTTCCGACAACAAGGATGAGACTATTTCATCAAACTGCAAGGCAGTTGCATTGCTACTTGTTGCAACAACTAGACTATCCCACGAATCTGGTAGAGAACACAACAAACTAATGCAATTATCTTCATCTGAAATTTTAATATCAATAGATAATAACTGTCTTACCACAGTATTAAAGGCGTTCAAATGCTTTGTCACCAAGTCTCCATCTTTCATCCTCAGGTTATACAACTTTTTCCATAGGAACAGTTTTATTCACCAGAGACTTAGATTGGTACAAAGTCCCTAATTTGTCCCACAAAGCCTTCGCCAAAGCTTCCCCTAATACATTCAGCAATATTGAATTTGAGACACACAATCGTATTGTGCTCTTTGTCTTCCGGTCCAACTTCGCCCGGTCTTCAGCTGACATTGTTGTTGGTTTAGTACTCAGATCTACCGCAATCCACTAATCTTTATCCACCAGCAAATCCTCCATCTTGAGTTTCCATAACTCAAAACTCTGACCATTAAATTTCTCGATCTCTATCTTTCTATTGCTCGCCACCTTATTTCACCACAAGAATCGATCCCGCAGATCTCCCACTGAACAGGGTCTACCACAAGCTCGAGCAAAACCCCTCAGCAACAAAGGCGTCTCCTTGAAGCCGAAACAACTCTAATACCAAATGTAGGTTTTAACCTCATACAAAAATTACATGCATACGAATTCTAAAAAACAGAAAATAAACAATGGAGAGAGCATAAAATATAAAACAAATATACACAAAGATTTTCCCCTGGATCCAAAAACCAAGACTACCAGATTGATTTTTCATTATATTCCTTTCAATGTTACAATACATATATATACATGTCGAAGCATCCATAAACCCCAATCCATTAACCTTGGATTAGAACATAACCGTAGTTCCCTTGACCATATCTACAAAATACCATGGACAGAAAACCATCATGCCCAAAACCATGTGTGAAATCCATGCAAAAAACCATAGGTAGGTCCGCCCACCTAATATAGGGTCCAAAAATTTGTAGGGCATTGCCTTAGACCCTATGCAAGGGGGCTATCGCCCCCTGCTGTGCCCGACGCAACATACACGGGAGTCTACCACCCCCCTTGTGACCCCCCCCCACCCGTGGGGTAGTCGTGGAAAGAATATAACAAACACCCTACATAACTAAGGCAAATGTGAGCTACTTCTCTTTTAATGAGAGAATTTTTTCAAGTCTTGTTTTTCATGTTGTCATCAAATTACAAGGTCTTCTATAATCAAGAGATTCCTCTATCCTTCAAAGATTTGGAATAAACCCCTTTAACTGAGGCAAATGTGAGCTACTTCCATTTTAATGAGAGAATTTTCTCAAGTCTTGTTTTTCATTACGTGTTTCGACCTTCCAGGTTCTCTGACAATCTTCATACAACTTTGATCAATACAAAGTATCATAGTTGAATCCAGCATGCCATCAAATAGTCTATCAAATGGAGCCAAACTCACTACACAACTGTCATATGTTCATCTTTTGTAACGTCCAATGCAACACAATGCTTCTTACTCACTCAATGAACCATATCTAATCTATTAGTACCATTTTGATGTTAACATCACAACCAATCCAATAAAAAATCAGTAAATTAGAGAACCAAATAGCTACTGGTACAATGATGGATCAACAATATCAAGACTTTCCAAAAGTTTTCATCGGTCTATAATCCATCATTCTGAATTTTTGGAGGATCTTGATCATAAGCTTCCCTTTACCAAGGAGAGTCTCATCAGTTTTATGCCAAGTCCCAAGTATTAGTGAATCAATTCAAGATTCTTCATGTCACATTCTCCTCCCATCTTGAAGGCAATACCTTGTTCCTTCAAGTTCATGAGTTCCTTTTGAATCATCCAAATTACGAGGTCTTCTATAATAAAAAGATTCCTATATCCTTCAAAGATTTGTAATAAACCCTTTTAACTGAGGCAAATGTGAGCTACTTCCCTTTTAATGAGATATTTTTCTCAAGTCTTTTTTTTCATTATGTGTTTCGACCTTCCAAGCTCTCTGATAATCTTCATAAAACTTTGATCAATACAAAGTATCATAGTTGAATCCAACATGCCATCAAATAATCTATCAAATGGAGCCAAACTCACTACACAATTGTCATATGTTCATCTTTTTCAATGTCCAATGCAACACAATGCTTCTTACTTACTCAAGGAACCATAGCTAATCTATTAGTACGTTTTTGTTATGAAACCAACTTACAAAAAGATAGAAAAGATAGATCAATGCCTTAGAAATAAGCCTCTTCAAGGGGGAAACCTCCTTTACATTACATAAATGAACAATTATTAGATGATTCAAATGACAAAACCTCCTTTATATATAGGAGTCTAAGGGGTCACAATATAACCAAATTCGACCTAACAATAATAATATAAAGGCACAAAAATAACAATAGTGGGATTATATGGGGCACAATAATAACAATATGGGGACAATAGGAGCACAAGAATAACAATAAGGGATACAACGACCATAGTAATGGGGAAATCACTAATATGATAGGGACCTAACATGCCCCTCTCCTTCAAAAAAGTGTTGTCCTCAACGCTTGAGTAGTTCTAGATGCTTCTGTATAAAATTTTCATCCTCCCATGTGGAATCTTCAATGGATAAGTTCTTCCACTTGATGAGATACTATGAAATTGATCGATTTCGTAGCTTTCAAGTTCTTGTTTCTTTGACTGCTTCAAGTTCCAATATGATTTTTCCTTCCTCATCAAGTTCTGGCAATATTGTTTGAACTGGAAGCTTGTCACCTATAACCTTCTTTAAGCATGAAACATGGAAAACCGGGTGCACTCGGGAAACTGCAGGAAGCTCCAATTTGTATGTCATAGTACCTATCTTTTACAACACCTTGTACGGACCATAGTACTTTGGTGATAATTTATTATCCTTCTTAGCTTACTTGAGGGACATTTGTTTATATGGTTGTAGCCGTAGGAATACCCAATCACCTACATCAAAACTTCTTTCGCTGCAATGTTGATCTGCCTGTTGTTTCATTCTATTCTGCACTAAGGTGAGGTTATCCTTTAAGAGTTGGAGAACTTGTTGCTGATGCTCGATGTGAGCTTCCACTACTTGAACCTTAGAATTTTCTCTTAAATATGATGTGATGGATGGTGATGATATCCATAAAGTGCCATAAATGGGGTCATTTTAGTTGCAATATGGAAGGAAGTGTTATACTACCATTCAGTCAGAGGTAACCATTTCACCCATTGTGTCTATTTATCATATACAAAGCAACGAAGATATCCTTCCAAACATTTTTTTACTATCTTAGTTTTCCCATCAGATTGAGGATGATAAGATGAGCTATGAGCTAACTGAGTACCAAGACAAGAAAATAATTATTTCCAAAGATTTCCAGTGAAAATGGGATCTTTGTCGCTTACAATAATCTTTGGGTTTCCATGTATCCTTTGAATTGTTTCCATAAATGCAGTAGAAACTCTACTCGCTTTAAATGGATGAGATAATGCAAAAAAGTGTGCATACTTGGTAATTCTGTCAACTACCACCATGATAACACTCTTTCATTCGAACTTGGGTAAACCTGTGATAAAATCCATTGAAACCTCTTCCCAACGTTGGCTTGGAATGGATAAAGGTTGCAATAGTCCTGAGGTCTTAATTGTTTCAACTTTATTTTGTTGGCAAACCAAACATTCTGCCAAAAAATTTTGAATATCCAATTTAAGGCCATCCCCAAAAAAATCCTTCTTAACCCTGTGGTAGGTTTTTAGAAATCCTGAGTGCCCTCCTAAGGGAGAGGTGTGCAATTCCCTAAGAATATTTTGTTTGAGTTGGGAATTCTTACATAGGTATAACCAATCCTTGTACCATAACAAATCATTTTTCCAGCTAAATGTATCAAATGTACTGGGATCTCGTTGTATCTTTTGAATGAGTGCCCAAACTTCCTCGTCATTCTTCCATTCATCCCTTGCTTCGTTTATCCAATCTGGTTGGATAATAGAAATGGCGCAAAGAAATGCTTCCACATCCTCATCCTTTCTTGAGAGTGCATCTACCACAACATTTTGCTTCCCTTTTTTGTAGATGATTTCAAAGTCATAACCCAACATCTTTGTGACCCATTTTCGCTGCTCTTCTGAAGATCATCTTTGTTCTAAAAAGTATTTAAGACTATCATGATCTGCTTTTACCTTGAAGTGTCTTCCCATTAGGTAGGGTCATCATTTCTTAAGTGTATGTAGTATTGCCAACATTTCCTTCTCATAAATAGCTTTGTATAAATACTTTCCTTTGATTGGACGACTTTTGAAAGCAATGGGTCTTTCTTCTTGCATTAAAACAACACCAACTCCATTTCCTGAGGCATCACATTCCACAATAAAGGTTTTTGTGAAGTCCGGTGTAGTTAGGACTACTGCTTGGCACATTGCCTCTTTAAGATGTTCAAAGACCTTCTTTGCTTCTGGAGTCCATGAAAATGCATCTTTATTTAATAATATTGTTAAAGGTGCTACTATTCCCCCATAATTCTGAACAAACTTGCGATAATACCCTGTCAACCTGAGAAATCCTCGTAGATGCTTTATGGATGTGGGGATTTTCCATTCCTTAATGGTTTTAATTTTGCTAGGGTCTACCTTAACACCTTAATGAGATACAATATGACCCAGATATTCTACCTCTTGTACTCCAAAGAAACATTTAGAGATTTTTGCATATAATTGTTTCTCCTCCAATAGTTTGAGCACCATGTCAACATGTTGGACATGATCCTTCCAAGACTTGTTGTAGATTAGTATATCATCAAAAAATACTAACACAAATTTTCTAAGGAAGGGTTTGAAAATGGAATTCATCAAACCTTGAAATGTAGAAGGTGCATTAGTAAGGTCAAAAGGCATGACCAAAAACTCATAATGACCCTCATGAATTCTAAATGTTGTTTTTGGAATGTCTTCAGTCTTCATTCTGATTTGATGATATCCTAAATGAAGATCCAACTTGGTGAAGTAAATTGATCCATGCAATTCATCCAATAATTCATCAATGACAGGAATGGGAATTTATCTTTAATAGTGAGCTTATTGAGCTCCCTATAATCTGGACACATACACCATGATCCATCCTTCTTGTGAACCAATACTACTAGAGCAAAGAAAGAACTTTGACTAGGTTGAATTATACCAGCCTCTAGCATTTCTGCAACCATACGTTCAATTTCACTCTTTTGGACATAGGGATATCTGTAAGGACTGATGTTTGGAGGAACACTTCCTGGAATCAAATTAATAGCATGATCATGATCACGAATAGGTGGGAGGCCTTTGGGAGTCTCAAATATCTTGGAATGATTGTCCAAGACTTTTTGGAGATCTGGAGAAATGGATGATTTCGATGTGGGAACCTCTAGTGAACATAATTGTGCAATTATGCCTCGTTGTTCTTTCTTTAGAAGCTTTGTCATTCCGTTAGAGCTAATTATCTTTCCCAGTTTCCCTACAATACCCCTTAATTCAACTTCCTTTCCTTCTGAAGAGAATTTCATGAAAATTTCTTGAAAATTAAAAGCTATTGTACCCAAGGATTGTAGCCATTGGACTCCTAGTACAACATCAACACCACCATTGGAATGGAAAGGATTGGGCTATTCAATACATATTATCCCATGGATAGCTTGATATTATGGCACTTTCCTAAGCAATTTATGGTTCCTCCACTTGCAACCATCACTTGACACTCTGGTGCTAGATATAGGAAGCAATTCAATTCCTTGGCTATCTTACAATGAATAAAATTATGGGTACTTCCGGAATCAATCAACACTATTACCTTTTTCTTCTTGATATGCCCTTCAATCTTGATAGTTTGAGGAGTGGGAATTCCAGCCAATGCATTACAAGATATGGTCGGATTCATTTCTTTTTTTTCTAGGGTTTGTTCCTGGTGTATGTCCTCTTCTTTTGACGTTTCTTGTTCCTTTTCTTCCTCCTCTTCACAATCTATGTAAAATAATTTCTTCTTGGCACACTTATGACCTTTAGTGTATTTGCTATCACAACTGTAACAAATCCCTTTTGCTCTTTTTTCTTCCAATTGTTGTGGTGTCAACCTTGTAGGTTGTGGATGGCTAGGGGCAACAACACTTCGATCTTTATGATTGTGAGTGGTAGACTTCCTTGTTGCCATAATTTTGCTTTCCATTTTTCTTGCCAACTTGAATGCCTTCTCCAATGAATTTGGTTCCCAAAGGTGAAGCTCAAGTTGGATGTTATCCTTTAAAGTCCCTATGAACACATCAATCCTATGCTCCTCTAGAATATCTTTTACCCTTATATTCAATTTTTGGAAGTCCTCATTGTGCTCCATCATTAAACCCTTTTGTTTGAGATTTATCAATTGGCTAAAAAATGTGTTGCTTTTTGTATTCTCATAATGTGCTATCATTTCATCCGTAAAAATAACCCAGGTGACAATTTGTTTACGAGAGCAAAGCCATCGATACCATACAAATTGATTTGGTTCCAAATATAAAGTTGCAATGCGTACCTTTTGTGTGTTTTGCACATTATGGAGATCAAAAAATTGCTCCATCTGTAGTATCCATGTTCCAGGATCCTTGCCATCAAACTTCCTCATATCGATCTTTGGAACATGGTGGTTCTTCGATCCAACGTTAGAGTCTATGAAATCATGATTAACATTTATTTTGTTCTCATCATGAGTTTCCTTTACTACCCTTTCGCCATTAGTAAGCATTTCTTGTAGAAACTTTGTCAAATCTGTCTTCAAATCTTCCATGCCTTTCTTTAAATCATCCATCTTAGCTTCCACGCCATCCATCTTAGCTTCCACGTCATCCATCTTAGCTTCCACGTCATTCATCTTAGCTTCTACGCCTTTCTTTAAACCATCCATCTTAGCTTCCATGCCATACATCTTAGCTTCTACGTCTTTCTTTAAACCATCCATCTTAGCTTTTGTTACTTTTTGTGCAAGTGAAATTTGTTGCACTTGGTCTCGTAATTTTGATATATCATGTTGCATTTCTTCCTCTTCTTCATGAGTCATGCTATAGATTTCAGGTTTCTTACTAGGTGTTTCCATTTTCTTTCTTCGAGGCATCAATTATCGATAATAATGCTTCACTATGCCCTTTGAATTCCTTCAAACTAATTTTTCAAACCAAGCTTATGCAAAAATTTAAAAAGAACTACACACCTTTTTTCACTTTGTAGGAGCTAGATATTGAATCTGACATATCTCTGTAATTTTGGATCTCCAAGGTCTGAAATTTCTTCCTATGGTAACCCTCTAAGTAATATTTCTAACCTCGCAAGTCTGATCAAGATTGGATTCTCCAATGAAGAGTTATGCCAAATATCCCACGATGACTTGAGTATAGACTAGTTCAGTAGAGCGAACTTGTACGACGTGCCGCGGGTCATTGTTTCAACCTTAGGTTCTGAAAATGATACCCAAAAAACTACAGTCCGTCCTCTTTCTTTAACTTCTTACGAAAATTCAATTTGATGCTCAGAGTGAAAGTTATGACGATTTTCCCAAGGTCACCTGTTTGGAATGTAATTTGGGGGTCTATAAAAACCCTAACTTCCTCAGATTATATATCCGAAAATATAGCGAGACAAGATCTGAAATTTGGGCTCGAAGTTCAGAACGATTCCGTCTCAAATGGGTTTTTTTTTAGCTTCTAAAACTTTGTAGAAAAAAAGTTATAGCGAAAATGCTATGATGACCTGTTTGGAGTAGCGAAACCCTAGAATCCAAAGCTCTGATACCTAATGTTTTGAAACCAACTCACAAAAAGATAGAAAAGATAGATCAACACCTTAGAAATAAGCCTCTTCGAGGGGGCAACCTCCTTTACATTACAAAAATGAACAATTCTTAGATGATTCAAATGACAAAACCTCCTTTCTATATATAGGAGTCTAAGGGGTCACAATATAACCAAAGCCGACCTAACAATAATAATATAAAGGCACAAAAATAACAATAGTGGGATTCTATGGGGCATAATAATAACAATATGGGTACAATAGGGGCACAACAATAACAATAAGGGATACAACGACAATAGTAATGGGGGAATCACTAGTATTATAGGGACCTAACAGTTTTTCACATTAACATCACAACCAATCCAATCAAAAAATCAATACATTAGAGAACCAAATAGATATTGGTAC
Organism: Pinus tabuliformis; assembly: GCA_031772625.1. NCBI lineage: Eukaryota > Viridiplantae > Streptophyta > Pinopsida > Pinales > Pinaceae > Pinus > Pinus tabuliformis. Next base: position 489,580,975 of record CM062820.1, read on the forward strand.
AATGATGGATCAACAATATCAAGACTCTCCAAAAGTTGTCATCGGTCTATAATCCATTATTCTGAATTTTTGGAGGATCTTGATCATAAGCTTCCCTTTACCAAGGAGAGTCTCATCAGTTTTATGCCAAGTCCCATGTATTAGTGAATCAATTCAATATTCTTCATGTCACATTATGCTCCCATCTTGAAGGCAATACCTTGTTCCTTCAAGTTCATGAGTTCCTTTTGAATCATCCAAATTACAAGGTCTTCTATAATAAAGAGATTCCTATATCCTTCAAAGATTTGGAATAAACCCTTTTACTAAGGCAAATGTGAGCTACTTCCCTTTTAATGAAATAATTTTCTCAAGTCTTGTTTTTCATGTTGTCATCATGATAGATTTTGACTTCTTTAATTAATGCATTCTTCAAACCTCATGCTCCTAATTTATTCACAAATGTCCACTATATCCGTCCAATTCTTCCATATATTGTTAAAGTTTAGGTAACCCTTGCTATAGTCTTACAAAGTTTTCTCCCTTTAAACTGAAATTCTCTACTATCGTCATCGTCGATGTATTCTAATATGTTCGAATAGATGTCTCCATCAAAAATCGACTCGTTATGGTTGGAATAATCTTCAAAATTTTCCTTTTGAATTCCTATCTTGCCACAATTTGGAGCCATACTTTCAAAACAAATATACCATGGACTCCTTTAACACGTTCATTGCTTTGCTCTTCTTTTATATACTTGTAATCCTTACTTCTTTGAGAGAAATGTTAGATTCCTTTGAATCTTCATGATGCGATGTCTTCTTTCTTGAAGACAGAAGAGTTTCCACCATGTAACTGCTTTCTTTGATTGATTGATGTTTCTACTAGATCTTTTTAGAGTCAACGAGGCTACTTCAAATGGTCAAATCTTTCTCTACATGACCAAGGGTTCCCTCTTAATTTTAAGCTCCTTGAATCAAACTTTTACTTGCAAATCCAAATATACTAGCTTTCATAGCTCATCTTATCCTTAATAAGTTCTACTTGGACTAACATATTTTAAACACAAAAATGAAAAGTAAATTTTTACTTCAAACCTAGTGCATCGATGGATGTATGATTATCACTATGTGCACAATCCATATTCTTCATTAACTTCAATAGTAGAAATCCTTGGTATTTTATTTCTTTGGTTTCATTGGAGCTTCTTCATCTTCAGTTATTGATGCTTCATGTCTTTCCTTCCTCTTATTGTTCTTAGGGTTTTTAGGACAATATTTATTGTAGTGCCCATATTCATGACATCTATAGCACTAGATTTTGGACATGTCTCTATTTCCTTGAGATTTGTTATTGTTATTGTTGTTTTGAAATCCAAGTTTCTACTTTCCAAATTTCTTCTTTGATCTAGCTGCAAAAACTTAAGAGTCTTCATTATGAGGTTGAGTATTGCTTTTAGCCTTTAGTCTTGATTCCTCTAGAGTGCAAGATGCCCATAACTCTTCAAAAGTAGGAGTTTCCTTTCTAGCATAAATGCCTCTAACAAAACCATCCCATTCTTCAAGTAAAGCATTGATTACAATGGTAATCATCTTTGAATCAAATATAATTTCACCAACCCCTTGAAGTTGGTCTCTAATCTTTGATATCTTCATAAAATATGAAGCTACATTGTCATCCTTTGTCATCCTTGTTCGATAGAGTTGATTTCTTAAAGATATCTTATGACTTGTTGTGTTGATAGAGTACAAGTTTACCAAATTATCATAAACTTCTTTGGATGTAGATAATTCTGAAACAAAGGTGATGAGATGATCTTTGATGGATTCAAAGAGAATCCTTTGAGCTCTGACTTCTCCCTTATTATACTTGGCCACTTCTTGAGCATTATTTTTATCTAGTGCTGGAATTTTAACTTCAACAAATTGCATGACCTCATTTTTAATAAGGACTAGATCAATCCTCTTCTTCCAAGCTTTTAAATGGGATGCACCTTCAAGCTTGTTTCCCTCCATGTAGAAATATGCCATTTGATCAAAAGTGTTAGACGTATAGAGTAAAATAGTACTCATTGAAAGTGAGAGAGAGAGTTGCTACAAGAATATATTCAAGGATCTCTTCAAGTGAGAGAGAGTTTCTCCTACAATGATGTCATCAGGAGTGTGATCTTCAAACTTCCTTCCTCCACCTTAGCTCTGATACCATGTTGGAGAATCTAGTGCAATGTGGTTTAACACTTAATTCCTCTTCTTGATAATTATTTGTGACTATTAGATGTCTTCTTATTACTTCTTTTGTCTTCTTCATCAAGAAATTATACAATTGTTCAAAACATAAAGATCACAATGAGACAAGAGACACCAAAAATTAGGCCAGAGTCAAAGGGAAAACCCACAAGGGGAAAACCCAACAATCCTTTCCTTATAGAATCAGATCAAAATGTGAGATATCTAAGACCAAGAACAAGACCAAACTACCACCAAGATACCAAGTCAAACCCTCCTCCAAGTATCCTCCAAAAAATTCAAATTCAACAATGGTCAAACTTCTTCAAATATGGTCAATCCTCGAATTTTGATCCTACATTAGAGGCCAAAATTTGGCCTGCAATTACCTCAGAAAATTCGGCCCTTTTCCACATAAAATTTGTCCACTCGTGCAAGTTGCAGTAGGGTAAAAATTTCAATAAACAAGGAATATTCTTCTTGTGTTTTGACTTTCTTCTATCTCCTTTAACTCTACCTTCTTCCTTCTTCGTAGGTGCATAAGATACCATGTGATGTGATGAATGAATGAGCTATCTAAGAGGTTGAATTGTCTCTTATATATAGTTTTCCAGGAGGGTCAAATAGGTGCCACTTGGAGGGCTAAGCTGACTTATCCAAGGAGGGACGACTTGGTCATGTTGTGGGCTTATGACTCAAAATAAAAATTCAAATTATTTTTCTTATAAATTTCCAAATGGGACATGAATCATAAATTTTCTTTTGACTCAAAATAAATTCTTTTTGACTCTTTTTAACTCTAAGCATGAAGAACATGCTTAGAAAAAAATATAATAGGTATAAAAAATACATCAATGATAAATTTACAATATGAAGATCGAATCTAGTTACAACTCCAACAAACCATCATAAGGAGTCTCAAATTACAATTGATATTTGAGACTTGTGCTTCTAACCATGCAAGCCTCTCCCCCATGAGATATTGAGGGTTATTTACATATTCATCGGCCATGACTAAGGTTTTTGTTTATTTCAGCTTAACTAATCTAGATCCTATGCAACTCCCCACAATATACCCAAAGAAACCTTCTTTGATAGCAATATGATTTGTAAACTATCGTGGATATTCCACTAGACAGTTCATCACAAAATATATGATGAAATTCTACTTAAAAATTCAAAATCGACACTATGAGGGTTAGTTTCTCCTTAGATTTATTGATTCGTTAATTACTATGTTATGCTTATGCATGCAATAGATAAAATATGCAAAAAATAGATAATAGGGCAAAAAGACTCATAAACCACAATTGACACAAGAAATAACTTGGAAAACACTTTCGAGAGAAAACCCTGCTAGAAGGTGAGGTTGCTCTGTTCTCTTTCTATAAATGGAAAATGGATGCAAGCATAATGAAGTGAGATTTGTGGCCCTAGGGATGCTACAGTGCAAAAACCCTCTTTGTTTTCTCTCTCGTTATCCAATATCAGCTACTTTGCTCATCTATTAAACAAAATGAACTCAAATAGATTGGAACCATTTTTCCTCCAAGTGGCCTATGTATAACACAACCCAATAGCTTACTAGTGGTTAAGTTTGACTCCTTCAACTCTTAACTAGAGTTACAATATTAACTCTTCTAGAGTCTTCTTCATTGCAATCATATGAAAAGCCCCTTTTTCCATGAATAACAAGAGTTGATGTGGGATACTCCTGAATCATGGTGGTCAAAAGAGGAAGGTCAAATTCCGAGTGGCATAACTTTTGCATACATATTATGATTGAGATTATTCTTGCACTATTGGAAAGGTATCTATCTGCATAATAGCACTAGGAAGTGTCACACTTAGGTGGAAAAGTTTTACCCCCCAAAAAATGTCATTTGATACCTCAAAATGCTTCTTAAAGGTTTTAGACCCCAATTTGTCAAACTAGGACCCATTGGTAAAAAAGACCATGTAAAATAATTCCTTCACTTTTTCCACTTTGAAAGCATTAAGATGGATGACAAACAATATAAATGATCCAATATGAATCAATTTTTTTCTCTTATGGGTTACCCACTTTAGATGCCTTTTGGATTAAATGTGAATATTTTCTCTATGTCAAGTTGTGATCTCCATGAGCTAATTTATTGCCTGAACCTACATTAGTAGTAGATATGGCATTAGGGTTCCTAAATAATCTCTTACTAGACATGTAACTTAATTGGGATTTATGTATTAAATTCATAGCTTAGTTGTGAAATGTTACATATGTAGTTAGAGGTTTGATGGTTGAATAGTCAAGTTAGTGTAAATGTTAATAGTGAAGAAATGTCTATATATTGGGTAAGTGTTGGTCATAGGTACGGAGTGATTCTACACAAGTACAATTGGTGTTAGAATTCATGCCTTATTGAGGTAAATAATGGGCTTCAACACAAAAAAAATGTTATCAATATCAACTTTCAAAGAACCAATAAGATTCAAGATGATAATGTCAACCATAAGGGTAAATAATTTTGAAGCGAAATAAATTTAATTTAATCGTATTTTAGATCTATCTCCTTATAGGTTTACCCAAATTTCAAGTATAGACATTCTTTCGTTGAATGCGGAATTAAATTCCACGTCCATTAAGTACCCATTTTACATGCTTTTGATAGACCTATAGTGAAATAAACTAGAAAACATGGAACCAACATTTTTTTAAACTGGAAATACATGAAAAAAACATGTTTCTATTGTATTTTCTGTTGAAAATGCAACAAGATGATGGAGCTTAGTGAAAAGAAGTCGCCTTCACTAAGTGGGCCCACAGGCTATTTTTGGCGCAAAGTCTATTTTTAGACATATGGATCATGGTCTATGAGTTGCAAGATGATATTTGTGGATGATTGGTCATGTTGGTAAAAATAGATGGACTTCTATTTTTAGACATATGGGCGGAGTCTATTTTTAGACTGCCAGGCTAAAAATAGAATAGTCAAATATTATTAGCTCTTAATAATATTTGGACTATAAACATTATCTTATCCTCTTGGAGCACTTCAATTCAAGCTACGGATGTGGCACATGCAGCTGTCAGAAGGAAATATGCTTTTCTTATGGGTGAATTGAGCTATTGCATGATGGATTTCAGTTAGAACTCAAGTGATTGAGTTTGGTCGAGTTGATTGAGGAGTTGATGGAGTTGTGTTCAGTTTGACTTGGTTGAACTAGTTGTATTTAGTCTAACTGCAGAATACACTAGTGATGAGTGATGTGAATTAATTGTTAATTAATTCACTAATTATTAACTCATAAAGCAACTAAAGAATACATCAGTTAACTCAGTGCATGGACAGTTCAGTGGAGACAGGGGTTAGAGGTTGAGATTGCTATCAGTTGTGACTATAGTTGTGCATGAGATCTTGCACAATCAATGGGATTGAGTAATGCCAATGAGGATTGCATGGTTCAGCCAAGGAAATACGAGTTTGGTTCAACCATTCATAATTATTCTCTTGCAGGATTGCGCAGTGGAGGCAGGCAAAGCAGTGGAGGAGATTTGAACTTGTGATTGATTCAGATCTAAGCTAGTTTTGTGTGTAACAGGTGGAGATAGTACTGAGTACTTGTGAGGAGTATTGTACTATGTATTGTTACATGTTCTCAATCAATATGATATACAGATAGTTGGGGGTTTTCAGCTGTATGCTTTCCCCGTGATATACTGTGTTGATATGTGTGATTGATGCTTCAATGTGCGCATGTGATTGTTTCTGAATTTCGCTGAATTGATGATCAACGTAGAGGAGGTTATGTATTATGCATGCATTCCGCAATAGTGTATAATCAGGATAATCTCTGTGAATAAGTGTTATATTATTCAAAATTTCTACATGGTATCAGAGCGAAGTTGATCATCAGATCTATTATTCAGAAAGTGATTACATTTTATTTCTTCAGGCAGAGTCTGTAATCGGGCCAGGCAGCCTCTGGATTCATCCTTCTTTTGGAAGGTGAGATATCCGGTAAAAGCCCATACAGTCAATCTCTGTACAAGAAATACTTTGTTCTCACGAATTTTAGATCAGAAGCGGTTGAGTTTTGAGCTGGTGGAATTCGAATTTGCAACAGTGTTTTCTTTGTGTCAAAGTTGAAATGTTTTTCAACAGATTGCGATTGGAGTATGCTCTTGAAGGCAACTCGAATTATATTACATGGAAAGACAGGATGGAGGTGGTGTTAGATGACAATGGGTTGAAGGAGTTCATAGAGGCTGAGGTCCCAAAGCCTACTGATGCTACTCACGTTGAGGTTTGGCAAAAGAAGACAGCAAAGTGTCGAAGGATTCTGTTGGAGGGCGTGAAGGATCACATTGCATCCAGCCTGCATGGAAAGGCTTCTCCATACTTGATGTGGAAAGCGTTGACAAATCTATTCCAAAGCAAGAGCGACCAGAGGAAGTTGGCGCTCAAGGATAAACTCAGAAACATTAAGTGTGAGAATGGAGACAATATGCCCAGGTATCTCACAAAGTTCACCCAGTGCCGGGATGAGCTGGGAAGTGTGGGGGTGACTGTTGATGATGAGGACTTGGTGAGCTTGGCTCTCCTTGGTCTTCCGAAGAGTTGGCATTCCTATCAGGACTCTGTCAATGGTCGGGAGAAATTGCCAGGATGGGAGAGACTTTGGTCGGATCTTGTGCAAGAGGAGATCAAATGGAGCACCAAAGACAGTTCTTCATCCATGCATGATGAGGAGAACTGTGCCTTAGCAAGTAAGGTAAAGAAGGGGAAGGAGAAGGGTTCTCTTTCCGAATCCAGTTCTTCCAATGATGGGAAGAAGGTTGACAAATCGAAAGTGAGATGCTTTCGTTGTCATGAGTTGGGCCATTATGCTACTAATTGCCCAAAGAAAAAATCCAAGAAGGGATCCGGGGAAGGATCTGAAGGTGAGGCACTTGCTTCATAGTTTGAGTTGGATTTCACACTCTTCGCATGCATGGTTTCATCCATGGTGGGAAGTGGTTGGTTTCTTGACAGTGGAGCTTCTTTCCACATGACCGGTGACAGGAGTTTGTGCAGTACATTGGAGGAGAAAGATCTCCAGATACTCATAGCGATGGGTAATGATGAGAAGTATAGTGTCTCAGGTGTAGGCACGGTTATTTTTCAGAGGGAGCATGGAGCTCGCCTTACCTTGACCGATGTCAAGTATGTACCAGGACTGAAGAGAAACTTGGTGTCGATCGCGATGTTGGAAGACAAAGGCTATGATGTAGTCTTCAGTAAGGGAAAGGTTTTCCTTAGACACATCATCACTAGACAGGTGAAGCAGATTGGTTCACGGGTCAAGAACCTGTATGCTCTTGAGGTTCAAGATGCATGCAAAGCCTTGAGCAGCGAGGCAACTGATGGAGACTTGGTGGTTGAGAGGGAGCGTATATTACCTCTGAACATGCAGAGCCAGAAGAAGTCTCAGACGATTGTGGAGGAGCCACGATTGGTGCAGCAACTTCAGGAGGTTGTGGAGTAGCCACAACAAGGGAAGCTGAGAGGAGATCGAGTAGAGACATCTACTCATGCAGAGACCTCCAGTAGGGGGAAACTTCGAGCCAGGTGGGCTGAGGGATCACATGCAGCCATACCTCCAAGTAGGAGGTGGGGTGATGTGGATTGATCGTCCCAAGGAGGAGGGGCAGGATCCTTGAGGTACCCAACCTCTTGGATGAGACCTTGCTACGGGAGCCCTGATGTGGAGTATCAGGAACTGACTGATTGGGTAGAGACAGATGCGGATGGAGCGGAAAAGAGAGTGACAGTGTAGGGAATCTCAGGACAGCGCATAACTAGCAGGCTGCAGCAATGCGAGAGGCACAAGTGTTTTGCACAGTGCTAAGTGGCATAGAGAAGTGTGCAATGGTGCGAGATGCATGGAGATGTTGTGGTAGCGCAGATGTCAGAGAGGGAGCACTTGTCAGCAGCAGGTAGAGCTTCAGCATCAGAGTATGTTCCTAGCCCAACAGAGTGGTCAGTTGGGAGTGTTTTTGTTCCAAGTGTTGTTGGAGCAAGTGGACCGGGCAAATGTGTTGCATGCAGAACATTCCAAAATTGCAGGATAGGGGTTGCAGATAATCCATATCTTGTTGAGAGGGAGTGTTGAAAATGCAACAAGATGATGGAGCTTAGTGAAAAGAAGTCGCCTTCACTAAGTGGGCCCACGGGCTATTTTTGGCGCAAAGTCTATTTTTAGACTATGTCTATTTTTAGACATATGGATCATGGTCTATGAGTTGTAGGATGCTATTTGTGGATGATTGGTCATGTTGGTAAAAATAGATGGACTTCTATTTTTAGACATATGGGCGGAGTCTATTTTTAGACTGCCAGGCTAAAAATAGAACAGTCGAATATTATTAGCTCTTAATAATATTTGGACTATAAACATTATCTTATCCTCTTGGAGCACTTCAGTTCGAGCCACGGATGTGGCACATGCAGCTGTCAGAAGGAAATACGCTTTTCTTATGGGTTAGTTGAGCTATTGCATGATGGACTTCAGTTAGAACTCAAGTGATTGAGTTTGGTGGAGTTGATTGAGGAGTTGATTGAGTTGTGTTTAGTTTGACTTGGTTGAACTAGTTGTATTTAGTCTAACTGCAGAATACACTAGTGATGAGTGATGTGAATTAATTGTTAATTAATTCACTAATTATTAACTCATAAAGCAACTAAAGAATACATCAGTTAACTCAGTGCATGGACAGTTCAGTGGAGACAGGTGTTAAAGGTTGAAATTGCTATCAGTTGTGACTATAGTTGTGCATGAGATCTTGCACAATCAATGGGATTGAGTAATGCCAATGAAGATTGCGTGGTTCAGCCAAGGAAATACGAGTTTGGTTCGGCCATTCATAATTATTCTCTTGCAGGATTGCGCAATGGAGGCAGGCAAAGCAGTGGAGGAGATTTGAACCTGTGATTGATTCAGATCTGAGCTAGTTTTGTGTGTAACAGGTGGAGATAGTACTAAGTACTTGTGAGGAGTATTGTACTATGTATTGTTACATGTTCTCAATCAATATAATATACAGATAGTTGGGGGTTTTCAGCTGTATGCTTTCCCCATGATATACTGCGTTGATATGTGTGATTGATGCTTCAATGTGCGCATGTGATTGTTTCTGAATTCTACTGAATTGATGATCAACGTAGAGGAGGTTATGTATTATGCATGCATTCCGCAATAGTGTATAATCAGTATAATCTCTGTGAATAAGTATTATATTATTCAAAATTTCTACATTTTCAACTTATCTCATTATATCTTTACCCAAATTTCAAGTGTAGGCATTTTTTACATGCATATCTTTACCCGAATTTCAAGTGTAGGCATTTTTCAGATGCATAATTAAATTTTACGTCCAACGAGTATCTGCTCTACATACTTCTTATATAACAATAGTGAAATAAATTGGAAGAAGAAAAGAAAAGAAAAGAAAAACGTCTTTTCTTATGTTTCCAATTTATTTCACTATTGTTATATCAGAAGTATGTAGAGTCAATAGTTTTTAGACGTAAAATTTAACCATACATCCAACCTACACTTGAAATTTAGATAAAAATATAATAAGATAATTTGAAAATTTGAAAACTTATAATTTGTTGAATTGAGGCTTCTGTGATCCATATCAAGTTTATGAACAATTTTTCGGCGTAAATCACATGATAGAACATTTGTCGACGCGTTTCGAACCAACGAGTGTGGTTCATCGTCAGGACAAGTTGAAGAACCAGATCATGGCTGCATATTTAAATAGGGAGAGCAGATCGTCCAACGGCTATGCTTGACTAAAAAACGGCTATATTAAGTCAGACCAAGAACGGCTAGATTTGACTATTCAATTTTAATTATATAATATTATTAAAATATTATTTTAATACTTATCATATGTTATTTAAGTGAAAAGTTAACCAAGTTTGAGTTAATATTTATATTCAAATTTCTAGAAATAATAATTAATATTATATTATTATTATAATAATGTTATAGTATAATTTTAATATTAATGATTTGTGTAACCAATCAAAATAAATTTAAAAGATCTATGGATATTATCAAAGGTAAGGATTAAAATAATCTTAGTTGCATATTAGATCCCTTTAGATTAGTCATGAAAAGGGGGAATATCTATATTAATATTAAAATATATTAAATTTATATAAATTTAATAGATCTTTGGATATTATTAAATGTAAGGATTAAAATAATCTTAATTATCATTATATTATGTATACAGGATCCCATCAGATTAGTTATGAAAAGGGAAAGTCAATACTAATATTTAACCTATATTACAAGTAGTATTCGAAATGATAAAGGTGTTATTCTTACCATCAATTGTTAAGGCATCAATATCTAGTAATCTAATGGGAGCCAGAATTACTAATTCAAGGGAAATTAGTATTTGTTAGCCGTTGGACGATCTGCTCTCCCTATTTAAATATTAGTATTTGTTAGCCGTTGGACGATCTGCTCTCCCTATTTAAATATGCAGCCATGATCTGGTTCTTCAACTTGCCCTGAGGATGAACCACACTCGTTGGTTCAAAATGCATCGACAAATGTTCTATCATGTGATTTATTATTTTTAAAAACTCATTTTAAACCTTCAAAAAATTTCACTAAAATTACTTTACGACACAATAGATATATTTAAAAAAAAAAAACTATATTCACTACGACACAACAGATATATTTTAACTATTAACTTACTATTATATTATTATTTTTAAAAACTTATTTTAAACCTTCAAAAAAATTTCACCAAAATTACTCTTAACCAATTAAAACCCTACGTAGAGATATTTTAAAAAAACTAGTACACATACCTGCCCTTATCATATCATTTTATTTTTATGTTAATAATGCAATTATTTAAAAAAAAAAATATTAATTTATCGTATAAAATATATCCCATCATCAAACCAAACATATAATCAGCCTTACAAGTACCTATCAAACAAATCTTCACATAAAACAATTCTCCTCCTGCTCAAAGCATGAGTCTAGTCAGTAACAATTCTTTTTAATATTCAATTACCTTCTTTCAACTACCATCTTTGGGTTAAACTCATTCTCAGTCCGTAACAATTCTCCTCCTGCTCAAAGCATGAGTCTAGTCAGTAACATTTCTTTTTAATATTCAATTACCTTCTTTCAACTACCATCTTTGGGTTAAACTCATTCTCAGTCCGTAACAGATTTATGGAAGAATTACCAATTGATGAACTGTATATTTGAAGTAGTTGCATCAATGAGATTAGACTTAAAAAGGGCATCTATAGAGATTTTGTCCGATCCCTGCTACAAAACAAAATAATTTGAAATGCCATATCCTCCGAAATCAGAGGTGGGTACGAGAGTTATGACTTAGTTGGTAGTTAATGCCACATGATAATATATATGAATGGTACATCTCAGGGAATCTTTCTGAACATATTCATATTCATTCTCCTAATTAACGATTGACAATTTATTACTTGGAGACGTACAGTCATCATACCTCGAGCAAACAGAGAAATACCTCAAAAAGAACGTTGAGCAATATAGTTTAGCAACCAACCGTGACTTGCTGGACTGAATGCAGTCATGGGATGAAATAGTCAAAACATTTTAAGGGTGCTGGTATTTTTTATAATTCCATATGATCAAGGGCAACAAGAACAAAGACTACACGTGAAAAACAACAATATCCTGATCTGCCACTTGGCAAGAAATGGGCGATGGAAATGCGGGCAATGTTTGATTCATGGATGTATGTGTGCATGGAATGATGGCGTAGGGCTGCCCCTGATTGCGAAACACCGAGCGTGTGGCCTTAGTTTGGCCACCTCCATCTCGTTGTACAGACTGATGGGGAGAAGCCCATTAACCAAATTAGTCAGAAAATTATTGTAATCGCTATGACTGGAGTGAAAATAACATAAATGAAGACACTCGCATAAAGAAATGTCATAGGAGTGTAGCAGGAAATATAAGATTTGGTGAAAATTAGGAGGTGGACAACGATGCCTCCTATTTGACCTTAAACAGCAGAGCAAATATGATATTATGCCTTTTTTTTGCTCTATTTATTTGTTGATAATTTGGGAGTGAAATGAGAGGCTTGTGATAAAGCGCTAAGATCTGCTACATCACCACCCTCACAGCCCTCCTGTAAGAAGGCACCTTATCCATGCCACCTCATCCATTTTTGCGCCTCTCGTTTCCTCGTTATCTTTTATCTTAAACTCTCCATCACAGCATTGAAACAGACCTTCGCCCCGTCTCGTCCTTCCATCAGATTGAATCCCTCCATGAGTTTCTTTTCTAGATTTCCGCAGTTCTGGTTGTCTAGTTTACTCTTTTGGGTTTCTTGATTATGTGCAGAGCTCTGGAAGAGAAATTGTTTGCTTGCATTTTATTTTAAGTTTCTTCTTCTTCTAAACAAAAACTTGGAGCTTAAGCCTTTGGGTGTTGAGGTTAGGTCTTGGGTTTGATTCTGCAAGTTTTCAAAGAAGTTTTAATTTGTCTACACTACTCTTAAATTCTGCCATTTTTCCTGAGTTTTTGAAGAAGCGGTGAATAAGACTATTGTTTATTTATACTGCGTTGGGTTAATAGTAATACTCCCCTGCCCCTTTGAGTGGACTTGGTCGTACCGCTTACCCTTCTTGTTGCTTAGCATTTGTTGATGGTCGCTTTAACTTTTCGTCATAGAGGTAAATAGGAATTAATAGGTGCCTGGGCATACACAGCGCTAAATTTTTTTTATAGCTTCCCTCTCCAACAATATTGATTCATTTCATGTAGCAGAGATGATGGTGCTCTAGTAATAGTGGGATTGTGTTTTTTTTTCTTTTATGAATTCCTTGCATGCAAGGTTTTTGAATAATCCAAATTCTTTTTAAATTCCTTGCATTCAACGAGGGATTTGTGGAAGGAAGGTGTATTGAGCTAGCCTTCATCAGAGAGCGAGGCAGTCTAAGTTAAACTATCCACGAGCACTTCACATGCAGGGCAGTGGAATTTTGGATTGCTGCCTCTAAAATTTGCATCTCTGGGTGAGATTTGGTTTGGAATGCAGAATGGCTCCCCGGACTGGCCGTACTAAACAACATAAATCCAAAGGAGATAAGAAGAAGAAGGAAGAAAAAAGTAAGTTATAGGAGCATTATAATATCGGAGTTCTTTTCTTTTTTACACTTGAACATCACTTCTCAGTACTCAGAAAGAGTGCTGAAGTATATATCATAGATATAAATGTCATACAGCAATAACTGATAACTTGCAACAATAACTGATAAGTTGCTTTTGTGGAAACTAATACATTCAATTTATTTTTCTTTTTAAACAATCAGTACAACTTAACATTTCTTTCAAGGACAATATTTTCTTTTTTGTTTGTTTGTTTTAATATTGATATTGCGGATTGGATATTATAAGAAGCATGAATAGCTTTCCCTGCTGAATGATTCTTAAGCTTAATTAATATATATTCCATTTGATGATATCAATCATGGAAAAATTTAGATGCATTGATTCTAGACTGATACTATGGCATGGGACCTTTTTCTCAACTTTACAATATTGGAAAAAAGTGTGCTCCAAATATAGTAATATAAATTTAGTTTCAACTGATGCAGTGCAGGTATTTGGGCCCCTTTTGGTGCATATAGAGTCTTCTTTAACACCTTTTCTTTCGACATTGCTCTACACGAACTCTTTTCATTGTGTACAAAGGGATATGTCAATACTTTCCAATGAACCAAAAGGTTGAACGATAGAGAATATTTATGAAATATCCTTGTAACAATATTGCGTTCATTTAAGTATCTCTCTAGTTCACTGTATTGGTGTATAATGGAATTGAATTGCTTCTAAATGAGAAATGGAGGTATATCCCCTATAAAGCAAGGTACATTTAGTTCAATCCTGATTTTAAAATAGCGACTTACTAACCATCTCAGCAACCCCGAAGTTGAGAATAATACATAAAACAATTGTTTGTAAATGTAAATGAGTGATAACGTATAATTGGCTGCAAGGGCAAAGACCCGCTGTGGGAAGCTTCTTGGCTAATCTAAGCAAACTCAAAGTTGAGAATAAAACATAAAACAATTGGTTGTAAATGTACGTGAGTGATAATTTATAATTGGTTGAAAGGGCAAAGACCAGCTGTGGGCAGCTTCTTGGCTATTCACAAGTTCATCTGATCTTAGTACTTCTATATCAATACAAATATGAGGTCTCCGTTTGCTTTTAAAAATAAGAAATTGTTATGGTAGCAACCAATGACTATATGGTATTGTTTGTTGCTTGCAGTCCTGCCTACTGTTCTAGACGTCACAGTGAACACTCCAGATGATTCTCAAGTTATTTTAAAGGTACGCTATCTCATAAAAAATATTATCCAGTGCTTATGACAGTAGGTGGTAACATAAGTCTTGTCATAGATGTTGGATCCAGCTTTAAGAATTATGATGAATATAATCCAATCTTGCAGCATCCAGACCTATGGATAGTTATGTTTGGTTCAACAGTAGATTTTAATATATGTTTGTTTTATGGAAACAGGGAATTTCCACAGACCGTATTCTTGATTTACGCCGATTATTAGCTGTGAATGTGGAGACATGCCATCTGACCAACTATTCTTTATCCCATGAGGTAAGAAAATCAGTAGTTCAGAAGCTCATTAAATAATGGGATTGTTTGACAGGCTGGTGGATTGCAATTGACTGGTTCTGTTCAAGATATCATGTGGTATGACCTTACTTGCATGAACAACATAGGTGTTCGTGTCAAGATAGAAATAGCCATGTACAGTGAAACTCGTTCTATTATTAGTTTGTAAAGCTTAAGTGTGACCATGGCAACATTGGTCATCTTAGTTTTCTTGAAGTATCCATGACTTTGTAAAAACTTGAATTATACCAGGTTCGTGGCAACAGGTTGAGGGATTCATCAGATGTTGCAACCTTGAAGCCCTGTGCCCTTACTATTGTAGAAGGTAACCAATAACTCTGCTCCCTCATCTGAACAAGTCAGGGGAGATAGCTAGAAATTTTGTCTTGCCTTTCTTTAAAATATAAATGTTTTTATCTTGAAAAGGGGTCAGAAATAATGTTAAATCATAATATTAGAAAATTGTTCTCTTATTTCTTGAAGTGATCTAAACTGAATTTCTACTTGCATACGTGCTTCAAATATATATGCAAAGAAGAATATGCATTGTTTATACTCAAAGTTTGCATAATACTCCATATATGATTTTCATTTATTTTTCCTTTGCAGAGGACTACACTGAAGAGCATGCAGTTGCACACGTTAGAAGATTACTGGACATTGTTGCCTGTACAACATGCTTTGGTTCTTCAGGAAAGCAAGGGGAACCTCGGTCTGGGCAGGGAGGTGGAAAAGAATCAGCTCACTCAATGACAGAGAATGTGGCTGAACAAAACAACGATGTTGCTCTAAAGAAATCTTCTAGCAATAAAGAAAGAAAAGAAGCAAACAAAGATGGAAAAGACAATAAGCCAGAGACCTTTCAAAAAGTTGAAGGTAAGGTTGAGGCTAGTGAAAAAGAAAATGATGGAGAGGAGAACTCAAACCAACATTCTTCTAAGGGTGAAGGAAGAAAGAAATCCTCGAAAGAGGGGAAATCTGAGGCCATTGCAGCTATGGCTGCTGCCAAAGAGGCCACAGATAAAGGGGATATGACAGGAATGTGCCCTCCCTCTAAACTTGGCCAGTTCTATGAATTCTTCTCGTTCTCACATCTCTTGCCTCCTATCCAATGTTAGTATACCGTTCCCTGCAATTTTTTATAATTTGAAGGTAGTAGTTTTCAATCTTGTGTATAATAGAAATATTACGAGAATGCATATTTCCCATACAAATATGGATATGATGTTAGAAAGATTTTCCATGTACTCTTCGAGCCATCAAACCATGGTTCTTTATTTGATTGTAATGCAAAGATTCCAGAAAATTTTGAACTGTGAAGCATGGCAAACAATGTGCACATTGCCAAATTTAATTTGTTGATTTTCTATGGAGCTTATGAGTTAGAACTTTGAAGGGAAAAAAACGTGAATTATGAATAGTATTTTAGTGACTAATGACATTGGGATGTACAGTCATAAGGAAGTCCACAAGGCAATCTGTTGAAGACAAACGTCCTGGAGATTTTTTTTCTATAGACGTGAGCACTTCTTATCCAATCCTGCACTAATTTTGAGCTTCACCTCCATAATGGCTAGGAACTGAATTGTTTCTTCTGTAGATTTCTTATATTTCTCATGCCATTTCCCCTGATATACAGGTGAAGCTTTGCAATGGAAAGTTGGTGACTGTAACAGCATGCACCAAAGGTTTTTATAGTGTTGGAAAGCAGCTTGTTCAAAGTCATGCACTTGTCAACTTGCTACAGCAGATGAGCAGGGCTTTTGCAAATGTGAGTATCTTTAAGGTCCAAACTATACTTCTATTGCACCTTATATTATTTAATCGCTTACAAGATGCCTTCTCTCGTGTATAAGAAATTGACATCAGTGTTTAATGTTTGTGGTTCATCTTTCAGTTCTTATAAAGAACAACACAACTTGCATGCAAATTATGTATCGTCTCTTATAAGATGGATAACTTCTTTTGTTGAAAGTTATTCAATGTAAAACACAGTGATAATCCAGGTACTGTCTTTGCAAATATTGAAATGTGACTGAGCCACAATATCACTACAATTTGTTTCTACATTTAATTCATGGAGGCTCTCAAAATTACATGTTACTTCTTTTTTTGTGTCTGCACTTCAAGGTTTTATTAATTAAGACTAAAGTTCTCTCTCTCTTTCTCTACACTTAGTGAATGCTATGGGATGCATTTATTTTGAATATTTAATAGGACAGAGTTCCTTCTTCAGTTTTCTGTGGGCCTTAGTTATGACAGCAATTGAAAGAGAATTTTCAATAATGGTTCAACCTTGAGTACTATAACATGCTCTGGCAATGAATGTTGATTTTGTAGCTTCGGAGGGTCTTCTGCATAGGCTTGGTGTCTTGACATGCAGAAGAGAAGTCCTCTTTAGTTGTTTGAAAGAAGCAACTAATATGGTCTCCTTCCGAAGTTTTTAACTTAGGAAAAAGTACATTGATTAATTATTTAATTAATGTTGACTTTGGACTAATGTTTATCTAAGGATAAATATTAATTTTTAAATTAGTTAAGTGACTTAGATCTAATCTCCATTGTTGATCTAAGAAGGCTGGGATTTAATCTTAGCTGTCTATCATTTTCGAGATTAGGGATTTGGCCCATGGAGAAATCATATAGAGAACCTATGGGAGATGATGAGGACACATTACATTGCTATTGTTGAGAGAGAAATAAATCCAGATTGGATCATTATATTGTTTTTCATTCATTTTGATGCTTATAGATTGGAAAAATTGGAGAAACCAGCGCTCAGAACCATTTTTACTGGTGGGACCTAGTTTGGCAAATTGGGGTCTAACACCTTCCAGGAGCATTTTGAGGCATCAAATGACGTTTTTTGGGGGGTAAAATTTTGCCACTTTAGCACAACGCTTTTTTTTTTTCATATTCTACACATAGATACATTTTTAATGGCGCAAGAATTGCCTCAATCGGAGTTCGTATGCAAAAGTTATGCTACTGGAAAGTCGACCTTCTTGTTTTGGCCACCATAATTCAAGAGGATGCCACGTCAGCCCTATAATTCATGGAAAAAGAGCTAGCCACGTGATTATGATGAAGAAGACTCTAGAAGAGTCAATATTGTAACTCTACTTAAGAGATAAAGGAGTCAAACCTAACCACTAGTAGGCTATTGGGTTGTGTTATAACTAGGCCACTAGGAGGAAAAGGGGTTTCATTCTTTTTGAGTGTATCTTGTTCCATAAATGAGCAGAGTAGCCGAAAGGGATAGGGAGAGAGAACATAGAGAGGATTTGTGCACTGTAGTAGCCCACAAGCCATAGGCCATACTTCTTTGTATTCACAACCATTTTCTGTTTAGAGAAAGAGAGTAGAGCGACCTCACTTTTTAGCTGGGTTTTCTCCTCAAAGGGTTTCCCAAAATATATCTTGTGTCAAATGTGGTTCGTGAGTCTTTATTTTGTTTTATCTTTTTTTTGCATAAATTTTAATTTGCATGCATACACAATAAACACTAATCTAAAGATATAGAAATCTAAAGATAAATAAACCCTAATAGTATAGATTTCAGATTTTTAAGTATAAATTTCAAATTAATTTTGATGAACTATCTAGTGGAATATCCACAACAATTTATGGATCATATTGGTATGAGAGTAGGTTTCTTTGGGTATATTGTGGAGATTTGTAGGGGATCTAGATTGGTGAAGCCAAAAGTCATAAAACCCTAGTCATGATCGACAAATCTATGAATAATTGTCTTGATCTTGCAGAAGAGAGGTTTTCGCGATTGGAAGCACAACTTGCAGATATAAGTCGTAATGTAAATCTCCTCATGTTAGCCCTGAGCAATAAGCTTGGGCTATTTGGAAAAGATGAGTGTTCTAATGCAAAGGACTGATCAAAGGCGAGATTGGGAAGAAACAGAGAACGAGCTGAAAAAGGGACTCGAAAGAGATCAACCCAAGTTCAAGTGTTGTGAACCATTCACAGTCCCTGTTCAAAATGAAAGCAAAGGTCCATATCAAGCCGTACCAATGTGATATTGACACTCTGAAGCTAAATCACTAGTTGCAGCAATAGGAAGTTTATTTCAATGTTCATCATGTAGAGGAAGAAAAAAAGATTTCATTTGTGCGGTTGAAATTTAAGGGCTATGCCCTGACCTGGTGAGAAAGCCACACAAAGACCTTGAGGTTGGAGGGAGATCCTCCAGTGACTAAGTGGTAGGACTTCAAAACCCTCATAAAGCTGCAATTTTACCCTATTAGGTATGTAGAGGACGAATGGATCCGGTGGCACTGCTTCAGGCAAAAGCAGAGGCAGAGTGTACAAGGGTACACCACAGATTTCAGAAAGATGGCCATAATGCTGGGTATCTCCCCAAAGAACCCATATGTACTCCTCAAGTATCTGGGGGGTCTACATAGCCATCTGCTAAAGCAAGTGTTGTTGAAGCCCATATTGGTGGATGAGGCTTGCGTACACACAAAATACCTAGAGAACATAGGCCCAAAGAAAGGGCAATCAAGTGGATTGAAGCAGAAGGAGCAACAAAATGCCTCTAAGGAGGGAAAAAAGAAGTAGAAAGGGGGGAAGGATAAAAAGACAACAACCACAACACACTAGTGCAAGGATCCTAGCAACCACTATAACATTGACGATCATACAAAGGAGAAGTGTTGGAAGTTGCATCCAGAGCTTAACTCAAAGAAAAAAAAAAGATAATAAGAAGAAGAATCTCATGGCTATTGATTCGAGCAACCAGATTGAAAGTAGCTCAGACATAAATGAGAGGATCACCTATATGTCAGTGCAGAAGGAGGTGAATCTAAGTAGCCTTCAGCAACAGGAAGAGAAAGAAATGACTAAACTCTTCCACATAAAGATATAGGTTAAGAAGACAAAGATTAATGCTTTGTTTGACTCAGGATCGCAAGCGAATCTCATTGCAACAAAGTTGGTCAACAAATTGGGATTGGAAGTTCATGATCATCCAAGCCCATATCCATAGGGATGGGTAAATAAGGCTATAGAGTTAAAGGTAACAAAACACTGTAAAATTAGATTTGTTATCAATGCTAATTTTATTGATGAAGTAAAACTAGATATAGTTTCCCTTGACCTATGTGGAGTGGTGTTTGGAAGTCCCCACATGTATATGCGAGATGCAATATTCATGCGGAGAGCCAACCAGTACCAACTCGCCAAGGATGGAAAATCGTTCACCATCAACGCGCAAAAAGGGATGTCGAAATTTTCGCTGGTAAGGGCCAACCAAGCCAGAAATTGATCAGTTCCAACAAGAAGTATGTTTTACTATTTTTAAGAGAAAATCAGTTTGTAGAAGAGTTGGTAAGAGGTAAGGCATCCCTAGAGGGGTGTACTAAGAAACAAAAACAACAACTCAAAGAGTTGCTACAGGCATACATGGATGTGTTCTTGGGAGCCTAAAGGGTTACCACTTAAGAGGGAAGTAGAGCACGAGATCTAACTATTTCCAGACTCCCCAGTGCCAAACATTGTGTTATACATGTAGTCTATTATAGAAGCAAGTGAAGTGAAAAAACAATTGCTGCAACTACTAGAACATGGTGTCATTCGACTGAGTACATCATCAGGTGGGTCACCCATCATCATTGTGCCAAAGAAGGATGGGACTTGGTGGATGTGTATTGATCATAGGATGTTGAACAAAATCACTCTCAAGAATAAGTACCCCCTGCCCAGAATAGATGATATATTGGATCAATTGCAACAAGAGAAATACTTCATCAAGTTAGACTTAAAGTCTGAATATCACTAGGCTCGAGTTAGAGAAGAAGGGAAGATCGCTTTCAAAACTAGGCAAGGTTTCTACGTTTATGAGGTTAATGAATGATATATTGTGCCCTTATATAGATTCATTTATTATTGTCTATTTGGTTGATATACTAGTATAAGTGCTACTTGGGAGGAGCACATATCACATTTGACGCAGGTGTTGGAGACATTAAAGAAGCACCAATTGCTAGCAAATCTCTCAAGAAGTGTGAGTTTGCATAACATTCATTGGTGTATTTGGGGTATGTGGTAGGTGGAAGAGAGTTGAAGATAGATCTTGCAAAGATGGAGGCCATCATGAAATGGCCAGTGCCTACTAATATTTCTGAGGTTAGGAATTTTGTTGGGGTGGCACAACACCTGAGGAAATGCATAGCCTTATTTTCAGTGGTAGCAACACCACTCCATGCCATAAAAACAAGTGGTAAGAGTTTCCAGTGGGGAAAGGGTCGACAACGGGCCTTTGAGGAGTTAAAGAAGAAGATCAATCAAGCACCAATTCTAGCATTACCAAACTTGCAACAACCCTTCAAAGCGGAGACAGATGCAAGTGGGTATGCTAAGGGAGTGGTCTTGATGTAGAGAGGAAGGCTTGTATGCTACCATTCTGAAGTATTTCACTGGTCAGTTCTTAACTACCCTACCTACGACAAGGAGCTCTATGCCCTGGGGCAAGATGTGAGGAAATGGAAGCACTATCTGATGGGAAAGGAGACAGTAATCCACATAGATCACCAACCACTACAATACTTGCAGGAACAGAGTAAACTACAATAGACCAGGCATTACAAGTGGACGGGGTTTCTAGTATCTACAATAGTTTCATTTTGTGATCAAGTATAAGAAGGACAACACAAACAAGTTAGCCGACATGCTTTCAAGGCAATCCAAATCAAGGATCACAACTTTGGGAACTTTGATGCATATGGGGTCATTCACCCATGATGCATACAAAGAGGCATATTCAAAGGATGAGGACTTCAAGGAGGTGTTTTAGCAGTTACAGAGTAAGAGTCATGTGTATGATGGCGACAACACCGTTGACTACCATCTCTAGGACAGATTACTCTATAGGCTAGATAAGCTATGTGTTCCTAAAGGTGAGTGATTGCAGCTAATTAGGGAGGCCCACACCTCCAAGGTTGAAAGGAACTTTGGAATAGGGAAGACAGTGACCAATTTGCAGAGGTATGTGTATTGGTCCAAGATGGAAGAACATGTAGCTAGGTTTATAAGAGGATGCATGCTTTGTTGTACTGGCAAGCCTAGGAACGGGAAACAAGGTTTATATCATCATCCCTTACCTATACCCACTCGTCCCTGGGAAAGCGTTTCCATGGACTTTGTAGGAGTTTTGCCAACAACTAGGAAGTGACATGACTACCTGTTTTTGGTAGTTGACAGGTTCAACAAGATGTGTGTTCTAATTCCCTATAAAAAGATCATCAACGTCAAGAAGCAATAAACTTGTTTTTTGAACATGTTTAGGTGCGATTTGGGATTCCAAGGAGCATCATTTCAGTCAAAGACATGAGATTTCTTAGTGCATTCTAGACTACATTGTGGGAGAAGATGGGCACAAAATTGAAGAGGTCTACAACATTCCATCCACAAACAAATGGGCAAGCAAAAGTATTCAACGAGACTTTTGGTGCAACTTTTGAGGGGTTACAATCAAAAGCATTCAAAGACCTTAGATGAAAATTTGGTATATATACAACACTCTTATAACAAAGTAGTCCACACTTCTACTGGTAAGTCACCATTTGAAACTTGTTTTGCATATTTTCCACTTTCACCTTTGGAAATTGCATATGGGCGGCAAGGAGAAGGGAGGATCTTACAAGGGATGCCTTAAGGGTTGAAAAAAGTGTTGAGAAGATCAGGCAAATCCATATACAAGTATTGGATACATTGCAGAAGTCGCAGGAAAAATACAAGGACTGGCATGATCAACATGGAACAAAGAAGTCATTCAAAGTGGGAGATAGAGTATGGTTACAGTTGAACAAGCAGAGGCTACAAGGTCTTGGTAAGAAATCAAGGCTCTACAGTATGGTCCCTTGGAGATACTCGAAAAGGTGGGAGATAATGCCTATAGAATCAATCTACCCCCATACATGCACATTTACTCCATTGTGAATGTGGAGAATATGAAGCTCTATGAGCCTTCCATGCTACATCAAGAAGAGGAGCAAGTCCTACTTTCTATAGAGGATTTGGCACCAGATGCTCAGACAGAGTTGATAGAAGATACCATTTTGCATAAGAGGTTTAGAACTATGAGACAGGGGCAGCATGACCCTTGGCAGATTGGGTTGAAATGACAACTTTCAAGCAAAGCTAAATGGTACACCCAAGAGAAGGTGGAGGAAAATTTTCCTCGCTTCATTCAATAGAAGCTTTTGGGAATGAAAACACTCTCAAAATGGGGAGGTGTGATCTGTTGAGAAATCTAGGGCATTAGGATTAGGAGATTTCTCTTGTAATGATAACTGCTTGTGAGTGGTTTTTACTTCTTTAGATTAGGATCTTCTCTTTGCTTAGATTACTCTAGTGTTCTGCTTCATCAAACAATTACCAAAGCATAAACAATATAGAGACAAGAGACACAAAATATAGGCGATCAGCCAAGGCCAAAACCTCTCCAACTTGAGAGGAAAACCCAAAACAAATTTCTCTTCTTATAGAGACTTCAATTGACGAATACCAAGACCAAGATCCTTGACACAACAACCTCTCCAAGACCAAGTCACAAGATCCTTCTTCACTACTTCTACTTGCCCAAGTCAACACAAGTCAACCTGCCTTACAACAAATCTCAACTTCTCTGAAGTTTCGGCCTTCCTCCACAGATCAACAATTCTCGGCTACCTGAAATCTCTGCAAAATCACACGTGTGGGATGAATTATGGACTTTCGTGATGTGCTACTCCTTCGCTTGGCTTGAGGGCTTCTTCTTGATATTTTGACTAGCAAAAATGATGATGTGAAGATCCTTTACTTGACTTTTGCAAGGACTGTTGTAACCCTACTGCAAAAACCCTAGTTTTTGCCACATGTGTGAAGAATTGACCCAAAGACAGTCCCAAATTCCTTCGCTCTCCTTCTCTTTCTTTTCATTGGTTAAGAGGCTATTCTTCTTGTGATTTTCGCACTTCCTTTCTTGTCTTGGATGCTTGACCGAATGCTCTTCAAGGTGAGGCCAAGCTGCCCTATATATAGTGGTCTATCCATCAAAATAAGCCGACTTTACCTTGTGCCTAAGCCGACATACCCTTCTGGAATCATCTTATTCTCTTTTTATAGGCCGACTTCAAGGAGGGCTTGTGACATGATCTTGGAGGGTTAATGATTCAAACAATTTTTCTTTTTACAATGTACAATATGCCCAAATGGGTCTTCAATCTTTTACATTGACCCATTAGACTTGATGACATGATGACCAAACCTAAAGGCTCACAATGGGAGCCTTGCCTTAACTATAAAATAAAATTCCTTGATCATGAAACCCATGATTCAAGCATTACAAAAATAATTTTATTTTCTTCTTTACATCAATTTCATAAAATCACAATTACACATCATTATGAAGGCGGAACCTAGTTACATTTTTTAACACTCCCTCTTAACTAGGGAGGTATTCATAATCCATACAAGGTACTTGGGCATCCTCAATTTGAAGAATTCTCATAAGAAGAGTCGGATTGGTAACCCATCTGTATAACATCATATCATCTAGCATTGTCATATAGCAAGGCCTTGACTAACAACTATATCTCTCCACAAGATTGGAGCACAATGATGGCAAGACCAATGATTTATAGACACCTCCATCGTTGTCTCTCTCGGAACATACCCCACCTGGGTTCTATCAGAGTATGTTCCCTCAGGACTATTCTTATCTTGGATTCCCAATCCTCAAAGAATATCAGTCCTCTACGACTACTCTTATCTTGGATGCCCTAACGCATCCTCAAAAAGTATTGGATCCCAGGTGCTTACCCAATCCTCCATTCTATCTTCCCAAGTGAAGACAAGAATGATGTGGCTATCTCTCCCTTTTAATTAGGGAGGATATACCTATGCCAATGAAGGAATGTAAGCATTCCTACGGAAGGAATGTACCTAAGCTCCCTCTTGGCTTAGGAATTTGCTTCCAAGTTTCTACCAAGTTATAAACTTGTTTCCAGACTCCCTCTTAATTAGGGATCTACAATAGCTCTTTAGGTGGAGATCATGGGACAACCAGCTACTTGAAGAACTCCTCCTTACGATGTCATGAACTTCTTTTCTTTATTCAAGAGTCTTCATGTTTTTGGGACTTCTTCATAGGGCATCGACCATCCATCACTTTCATCCATGAGTCATGTTATGTCATCATTCCTTTCATTGGAAAGTGATCCATTAGTCCATATCTGGTCTTCCTTCATGCCATGCTGCCTTCTTCATGCCATGTTTCCTTAAGGATCTTTCATCCTGCTACATGGGCATCAGTTGTGGAAGACATCCACAACTCTTCCCTTGGCAGCCCTACATAAGCCCATCCAAATATTATTCAAAAATAAGAAATGAACATTAAATCAAAATTACCTTTGTGATGGTCTTTCATCATGACATCTTCTTGTGAGCATCAACATCTTGCATACACATTGACACATCTCCAAAAGATATACACTGTCAAGTGTCTCTTTCTTTTTCAGACTTCATCATAGTCTCCATATCTTTCATGGAGATTTCATAGTCAAATCTTTCAGTCCTTGGGTGTTGATCGCTTCTTCCATAGTTTCATATTTCATGATCTCTTACTTTCTTTCTTCACACATTTCTTTTCCACGAACTTCCAATCAGAGTTCCTCCAATTTTTTTGTCAACCATCTCATATTTTATTTGAGGACATATTATGTTGATTTCATCTAGTTGATGTGTGACCCATGCCTTCCTGCATCCTTTCAAAGGAAGAGATCCTTCCTTTGATCATGCTCTCGAGGTAGAGCATTCATTCATGTTACTTGCAACCATATGACATGACACTATTTTATCAAATACAAGCATACATACCTCATTTTCCTTTAGGTCATTTTAGATTTCATTCAGCAGCTTCCTTGATTGAAAGATCTTCAATTCCTTGATCTGCTTCACTTCTTTTGACATCATACCATCCTTCCATGAATTCCTACAATTTGGAATTCTTGATGACACACTTGCTTCCTTCTTATTGGTGAACTTTTCGATGAAGATTCCAACAGAGGATCTTGAGTATCCTGATCCAACAAATGTTTCCTTTTAACTAATGTATGATGAGCTTCGTACTAGATCACTTTTTCTTTTTCCATAAGTATCACTTATGCTTCTAATGAGGTTACCAAGAGTTGTATCCTTCCAAAGGTCACTGCCATAGACTTCTACTTCAGCTATCTATCATGCTTTCCTATGATGATGGTGTTGAAGAATCTAGGGCAAGTAACATTAATGTGATTCTTCTTAACTTGATAACTATTTGTGAGGCATTTTAATTTTCTTATTAACACAATCTTCTCTTTGACATTATTAGAGTGTGTGTTTCTTATTTCATCAAATAGCTACCAAAAACAAAGAGACAAGAACACAAGATGTTTGGCTTTCTACCAGGGCCAAAACCTCTCCTTCTTGGAGAGGAAAACCCGCACACAATTCTTCTTATAAAGATTCCATTTGACGAATACCAAGACCTTAACCCTTGACCTACTAGGCCACTCCAAGACCAAGACACCAATCCTCTTCTTTGACACTGCTGAGATCATCATCATTGTTGCACCATTGAGGCCATCACTATTGCATCATCGAAATCTTCATTACTGCTGCAACATTATTGTTGCACCCTCACCAAGGTCTTCTTCATAACAACTAGATCATCGTTGCTGCTTCAATGAGATCATTGTTGCTCCTTCATTCAGATAACACGGAGATATTTATGCTAAGATATATATATCGAGATCTTCATCATGCTTGTGACTGTGTCTTTAGGATTACTTCTATGATCAAGATATAATTGCATCTTAAGTGTATGCCGAGACTGAGGGTGATCCTCTTCTTCACAAAAATGCCGAGACAGTATGCTTGAGACAGAGGTATGCCGAGAGTGTATTTCACCACACATATGCTATGACTGGGACAATGTTTCAGCATGCCTGGACAATGCTTTATTGAGACTGTAAGGAGGCTGAGGCATCACCGAAAACCACAGAGATCCTTCCATCCGAAAACCTGAACTTCTGCACTTATCCAAAATTCTTGAGCTACTGTACTTCCTGTAACTTATCCGAAATTATCAGAGATATCCGAAGTTGCAGAGGCTTATGCGAAGTTATGTGTTTCCTGTGGTGACCCCAGCGGGGTATTTATAGTTGTCACGTCTCCATAAATGAGCCGACATACAGTGTGAAACATTGTGTCTATTTATTGAACCGACATGATAGTTATATATATATTTTTGAGGCCGACATGACTGTACTCCTTATCGTTTTGCTTGCTGTCTTCTTCATGAGGATTGTGTTGGTCTTGGAGGGTTAATCTAGTCACTAGGTAGACTTGTATACATTACATATATGCTCAAGAAGAGCTCTTTGACTCTTTGACTTTCCTAGACCTATGAAATGAGCAAGAAACTCATTCTTATAATTTACAAAAACAATATTTCTTTTTCTTGACAAGTACAAAGATCAAAATTACATTTGTAAATACCGAACCTAGTTACACTTTCTTCAACAAATGGCACGAGCTCTTGCTTTTAATGCTTCTATGATGCCATCTCTTAACATGATGCATTTATCATGCTTTCTTAGTGACTCGTGATAGCCATATCTTACAACGGAAAAACTTGAAACAAAAACTTGAAAAGGACTAGGTGAGGAAGACTATCTTAGTCATAGTAGAGATCTTTTACTTCCTCTTTCTTGGATTTCTTCCTTTCAGCTTCCTCCACTTCTTCAGTGATATGGGCTTCTTCTCTACCTCTTTTGTTATTGTCCTTCTTGAGCTTAGGACAATCTCTCTTGTAATGCCCATATTCTTGACATCCATAGCATTGAATCTTAGCCATGTTCTTCTTCTTTTTTTGAGGACCAAATTTCCCAAACTTTCCTTTTCTCTTTGCCATAACAGCATATGCTTGATTTTGCTCATTTGATCCTACATCAGTTTTTGCCTTCAACCTGGTTTCTTCAATCTTGCATAGTGACCATAGATCCTGGAATGGAGTAGCTTCTTTCTTCCCATAAATACTTGAAGTAAAGTTACCCCACTCCTCTGGTAGTGCATTTAGTACTACAATGGTCATCTCCTTGTCAGACATTATTTCTCCCAGATCTTGAAGTTGATCCCTTATTTTAGATATCCTCATAAAGTATGAGGTTATTCCTTCTTCTTTTGATATCCTTAGCTTGTAGAGTTCTTGTCTTAATGAGATAACTTCTCTTGTAGTGCTTATGGAAAACAACTCTACTAGTTTGTCATATATTTCTTTTGAAGTTTCAAGTTTAGATACATATGGAATGAGGGGATCCTTGATGGATTCTATGAGAATCCTTTAAGCCCTTACTTCCCCTTTCATAAACTTTGCAAGTGTTTGAGCATCTTCTTTCGGTGGTTTGGTGATTGAGCCTTTGACATGTTCCATGACCTCATTTTCAATGAGATTCAGATTTGTCCTCTTCTTCCATGCAAGAAATTTTGAAGCCTCTGCCAATTTGTTGCTTTCCTTGCAAAAAGGCATTTTGACAGATTCATATGTAGACATAAATATATACGTACTTGTGAAGATGCTTCTTCCACTTGCTGCCTCCTTGAATTTGATGATGATATAGATAATGGAGAACTTATTCTTGATGAAGATAGTTCTCTTCAAGAGTGATCCTTGACTCCTCAAAGAGGTAGATCACTTTAGATCCTTTGATGGTGATGTCCTTGTTGATGATGATCAATGATAACTTCTTGATGATGTCTTGATGCTTCTCAAATGATCTTCTTCAATGCTAAGGACCTTGATTCAACGAAAAAGGGAGATTGCCTTAGAACTTTTTGAAGATGATGACAACGTCCTTGATCTTTCTTCTCTTGGATGAATAGTCTTCAAGATAACTTTATTTTGTTGAAGTTTCTAAGTTTACTTAGTTAGAAACCCTTCATGCACTTTATCTGATTTATTGTTATTTTTCCTTAACAAACTATTTACAATGTAAATACTTAAAATAAACCCAGTGCATGCTCAACATATTACATATCAGCAACTAAAAGAAACAAGAACAAACACACCATATGACACCATTATTTTTGGACTAATGTCCCTGGAAAAACCCAATTGTGGGAAAACCGATGCAACAATCTGAGGGTTTTCTTATTAAGCAATATCATAGTACAATCTAGGTGCCGAAACTGGCCTACCTAACAGAGAATTTCCTTGGCAGTAATACCTCTCAGTTTCTGACAAATCTACTAGTTAAAACCCCAGATAATCCTTTCGGCAACTACTTAGCACCAATTTGCCCCAGAAACCCCAGCGTCTACCCAATCTGGATTGCGTCTACCTCTCCTAGCCCAGCGCTAGCCCTACGTTAGCCTATCTTGGCCTACGTCAACCCCAGGAGGCCCTGCGTCGGCTCTCTGAGCCTCTGCATCAGCGATGCTGGCCTCTGTAGTGCTGTGCGCAGCACTTAGCTGCCTCTGCGTGGCCCTGCGTGAGCACTGGCTACTCCTGCATCTCTCTCTCTGGCTGCTTTGCTGCTCTCCCAGCACTATCTCTGCCTCTCTATCTCTCTGTACTCAATGCCCCTCAGCTGCTCTCCCGATCACTGATTCTATCTCTCTTAGCAAACCTCGCTCTAGAGAATAGAATGATTGATCACTCTGGTGTATTCTCCAAGTGACCCTCAAGCCTCCTCTTATACTTTTCCTGTTGACATCTCAACGACCAATATTAAGTCCCTAATCAACGGTTAAGATTAGATCTGGCTTGATCCATGTCTTTTGGACCATTCTAACATAGATTCATATTAATACACATTAATATTTTATTTTCCCTAAGTTTAGACTTAGGAACTCCATTAAAATATTAATTATTTTAATATCTTCTGATCTGTTTAGAATCTGCCCAAACCCTTTCTGGGTATTGGAGATTCCATGTGCCCCAACCTCTCCACCAAATATCGTGGCTAGAGCACATACGATGCTACCCCAAACCAACACTCCCTCTTAGCGAGGATTTTGCTCTAGCAATACGGCTCACTGAATATTACTCTGATCATCTAGCATCAGTACATGTGCTGATGCTAGGCCTTCCTGCCCAACATCCTCTGCACTGTTGTATCCTGTACTGCTGCCCATGGTTCTACCACTGCCACTGCTGCATCCGTACGACAGCTCCCTCTACATCCGTGTTGCTGCTGGTCCTTTCTCCCAGCACTGCATCCGCACTGCACCTACTCTCATCATGCTGCATCGTGTTGCCCATTGCTGCACTGCAACTCAGTTATTGAGAAGTAAGTAACTGACCTCCCTGTTGAGCTAGAAACACCCACTGATGTTGAATCTCCCTTTGTCGCTAACAAGTGCTCCCTCTCTGACCTCTACGCTGCTGCAACAACTCCCTGCATCTCGCACTGTTGCACACCTCTCTATGCCGTCCTGCACTAGTGCAACACTCTTGTGCCTCTCGCACTGCTGTAGCCTGCTAGCCTCGCGCTGTCTCGGGACTCTTGCACTGTAGCTCCCTCTATTGCTCCATCCGCATCTGTCTCTACCCACTCAGCCAGTCTTGCTACTCCTCGTCGGGGCTCCCGTAGCAAGGTCTAATCCAAGAGGCTGGGTACCTCAAGGATCCTGCCCCTCATCGCTTGTAGCCCACCTGACTACAGCGCGATGTCTCCCCACTTCCGCTCAAGTGGCGTGTGTGCACTCATGGCACAGTCATCGTCTATCAAAACTTTCTTCTCTGCCCGTGCTAGCGTTGCCTTAGTCTCGAAAGACTCTCCCTTACTCTTCTTCCTTGGACACTGGGTCGCATAATGACCCAACTCCCCACAGTGGAAGCACTTGATCTTGGAGAGATCCTTTTTCTTCCGCTTTTCCTGATTTCCCTCAGATGCTAGGGCCACATCTTCCTCCTCCTGCTTGACTTTGATCCCCTTGTTTTTGCTACCCGTCTTTGACTGCCATCTGATCTCTTCCTGGCGAAGAGCTGCCCACATCTCGTCCCATGGTGGAAGTGTCCCTCTGCCCAATATACTCTTGACAAATACTTCCCAGTCTTCTGAGACAACATTCAAAGCTGTCCTCACCATTAGCTCCTGCTCCAGTGTCGCTCCTATAGCAAAAGTCAACTAGTCTCGGATCTCATTCAGTCCTCCGAGGAAGGTGTCAATCGATTGCCCCTTCTTCATCTGATACGACCTCATTTGATTCTCAAACAGCATTCTTCTCTGCACATAAGTATGTTGGTACAGCTTCTTGAGAGCCTCCCACATCTCAAATGTCGTTTTCTTTACGGCTATATGTGGTACCACATGATCCTTGACCCTGTCAAGGATAATGCACTTGGCCCTCGCCATCACCTCCTCGTACTTGTTATTATCACTGGGGTCGACTGGGACAGCTATTACCTTCAAGGCGAAGTTCTTGACACGATTCCTGTCAAGCACGGATAAGATTCTGGCCTTCCAGACTGCGAAGTTCAATGCTCTGTCCAGTCTATCCTAGTCACTTACCTTGTGTAGTGCCATGATGCTCCTCTACTTCCCTCTTGGAAGTTCTTTGTTTGACTCCTCTGAGTCTCTACTTCCCGTCTAGAAGTTCTCTTCTAGACTCCCTCTGAGTCCTGATTTCCCTCCTGGAAATCCTTCTGCCGCTTGTCGAGATGCCCCCTACTTTGATCGTCTTGTGCAACTGCACTATTGATCCGGGTTCCTCGGCTAGAAACCCTCGGTAACAACTCCTCTGGCCCTGCTTTGTCAGGTACTATTCTGACTACAGTACCTCACCAACTCCACTCTGCAATATTCCTGCAGCCTTCTTGACCCCAGCAACTACCTATCTATGAACTGCGTCAGCCTCTTTCTGCTTCACGCTGGCTCTGCGTCACCCCAGATTGGTCTGCGTCAGCCCTGGGATGCCCTACGTCAGCCCTCTAGCCCTTTGCGTTAGCAATGCTGGCCTCTTTGGGGCTCTGCGCAGCTCCCGGCTTCCTTTGCGTGGCCCTGGCTAGCTCTGCGTGACACTCCTTGGCTTTTGCGTTGCTAGAAACAACTTCTGTCACCTCGGGACAACTGTTTTCTATTGCTATTGCTCTGCTCAGCTGATGTCTTTTAGTCCTCCTATGATCTGCAATCACACTCTAATACCATGTTGAAGTTTCTAAGTTTACTTAGTTAGAAACCCTTCATGCACTTTATCTAATTTATTCCTACCTACTTGTTATTTTTCCTTAACAAGTTATTTACAATGTAAATACTGAAAATAAACACCAGTGCATGCTCAACATATTACAAATTAGCAACTAAAAGAAACAAGAACAAACACACCATATGACACCATTATTTTTGGACTAATGTCCCCAAAAAAACCCAATGTGGGAAAATCGATGCAACTATCTGAGGGTTTTCTTATTAAGCAATATCAGAGTACAATCTAGGTGTCGAAATTGGCCTACCCAATAGAGAATTTCCTTGGCAGTAATACCTCTCAGTTTCTGACAAATCTACTGGCTGAAACCCCGAATAATTCTTTCGGTAGCTACTCAGCACCAATATGCCCCAAAAACCCCAGCGTCTGCCCAATCTGGACTGCGTCAGCCTCTCCTAACCCAGCGCTAGCCCTGCGTTAGCCTATCTTGGCTTGCGTCAGCCCCAAGAGGCTCTACGTCAGCTCTCTAAGCCTCTCTGTCAGCGACGCTAGCCTCTCTGGTGCTCTGCGCAGCACTTAGCTGCCTCTGCATGGCCCTATGTGAGCACTGGTTGCTCCTGCGTCTCTCTCTCTGGCTGCTCTGCTGCTCTCCTGGCACTATCTCTGCCTCTCTGTCTCTCTGTACTCAATGCCCCTCTGCTGCTCTCCTGGCACTATCTCTGCCTCTCTGTCTCTCTGTACTCAATGCCCCTCTGCTACTCTCCCAATCACTGATTCTATCTCTCTTAGCAAACCCTGCTCTAGAGAATAGAATGATTGATCACTCTGGTGTATTCTCCAAGTGACCCGCAAGCCTCCTCTTATACTTTTCCTATTGACATCTCAATGACTGAGATTAAGTCCCTAATCAACGACTAAGATTAGATCTGGTTTGATCCATGTCTTTTGGATCATTCTAACACAGATTCATATTAATACACATTAATATTTTATTTTCCCTACGTTTAGACTTAGGGACTCCATTAAAATATTAATTATTTTAATATCTCCTGATCTGTTTAGAATCTGCCCAAACCCTTTCTAGGTATTGGAGATCTCATGTGCCCCAACCTCTACCAAATTTCGTGGCTAGAGCACATCCAATGCTACCCCAAATCAACATATTTGTAGGTCTTCAACTTGAGTAGGGTCTTTGTGGTCTTTTGAGGATCCCAAGACTTCTTCTGGTGTAGACTTCTTTGATCTAGGGTTTTGACACTTCTTAGTAGATCTTGACTTTGCTTTGATGTCTTTTGATATTTGATCCTTGAGTGCTTGTGTGTCTCTTGATGAGATGCTCTTTCCTTGATTTGTCACCTTAGCTCTGATACCATGTTGAGAAATCTAGGGCATTAGGATTACGAGATTTCTCTTGTAATGATAACTGCTTGTGAGTGCTTTTTACTTCTTTAGATTAGGATCTTCTCTTTGCTTAGATTATTATAGTTTTCTTCTTCATGAAACAGATACCAAAGCATAAACACTATGTTACCGGATCCGTCAGCCATGGGGGATGGATTCGCGGATCCCCGGATCTGATCCGGATCCGGATCCGGATTCGCTTGGATCCGCCTAGGGACCCATATGAAAATGTTTGCTTCACGATAATGTGCACCCCGAAATTCAAACTGCGTTCCTGCAATTTGGGATTTTTACAACACAAAAATACCTATATTCAGTGAATTAATTTTCTGTTAATATTCGTTGAATTAATTCCTAACTTTGGGTCCCTTTGGTCACGGGAGAAGTTCATATACGCTGAATTAATTCTCTATTAATATCTGTTGAATTAATACTCTGTTAACGGGAGAAGTTCATATTCGCTGAATTAATACTCTATTAATATTTGTTGAATTAACACACTATTAATATTCGCTGAATAAATACCTAGCTTCGGTCTATTTGCTCACGGAAGAGGTTATTTCCCAAATAATACTTAGCTTAATACCTGGCTAGTAAAATGCATTCGTGGGTTGTTGTAGCCACCATGGCGGGCACCCTCTCTGGGTCATCCCGTCACCAATGGAACATATCAGTAATGTTAGAAATACTATGGTATCGGAAACCAAGGGCTAACCATTCGTTGGAACATGCGGACATTTGGAGACACGGAAAATTTATTAATGTTCTAGAGATTATTTACGTTCAGATGTCGGGAGCTCAACTCGTAACTTATTAAGATTAATAACTATATAATTTATAACTTATAATAATAATAATAATAATACAGATAATACTATAAAAATTTAAATTTATAATATCGTAAGCTCATATATTAATGAACTCAGCATATAACTTATTAATATTAACAACTATGTAATTTATAACATATAATAATAATAATACAGATATATTATACAAATTAAAATTTATAATATTGTAAGCTCATATATATTAATTAAATTTTAAAATTTGGTATTTTAAAGTTAAGTTTTATATTTATATTTTAATTTCTAAATTAAAATTATATATATATAAGATTCAAACTTAGATTTTAAAAAAATTATAATTTAGAATTAAGTTCTATATTTATATTATAATTTATATATTGCACTATAAATAGAAATATTAAAATTTATATATATCTATTAAATCAAATATATTAGTTTATTATATCATATATTGAAAATATATATTTATTATTAAATATCGCATGAAATATAATTATATATTTAAAATTTTGTATTTTTGCAAATTATAATTGCTAATGTTTATCTTCTTTGAAAGTAAGGAGACATATTAATGGCTCAAGGCCTAAAAGTATGTTGTGAGGGTGGAAGTCGCCCCTATTACATACCACATACAAGCTATTTTTAGATGGCCAATTTTGTCTACACATAATGATGTAGCTGCATGCTGAGATATTCAGATTGTATCAACAGACGTTAGACCAGTAACCATGAATATTGTAGCCTTTTCCATATTATATAATATACATGTCGTTTCCCCGCCGTATCCGGATCCTGGCTTTTAAAAAATTTAAAAATCTGACGGATCCGGATCCGTATCCGCATCCGGATCCGGATCCGGATCCGAATCCTGGTAACTTAGCATAAACAATATAGAGACAAGAGACACAGAATATAAGTGATCAACTAGGGCCAAAACCTCTCCAACTTGAGAGGAAAACCCAAAACAAATTCTTCTTCTTATAGAGACCAATTGACGAATACCAAGACCAAGACCCTTGACACAACAACCTCTCCAAGACCAAGTCACAAGATCCTTCTTCATTGCTTCTACTACCCCAAGTCAATACAAGTCAACCTGCCTTATACAGTGAATCTTGGCTTCTCTAAAGTTTCGGCCTTCCTCCACAGATCAGCATTTATCAGCTACCTGAAATCTCTTCAAAATCACACGTGTGGGCTGAATTATGGACTTTTGTGATGTGCTACTCCTTCGCTTGGCTTGAGGGCTTCTTCTTGATATTTTGGCTAGCAAAAATGATGATGTGAAGATCCTTTACTTGAATTTTGCAAGGGTTGTTGTAACCCTACTGCAGAAACCCTAGTTTCCGCCATACGTGTGAAGAATTGACCCAAAGACGGTCTAAAATTCCTTCGTTCTCCTTCTCTTTCTTTTCGCTGGTTAAGAGGCTATTCTTTTTGTGATTTTTGCACTTCCTTTCTTGTCTTGAATGCTTGATAGAATGCACTTCAAGGTGTGGTTGAGCTTCCCTATATATGGTGGTTTGTCCATCAAAATAAGCTGACTTTACCTTGTGCCTTGGCCAACATGCCCTTCTGGAATCATCTTATTCTCTTTTTGTAGGCCGACTTCAAGGAGGGCTTGTGACATGGTCTTGGAGGATTAATGATTCAAATAATTTCTCTTTTTACAATGTACAATATGCCCAAATGGGTCTTCAATCTTTGACATTGACTCATTAGACTTTATGACATGATGACCAAACCTAAAGGCTCACAATGGGAGCCTTAACTATAAAATAAAATTCCCTGATCATGAAACCCATGATTCAAGCAATACAAAAATAAATTTATTTTCTTCTTTACATCAATTACATAAAATCACAATTACACGTCATTATGAAAACAAAACCTAGTTACATTTTTCAACATGATCGAGATTGGATTATTATATTGTTTGTCATCCATTTTGATGCTTTTAGAGTGGAAAAAGTGGAGGAATCAACTCACAGGACTATTTTTACCGGTGGAACCCATTTTGGCAAATTAGGGTCTGAAACCTTTTGGGAGCATTTTGAGGCATCAAACGATGTTTTTTGGGGGTAAAGTTTTGCCGCTTTAGTGCAACACCTTTTTTTCCTATTCTACACAGAGACCTTTCCAACAGGGCAAGAATCACTTCAATCGAAGTCTGTATGCAAAAGTTATTCCACTCGGAAATTGACCTTCTTGTTTTGGCCACCATAATTCAAGAGGATGCCACGTCATCCCATAACTCATGGAAAAGGGGCTAGCCAAGTGAATTTATTTTCTAACAGTTTTCATATTTTATTGAGTTAAATAATTTCTGGGTACAAAATAATCGTTGAAGACATAAATATATCAGATCTGGTATTGGATATTTAACAATGAAAAGCTGCTAGAAGTAGACAATGAGCAGTTGACATGATTTCAATAATACACTGACCTCACGTTCTAGTTTGGTCCTGCAATATCTCTGGAAACTGG
This sequence comes from Pinus tabuliformis, assembly GCA_031772625.1. Classification (NCBI taxonomy): domain Eukaryota; kingdom Viridiplantae; phylum Streptophyta; class Pinopsida; order Pinales; family Pinaceae; genus Pinus; species Pinus tabuliformis. The sequence goes on from CM062820.1 coordinate 489,617,762, forward strand.
TCCTTGACATAGCAGTAATTGCTCGTTTGTGTACTGTTATGTTATTTTTAATTCCTACATGTTTTATGTCTCGATAAATTTTTCTCTCTCAAAAAGTCCTACATATTTCTTTTGGTCTGTAGGTTTTTCTCTCTTTTCACTTTAGTTTGCTTTATTTTATTTTGTTGTATGAATTAGTATACATTCAACTCTAGCATTAAGGATGCTCTAATCACTGAGATGCTGATTTTCAGTAGGCTGTTTAACTGCATTGGTCATCCATGGACATTAACATAAATTCTGTCTTCTTTCTCTCTTTGTCTACTATAAATTAGAGAACTGATATAGTATGTTGCTCTCCAGGCCTATGATTGTCTCATGAAAGCCTTTTCAGAGCGTAATAAGGTATGTGTATTGTTTTCATTTTATTGTATAGTAACTGCAGAAGCATTGTTATTCCTTTTGATAAGCAGATTCTGGAATAATCAATTCATGACAACCAAGGCTTCTACGTTTTTTGCAGTTTGGAAACCTTCCATATGGTTTTCGTGCAAATACATGGGTTGTCCCACCAGTAGCTGCTGATTCACCATCTGTCTTCCCACCTCTACCAGTAGAGGATGAAACCTGGGATGGCAATGGTGGGGGTCAAGGAAGAGACGGCAAAAGTGATCTGAGACCCTGGGCGAGAGAATTTTCCATTCTAGCTGCTATGCCTTGCAAAACTGTAGAGGAGAGACAAATAAGGGATAGGAAAGCATTCCTACTTCATAGTTTATTTGTTGATGTTGCTGTCTTTAAAGCTGTATCTGCCGTTCAACACGTTATAGACGGAAAGAGAAGTTCAGATGAAACAAAATCTCATGATCCCAATATAATATTGCATGAAGAGACTATCGGGGACTTAAAGATATCAGTCAGAAGAGATGTTCCAGATGCAAGCCAAAAACTAGATAGAAAGATTGATGGCAGCCAAGCCCCAGGAGTGTCATCTAGGGAACTTGCAGAGAGAAATCTGCTGAAAGGAATAACTGCAGATGAGAGCACAACTGTACATGTAAGTATATCTTTAAGTTTTTATCTCCTGTTCCAGTTTAAATGTGGACCTCTTTGGGATCAGGTATTGCTTGGATTATTTATACATATATCTTTCAAGATCAATACTGTAAACTAAAATTTGAAGGATGGAGCTGAGTTTCCATTTGCAGGATACTGCCACATTAGGAGTTGTTATTCTTAAACATTGTGGCTACACAGCAGTGGTGAAAGTTTCTGGTCATACAAAAACTGAACTGGAATCTTCACCCCTGGACATTGACATTGAGGATCAGCCTGAAGGTGGTGCCAATGCTCTGAATGTCAATAGGTATTGTCCAAACCAATATAGAACCCTTCATTTACATTTGATACACCTTTATTTACATTTTCTCACCTCAGATGATGCCCTTAGGCAGTGTAGTTCTATTTGCTACCATTGCATATGATGCCTATGCTGACAAGGGTTTCCGCATATTTTTGCAGTTTAAGAACCCTGTTACACAAGGGATCCCATATACAATCAAATTCAGGAATTCACCACTCCCGTGTTACTGAGTCTGAAGACTTGCAATCAGCAAGGACATTAGTTCAGAAAGTGCTAGAAGATAGCTTGCTCAAACTGCAAGAAGAACAAACTGGTCAGAGAACATTAATAAGATGGGAACTTGGAGCATGCTGGGTACAGAATTTACAAAACCAATCAACTGCTGAAAATGTTGAGACAAAGCCTAGTGAAGAAAGTAAGAATGAACCCACCATAAAAGGACTTGGGAAACAGTTTGGGTTGCTAAAAGAGATTAAAAAGAAAACAGATGACAAAAACAAAAAAGTTGACCCAACCAAAACAAATTGTCCGGATGCTTCAGCTGGTAGTGAAATTGAAAGTAACAAGGAGGGGTCAGAGGAAGTTGTTCAACATGAAGTTGAGAAAGAAGAATTTGAAAGTGAACTAGCATTGAGGAAACTCCTTCCAGAAGCTGCATTTATCTGGTTAAAAGAATCAGAAACTGGCCTTCACCGCAAGGTTTGTACAACAATTCCACTAAAAAAAATTCAGGGACTCAATTTGTATTTAGTTTTTGATGACTGATCTTTTATATCCTTTGTGGATTCCACTTCCATATTTCTTAGCATCATTGAGATCCCCTTTTTAGCATTTCGTATTCATTTACATCTTATATTCATGGTAGCTTGAGTAGAGTAATGGACCTTCATAATTTTAAATATTTCAGAATCCCTCCCATTGTATTCTCATGGAGAGTTAATAGCATGCAATTAGTGTTTCCTTATGTCTTTTTCAATTTTCTCCATTCCTCTGGGGATCATGGAGTTGAAAATGTTCCAAAATAGACTACAAACACCATTTTTTTGGAGCAGTCAGAGGGAATGGACTGAGTAATTATAGTTTGCCATCTTCATGCAAGTTTCCTATAATTATTAACAGCATCTATAAATTTTAAACCTTTATTTGTTTTGTGAACAGTCTATGAATGAGCTGATTGAGATGGCTCAGAAATACTATGATGATGTAGCACTGCCAAAACTGGTGAGCCGGATACACTTGTTGATTTCATTTTCAAATAAAAAATGGTTCTGGAGTCTGGACAGATCTTTTATGTAAAATTTAAAAAATTGGAGCATAATTTGATATTTCTTCATTTCCTCAGGTATCAGACTTTGGTTCATTAGAATTATCACCTGTGGATGGGAGAACACTGACTGACTTTATGCATACACGAGGCTTACAAATGTGTTCCTTAGGTCGTGTGGTGAGCAATAAGCATATATCGAATGTGATCATTACAACAGATACATATTTGAGATTCCAGTTATATCGTTTTGCAAGAATCATGTGCTTATTGTATCTTTACTTTTTCTGACATTTGGGGTAGCTCTCTGGATTGAGTTCCTCTTGATCCAGGTATTTGAAAATCTTCAGACTTTCTGTGAATTTAAATTGTGTCTGTTTGTGACATTTGAATAGGTTGAACTTGCAAACAAACTTCCTCATGTGCAATCACTTTGCATTCATGAAATGGTGGTCCGGGCCTTCAAGCACATATTACAAGCAGTTATTGCTTCTGTTAAAAGAACATCAGACTTGGCTTCATCAATTGCTGCAGCTTTGAATATTATGCTTGGAACACCATCAAACAAAAATGGTGACCAGAATTGCATCTCAGATTCCCTTAAATGGAAATGGGTAGAGGTGTTTCTGTCAAAAAGATTTGGATGGAAAATCAATAATTTCAATCGCCAAGATTTGAGAAAGTTTGCAATTTTACGGGGGCTTTGCCATAAGGTTGCTAAAATGTTTGCTAGAATCTTATTAGCAAATTCAGTGATTAAGGGCTCCTTTATCATAACATGGATTATGGTCTTCCAATAGATTAAGCATATCTAATCTTTCTTTATTTAGGTGGGACTTGAGTTGGCTCCTAGAGATTATGACATGGACATCGCAAACCCATTCAAGAAAGTAGACATTATCAGCATGGTTCCAGTGTATAAGGTAAGGGAAGATATTTACTATTTGATTTTTAGCTGTCTACAGTCATGTCCAGCATATAATGTGTATTATTAATTTATTTCTTGCACACGCTAGCAATCTGACTCTCCTTCATTTCTTTTACAGCAAGTTGCATGCTCATCTGCAGATGGCCGAACCTTGTTAGAATCATCAAAAACTGCTCTGGACAAGGGGAAACTTGATGATGCTGTTAACTATGGGACCAAGGTACTAAATTCAGCTCAGAAACTACTACTTAATGGTTCATCAAAATCATTTTGACAACCATATGGCCTTGGAGTTAAGTCAGTCTCTTGTATTTGTTTCATAGGCTCTAGCAAAGCTGGTGGCAGTGTGTGGTCCTTACCATCGAATGACAGCTGGAGCATATAGCTTGTTAGCTGTTGTATTGTATCATACAGGAGATTTCAATCAGGTATTCACATCATAAGGCCAGTGTACTCTTCCTGTTTGAGTAAATTCTATAACAGTACCATGAAGTTTGAACATGCATGTGGTCTTTGCTGGTTATGAAAATTCCTTTACTTCCCAAGCCATTGTGCCCCCAATCCCAAGTATTATAGAAACTATTCGTCAAACCATGAAAGGCAGTGTATTATAGATTTTCATGTCTTTGTGAAGGAGGGAGTAGGACATCAAATTTTAACCTGTTACCATATTGTATAATGCTAGGATCCATTTGTAGGGAACCATGTGAGGAGTGAATTGAAACAATCTCCAAGCAATAATTAGGGAGGGAACAATTTGAGTAAATTCTATAACAGTACCATGAAGTTTGAACATGCATGTGGTCTTTGCTGGTTATGAAAATTCCTTTACTTCCCAAGCCATTGTGCCCCCAATCCCAAGTATTATAGAAAGTATTTGTCAAACCATGAAAGGCAGTGTATTATAGATTTTCATGTCTTTGTGAAGGGGGGAGTAGGAAGTCAAATTTTAACCTGTTACCATATTGTATAATGCTAGGATCCATTTGTAGGGAACCATGTGAGGAGTGAATTGAAACCAAACGCGTATGGCTAGAAGTTTATGCAACTAATTATGCACATAAAGTAGTGGTGTTTCCTAATGCCTATGAGGAAGCTAATCAAATAGTACCATGAGTCAATATATAAAGACAACAAGATCTGAACCCTTAAGTCCTACATGATGTTCTTCACCATAGAATTTGATATTTTTATGTTCTTTAGCACAGACTAATTCAAAAGAAAAACAAAATAAATATAGGAAGTTATTTAAAAGGATCTTATGATTAGGGAATAAGTTTGAAGCATTTTACTCCATCACTAACCCTAATTGTGGTGCATTCATATACAAAAATCTTAGGTCCTTTAAGATATTTCAATCATATAGATTTCTATTGTTAAATTTTATTGTCACATTACATAAGACAACTATCAACCTATCACTACATTTGAAATGTGAAGGTTGGTTAGTGCATTAGGAGAATTTTGAGATAAAAAATGGGTCTCAAAACAAAAAATGTACTAACAAAAACAACTTTAAAAGAACCAATATAATTCAAAAAGATGATGTCATCCCCAAAGGTAAATATTTTTGGAGGGAAAAAAAGGAAACTATTTTTTTAATTGTATTGTTGGCCTATATCCTTATAGGTTTACTCAAATGTCAAATGTGAGCACCTGTTGGATGCGGAATTAAATTATGCATCCAATGAGTACTCACTATGCATACTTTTGAATAGACCACAATGAAATTTTTCAAAATACATGAAAAAACAAGAAAATATGCAGAGTGGGTACTCGAATGCAGAATTTAATTCCACATCCAATTGGTGCCTACACTTGACATTTGAGTAAATCAATAAGGAGATAAGCCGAAAATACAATTTAAAAAAGTAGCTTTATTTATTTTCTTTTAAAAATTCATAACTTTTATTTTTATTATTTTAACTATTATTTTTTTTTTTTTTTTAGGAGGCCCATTTTAGACCTCAAAATTCCCCTAATGACTACACACAAGATTGTCTCTAGTTGAATTCACATAAAAGTGATTCAAAACAATGGTTTGGTGGTGTGTAGCATGGAACAATGTGGTAATTACTACTCTCCACAAGGTAGTTCCAAATCACAAAGAAACAAAAATCATTAGGATAACTCTCTTTAGTATCAAGAACTATGATCTTATGCTTTCAACTTTTTTAACTAGGTAAGAAATAACATTCATTGTTTCTTCCTCATCCAAATTTCATTTCTCTACTTTGACCATACAATGGAAAGCCAATTTATTTTTGGGTATAGAGTTAGATGCCACCCATGGATAATACTAAAAATGACACAAACCATATGGGAAGGCAATGGGAAGAGATGTTGAGAAATCTAGGGGCAACTAGATTAGGTGATTTATCTTTGATAACTGCTTGTGATGTTCTTTTACTTAACTTGATGTACTTGTTATTAGCTTCTTTTTTCATTTGATTATTATTATGTTCTTATCATCACACAACTACCAAACTATGAAGATCAAATAGACAAGAGGACACAAAATGTAGGGTACTAGCCAGGGCCAAAACTTCTCCTCTTGAGAGGAAAACCCACAAGAATTCTTCTCTTCTTATAGAATGTTCAAATGGCGAATTCCAAGACCTATGACACTTGAAAAAGACCGCTCCAAGACCAAGTCAACCTCTTCTTTGATGAGCTTCTCTTCCACAAAGTCAATGCCAGTCAAACTTGCTCCAATATCTTAGATTTCGACCCTTATTCAAATTTTTGGCTTGCTGCTTCAGGACTGCAATTTCGGCTTCTATTGCAAAAACCTTAGTTTGGTACGTGTGAGAAAATAATGGTGAATTAGGTCTTCTTTCTCCTTCGCTCTATGCACTTCTTCCTCATAATTTTGGCTTGCAAATTTTATCTCCTTTAACCCAAAACTCAACTTCTATAGGTGATTGTAATTTGGTTCTTCCTGCAATAGAAATCAGCTCCAATTCCTTCACATGTGTGGGATATTGCAGCCCTAAAAACAAACTTTTAAAATTTGATCTCTCTTCTACTTGGTCACTTTCTTTTTCACTGGTTATTCCTTACTTTTCTTGAACTTGATGATCGAACTTGATTACTCTCCAAATGAGGATGATGGATCCTTATCCTTGGAGGTCGAGTAGTTGTTCATGAGGCCGACTTCCCTCCTTGCAGGCTGACTTCCCTCCTTGCAGGCTGACTTGATCTTGGAGGGGGTCTTTTGACTCTTTTGACACTTAAATAAATTCTTCTTACATAGTACAACATGCCCAATAGGGTCTTCACATATGATAGTGACTTCTTTGACTCAATGAAAAAACCTAGAAGCACTCAATGGGTGCTTGACCTACAAATAAAATGACCTTGAGCATAAAACCCATGCTACAAAATAATAATAAAAAAAAAAATTTTCTCTTTACATCAAATACATAAAATCATGATTACATTTAGACGTTATGAAGTTCGAACCTAGTTACATTTTCCAACGCTCCCTCTTAACTAGGGAGATATTCAGAATACATAGAAGGTACTTGTTCATTCTCATACTGAAGAATTCTCATAAGAAGAGTCAGATTGGTAAGTTATCTTATAAGATATTTATTAAGCTTATATCAGTGCATCTAATCATATCAACCAACATTGTCATATAGCAAGGCCTTGACTAACAACTCTATCTCTTCACAAGAATAAAGCACAATGTTGGGGAGACAATGACTAATAGACACCTTCATCATTGTCTCTCAAGGCACATACCCCATCCGAATGTTCACAAGGTATGTCCTTCTAAGACCATTCCCATCTTGGACTAAAACATTCTCATGGAATTTCCTCTTCGACTACTCTTACCTATTGGATGCCCTACCTCATCCTCAAAGAGTGTCAGAATCAATCTCAGATGCTTACCCAATCCTCCATTCTTTCTTCACAATATGAAGACAAGAGTGATGCGTCTATCTCTCCCTCTCAACTAGGGAGGATCAACTCACTCCTATAAAAGGAATATACCCAAGCTCCCTCTTAACAAGGGTCTTGTTACCAATAGTAACACTCTTCGGTGGAGATCATGGTACTATCAGCTGCCTATAGGGCTCCTTCTTTTTGCATCATGTCATGAACTTCAATTTCTTTATCTTTATCATGGAGCCTTCTTCTTGTAGGGCATTGGCCATCTTCTCCATCTTCAATGAAACATCATGTTGAACCATTAGTCATGTCATCCTTCTTTTCATCGGGAAGTAAACTTCTTGTCATCATCTGGCTATCCTTCATACAACTACCTCTTTCAAGTTATGTTTCTTTCAAGATCTTCCATCCAATATCATGAGTGCTAGTTGTAGGTGACTTCTACAAATTTCTTTCAGTAGCCCTATTCCAACCCAACCAGATGATTTCAAAAATCAAAATGAACATTAAATCAAAGTTACCTCTTTATGATGGCCTTCCGTCATGACATCTGCTTCTTGCAACATCAACATCCTTTCGCATACTATATGAATCCATCTCCAAGTCATGCCTTACCAAGGTTCTCCTTCTCCAATGTACATATCAAGGTCTTCATACCTTCTCCATGGAGATGTCATAGCTAACCCTTCTAGTTATTAGATGTTGATCATTAATCTTATTTGACAATAGATACATTTTCTCACGAACTCTTCTTTCACCTTTCTTCTCATATTGCTTCCTCAGGATCATTTATACATAGTTCCTTCATTATGGGAATCACAGTTGTCAACTACCTCATATTCTATGAAACCAGATTCGTCCAAAACAGGCCACGTGTCCGAATCCCACGAATCCGACACGATTCCATGGGAATTCGAATCCTAAAATGGGACACCACATGTCCTAATAGGGCACCATCGAATCCCGGTCGTGTCCTGATTTTGGGATTCGAATCCCAAAAAAGTGAGGGTTTATGAGGTTTATGAGGGTTTATGAGGGTTTATGAGGTTTGTGAGGGTTTATGCAAATATTTGAATTTTGTATGTACTATGCATGCTATAATGTTACTAACTTACTTTGTAAATAGTAAAACTAACATCTAGATGAAGATCTATGTTTGAAATCAATGAATTTGTATCATTAATGAGAATTTGTGTAAGAAATATCTAATTTTTAATATATATATATATATATATATATATATATATATATAAAATAATAAAATAATATATAACGAATCCTATGTGTCCTGTTCCTGGGGGTCAACGTGTCCGAATCTGACACTCGAATCCCCGTATCCTACGAATCCCGAATCCACGTATCCTACGAATCCCGAATCCCCGTGTCAGGTGACTTAGCTCGTATTCTTCATGAGGTCATATTATGTTGATTTCAAGGCACATTATCTGCATGCCTTCATGCATCATTCCAATGGAAGAGTCTCTTTCTTCATGCTCATGAAATAGAGCATTTTAACCATTCTATCTGTAACCATATGATGACATGACTTTATCTACCTATGTCCCAAATATATACATACCTCTTCCTTCATGTAGTCATCTAGAATTCCTTCAGCAACTCCTTCTCTTTACTTGAAGATGAATATGCTTCAACTTTGATTTATCATGCTGCACTTCTTTGTTATCATACCATCATCCTTCTAAATTGTGGATCCCACACATGGTGGAATGTAGGCTATCTGATGGTGGAATGTAGGCTATCTGCATGACACTTGCTTCTTCTAAGTAGAGGTGAATCTTCTAATGAAGATTCCAATGGAGGATCTTGATGATCCTTATTTTGCAAATGCTTCTTCTTTCTAATGATGATGATGTATGATGATCTCTATATCTTCTATCTTGCTAGATGAATTTCTCCAACCATTCAACATGTTACTTCAATTATTCTTCTATGCTTCCAATGAAGATGCCATGAGCTACTACCTTTCTACCATGTATTGATTACTTCAACGATATAGACTTCTACTTCGGCTATCCATGCTTCTATGATGATATCATCTCAATCTCTGCTACAATGCATCCTATCATGCTTGTGAAGCTTTCCATCATGATTGCAACCTTCTATAAACTTGAAATTAGATTAAATGTGTGAGAGACCTTCTAATAGTGTAGGTCTATCACTTCTCCATTCTTTGACTTCTTGTTTTCTGGTTCTTCCACTTCTTTGGTGACATGGGCTTCATTTCTTTCCTTTCTCTTCTTGTTGTCCTTCTTGAGTTTAGGACAATTCCTTTTGAAATGCCCTTATTCATTACATTCATAACATTGGATCTTTGACATGTCAATTTTCTTTTGAAACTTCTTCCTAGGCTCAAACGTCCAAATTTTCCTTTCTTCCTTGCTATAGTTGCAAATGCTTGAGTTTGTCCATTTGAGCCAAAATCGTTCTTTGCCTTTAATATAGATTCTTCAAGCTTGCATAATGGCCACAGATCGTTGAATGGAGTGGCTTCCTTTTTCCCATAGATGCTAGATACGAAGTTCCCCCATTCATCTGGTAATGCATTTAGTACTAGGGTGGTCAGCCCTAAAAACAGACTTTTAAACTTCGATCTCTTTTCTACTTGGTCTCTTTCTTTTTCGTTGGTTATTCCTTATCTTTTCTTGTCGTTGATGATCGAACTTTATTACTCTCCAAATGAGGTCAATGGATCCTTATATATAGTCTTCCTTGGAGGTCGAGTAGCTATTCATGAGGTCGACTTGTCATTAGGAGGCTGACTTCCCTTCTTGCAAGGCGACTTGATCTTGGAGGGGGTCTTTTGACTCTTTTGACACTTAAATAAATTCTTCTTACATAGTACAACATGCCCAATAGGGTCTTTAGTCTTTACACATGAAAACGACTTCTTTGACTCAATGACAAGACCTAGAAGCACTCAATGGGTGCTTGACCTGCAAATAAAATGACCTTGAGCATAAAACCCATGCTACAAAATAATAATAAAAATTATTTTTCTCTTTACATCAAATACATAAAATCATGATTACATTTAGACATTATGAAGACTGAACCTAGTTACATTTTCCAACAAAAGAGACATGTGATACACTAGGAAAGGTAACAAGGTATTCTACAACAAATGGATGTTGAATGATAAATTGGAACCTCAAACGTGATTGTTTACAATGTCAATCAATCTATCAAAAGGCTCCATACTCATTTGGGTACTACAAGGTTGACACACCAAGTATCTAATAGACTTCAAAAGCCACAAATTGAAAGAAAGGAGGTTACACCAGGGGAGGAAAATTTTGTAACAACTAGTATTTATTGCAAAACTCATATCCCTAGGAAACATTACACACATGCATATGAAATTAATGGAATCTAGTGCTTTGAAAGAAATACACTGGTAATTCAAATCCACAAAGTTAACCTCTTTAGTACAACAATAAACCAAAAACTTGCCATACAACCGAATTGACTCATTACCCCAAATAGCGACCTGAGTTGACCTTTATGTTCTTCCCAGGTGCTCCATCAACCATATATCATGCTAGTAAAAGACAAGAATCCATTTGATAGATTAGGATCCCAATTTCAACAAAAATATTAGCTTTTCATGGAGATCAAGGTACTAATATCTTTCTTCTTATATGAGCCATGTAAAACCATTTAGAATGGTGGATCAAGGCTTAAAAAGATGAATAGATATCAACATACAAAAGGTGATCATCCTCCTTGCAAGTGGGGATGTTGCTAAGATAGTCAATGCTTTTTTAAGACATCACATATCTTGTCTCAATTTTATGTTTTTTTCCAATAGTCCGTATTTCCATAAATAAAATGGAATGAATGTCCATGGATGACCAAAATAGGTTCACATAGTAGGAGCAAAATATATTGTAAGTAAGAAGAGGATTGTTTTACTTTACCTAAGAGAATAATGATATGTTGTAAGCATCTAAATGATTGTATTGGTACAAAAGTGTTACACGTTTTGTCTCAAATAGTACATTGTAAAATGAAGCACTCAGTCAAATTAGTAACACCCCAAGAGAATGGATATTGATGATGAAATGCTTAGACCTTTGCAGATGTGGTTGGAAAAGTCAATACCAATACACATGTTATTCCATCTCTCTAAACAAGCACGGAATTTTTACCTAAGTCACAAAGAGGGTGCAAGCACAAATGTTATCCTATGCCTCAAAGAAAGAGGCATCCAATACCATCCTTACATCTAAAGGATAACATTTAAAGGATAGGAGATACAAGTGATGACTTACCTTGGAGTGATACTCTTTGGCTCATCCATTAGCGTGATACTTGCAACTATATCAAAATAGAGTAGAGGTTATGCCACATTTACAACTTTGGAGACACTTCATTTCCATCTCTACTTTCAGGATAATTCAAGCTAAGATCTTTGACACTTTTGTGACACACCTTTTATCCTTTACAAGTGTGAGGTTTGAACCCTATTAACCCTCCATATTGACATGAGCGGTAAAGATGTATTTGCAAGGGTACAGACCTTATTTTTCTTTGCTTGAGGATGGTCGAGAATAATAGTCCTTCTTGAATGAGTGTTCTCCCATGATGTTGTTGAAGGATGGATGAGCATGGTGATGATACATGTTGTTGATATGGTTGATGGTCTTAATGATGCTCCTTGGTTCTATGTTGTGTTGCACTTGGTTAGCTTGCTTCTTGTGCTAGTACTTCATGATATTGCTCCTTGCCTTGTTTGGACTAAGCTAGGGGATCATGATGGGGTATTGGCATTGAACTCTTGATGAGCATTCTACTATTTTAGTGTCTATTGTACACCCATGTTGATATATAACAGGATAGACAAGCATTTATGTGAAGCACTCATCTATTTGCTATAATTTGGAGGACCTTGGGGGATTGAGTCCAACATTGATGATGACGTATCTGTGAAGGGGTGTTCTAACTATCTCTTGCCTATTATACTATCACAATGATATTTAACACAATGGAGTCTTTTTCTACTTGAGTGCCCACCTCCTTGGTGCATTTCCAACATCTCGAGGTTTCAAGGCATGGTTAATAGATCTTACTTTTATGGAGTTTGGGCATTTCGCACAGCTCAAAGGAGGCTTTCAAGATTATCAAGGTTTGGTACTTCTTGGTTGACGATGATCTAATTTTCTTGTGTCTATCATGCTTCTATGACTACATTCTATAGAATAGATAGTCCATTTGGTGAAATCCCTCATCTATCATGGATTTCCAACATGTGGCAACATTTCAAGTCATTTTCAACTTATTGGAGGAAGAGTAATGGTGTAGGATCTTGGCATGAGGGTGTTCTTGGTCTTTTGTGTCAATTGAAGCCTTAGGGTGATCTACTATTGGATAGACACTTGTTTGGGTTGAGCTCCTTGTTCTATGATGAGTTTCCAACACCTTGGCACAATCTACAATTGGAATTTGGACTTGGTGACTTATCACATTCAACTTGAGTGCTCCATTTCTCAAGGCATATATCCATGTGGTGAGATCGCCTTGCACGTATTTTTATGCCATTTCTCAAGGACACTCACGCACTTTGGAAGATTTCCACATTGGGATGATGTTAGCATGTGTCTAGCTCACTTTTCTATGAAGGTACCCACCTGTTCTCATGTCAATATATCTCGCTACCACTCCATCTACCTTGGGATCATGCATGCATTGCCACTTGGATGTTCATTGACTCATATTACATATATTTACCTTATCTCTAGCCACATGCAGATGAGGCGTTACCCTACATGCTTATTCATGGAGATCACATGTACACATCTTATTTTTCTTTATGGAGCTCATCCAACATGTGGGACTCTTCTAGAAGGGCACACTTATAGATAAGAATGTAGCTTACTATGTTTGGGAGCATGAGTTGGTCTATCCTCAGGTTAGAAACATGCCCTCATCTATTATTCCTATTTTTAAGAAGAAGTTGCAACTAACTCTTATTTATTCATTATTCACTTAGAATTTGGAGTTAGTCAAATGTAGATAATATTTTATTTATTTTCCTAGAATATTTTATTGGAGGAAGTTGAAATCTCAACAAACTTCTTGCTACTTTTAATAAGCAAGTTGTTGAGAGACTTATTTTATTGTATTCCTTGGAGAGAAAAGTGGATCTAGGAAAACAAATATTATTTATTGTATAGGAGAATAGAGCTAAAATCCATCTAAGGATTTGCTCTCCCCATTTGCAACTTGGATTGGAACTCAATGATTAATGGAGGAACCTATGAACAAGCTAGCTCCAAGCTTTGGAGGATAAGGTATCTTATCTATGTAAGCTTTGGTTTCATTTATGTACAATCTCTTTATGTGTGGATACAAGTTATAGGGTGCACCATTGAAAATTGGATTTTACAAGATTATGAGTGATAGAGCCAATAACAAGGCCATAAAGTGGTATGATTGCCTATTGGAAAGGATTTACTGAGGTTTAGGTCCCTTCTCCCATCATCCTTTTGTGTTATTTAACTTCAAGATAGAAATATTATATGCTCAACATCACTTGATTAGGCATATTTGTAGATATCTTTGGTAGGGGCCACCTTCATTGTTTCTTTGATTTGTGGATCTAGATAGATCCTCTCCCTCACTTCTTTGTAAGATTTAACCGCCAAGTTAGAGCTATAATAGGATATGTCACAATGGTTGTTTATAGTCCCTAACCATCTTTAGAACACCCTTGAGGTTAAAGCTGATAGTTGTGCACATCACTTGATTGCCTATTAACCCTTAACCCATTTAAAACACCCTTTGAGGTTGCTTAAATGACTTTATAGCCCAAATAAATAAGGCATTGGAGTCCCTTTCATTTATTACACCAAACCCCATTTTGTTTGTTTCCTTTTCATTTCCATTGCTGCGAGGTTCTCTTGACTCCCACTCCTATTGCATGAAGTAAACCTAGTAACCAATAGGGAAACCCTACTTGGATAGGCACCTTGTCCTTGGTCCAAACTGCAAATGAGAGTTGGTGAGGTGATAATGGCCAAGCTCCTAAGTTTCACAAGGCTAGTACCCTATCTTTGGGACTTCAAGTTAAAGGTGTTGGTTTATGTTGTAACCGGGATGTAAGTCACAAGGTTCGCCAAACCTGAACCTTCAGATTTAGAATTCGATGAACCTGAAATTTTTTTTGAAGTTTGTTGAGGTTCAACGAACCTCAAAGTTGAACCAAAACATACACGAACTTGCTGTCGAACCCAAGCTTGAAGTTGAATTTAATAGGGAGAAAATGAGGTTCACATTAAGGTTTGAATTTTCACAAAAAAAGTTTGGAAAATATGGATCTCTCACGCGCTCTAACTCCAATGTGAGTACTCCATGGAATTTGTCTAACATCATTTGTAACCCCTACGCAATTGCACTTGCCTACCTCCATAGATTGTAACCTCTATTTACAACTTGTGAGTTGTTGTGTACCCTCAGGGCTCAACATCGTAATAATCCCTCTAGGCGTGATGCATCCACTATCCAAACTCCAGACTTTTGTAACATGTATTTAGAGGCACATCTGTCCACCCAGTGGTGACTAGGCCATTGTGTTGCTGCATTTTTAATCAATCTGCCCTCTGGGAATTGTAATCCAGCCCCGCTCGACCCCCAGTCTCGTCTCTTAATGAGTCGATTCTCACTAACATACTAAGCCATTCATCGTCCACCGTGACCCACCCACAGTATGTAATCGTAGGGCCTAGATTGTGTCGTTGTAGCGCTTGAACCCAATTTCACTGCCTTGGCGAGTCGGCCCTCACCATACGTCGATTTCTTATTTCCTTTGTACTAATGGTTATTCTTTATTCTTTAATGTTATTTTCATATATATATATTTGAAAAATGTATATAGTCGAAACTCATCCAAACCTTATTAAAAAATTCAACCCTGAATCGAACTTAATTGTTGTCGAACCTGTGTTGAAAATGTAATTAGGTTTGGTCTTCATAATTGACATTGTACTTATGTTATTGTATATTTCATTTAAAAAGAAAAAGAAGAAAAAGGAATATTATTTTCAAGCATGGGTTTCATGCTCAAGCCATTTTGTTAATTAGGTCAAGCATGTTCTTCATGCTTCTAGGGTTTTCCCAAGTCAAAAGAATATTTGTCATGAGTCAAAGAGTCAAGTCCCATTTGGACTTTGAAAAGAAAATGGAAAGAAAATTATTTGAGTCAAAAATGTCAATTTCGACCCCACAAGATCAAGTTGGCCTGCCTGAACAAGTCGGCCCTAGAAGGGACAATTCGACCTCCTGGATGTGTATATATAGAGGACAGTTCGACCTCATTTGGAGCATCTCAAGAAAGTTTGAATTATGTGCCAAGAAGAGAGAGAAAAACCAGCAAAGAAACCCTACAAGGAAGAGCAAAGGTCTAAGGAAGTTTAGAGAGAGAAAAGCGTAGGTCAAGAAGTGGTAATTCTGCCCTAATTCTCTCACATGTGCAAGTTTCTGGAGTTACTGTAGGGGCCAAAATTTCTGAAGTAACTGCAGGTCTGAAATTTTGTTGTTGGGGGCTGAAATTTGTTGTTGGAGGCTGAAATCAGAAATTTGAAAGGCTTTGACTTGGTTTGACTTTGACTTGCTGGAAGAGCTTGGAAGGAGGGCTGACTTGGATCTTGTGGGAGGTCTTGGTCTTGAATTTTGGGTCTTGGATTTCTCATTTGATCTGATTCTATAAGAAGAGAAGAATTTTATGGGTTTTCCCCTTGGAGGGGTTTTGCCTTGGCTTGGAGCCTATATCTTATGTTCATTGTTCTTTTGTGATCTTCATGGTTTATGGTTTTGGTAATTGTTTAATGAAAAGAACATAATAAAGTAAAAAAGAAGACAACCTAATTTCACAAGCAGTTATCAAGTATAAGAAAAATCACCCTAATTGTTGCCCTATTGATTTTTCAGCAACCTGAACCATATGACTTAGACAGGGACCATATCTAACTATAGTAGTGTGTACCCTCTCTATGTATCTCTAACCTGTCTTCTTTAGGAATGGGCCATGTTACCACATAAACCAACACCTTTATCTTAGAGAGGGTACTCATTACTATATTTTCAAAACATATACAATACAAAGAAAATAGAGTATCTTAGATAAGTTTGATGTATGCCCCCACCTCATGGCCATGGTTTTCACATTTTGACCATGTTACATTGGATTCAATGCATGGAAGACTCACTCAAGTTATAAGAGACCCTTACCTAGCTCTCCAATCTATGAGGCAGCTTGTTGGACAAAGGGTTGCAAATTGTTGGTATGCTATAGCCTCTTCTCTCCAACACCGAGATATTGAAAATCCTTTCCCTATCAAGATCTCCATCAATGTGCCCCATCTTACTAAAAGGGACATTCATAGAGGGATTAGAATGGAGATATACAAAACCTACTTGAAAGCCACATGGATTGAACCAAAAGAACCCCTAACCCCAAAACTTCTTCACTAATTTCACAAGTACATATATTTTACAAACAATCTCCTCTACAGTCCTCGACATACAAGATTACAACTACCTTTTAGCTAGAGAGTTCCTCTAGCCTAGCTTTGTATCTCTTCCCATCAGTTGCGCATAAGGACAAATCATCACCTCCAAAGGGAAGATTGAAATTGTAGACTATGTATGCAAGAACTGAATCAAAAGACCACTTGTCTTTAGATGCCCTGTCTATTATGAAAGCCATGGTTAATTTTATTGTTTTTTCAAAGAACCTCAGGGTTCCTTAGGAATTTTCATACAGTACGAGGACTAGGGATGTATTGCCCTACTCCTTCAAGAGAAGCTTCACTTCTAACAGAGAACTCTTAGAGGAAGAACTCATTTCATTGCTAACTAGAGGCTCACCACCTCTTACTTCTACCCTCTTGATGACTCCAATGACCAAAGCCATCTCAAGAAGTACTCCAATACTAGGCTTGTTACGCGATTTAGGCTTAAAGTCACACAACTAATGGACAACGAGAATCAGATTAGACACTTCCTCTCAGCCTTGGATGTTACACAAGTACATTGTTGGTTATCAAGCCATTAGCCATTTTGTTGTTTTGGGCTGCTAGGGTACAACATTACCTATTTGGGCATTTACCTTGCACTCTTATATTTATTTTCAGTTCTTATGGACATGCCTTAGCACTCCCATTTCTTACTCGTACTTTTTATAGTACCATTGTGGTCACCAGTTGACTTTTATATTTAAATTAAATTTATATATACAAACAATCCACAACTAAAAGTTGTGGGCAAGTTAGACAAATACTAAACCATGAGCAGAACTCCCTGGGCTACTGGTACAAATCTTTCGAAAAGAATCAATTCCAACTTATGACTTTACATGATCAGGAGCCTCTACAGAATGAAGTAGGAATGGTTGCTAAAATCTCATGGCTACTTCCAACTGATACTGTGACAATAAGCCCTCAGGTTAATGTTTCTAGCAGTAAACAGATTAAAGATTGAAACATCTGGGCAGCATGCTCACTGTTAAACAAATCCCTCTTTGCATTTATAAAGATCTAGACTTAGAATTACTCAATGAGTCCAATATGAATATTTATCTACTATTTTACTTTTACTCAGTCCCCAGAGGCATTACTTTTATTCAGTCCCCAGAGGCACTAGCTTCTAATCCCTTCCGGTGAGCTTTTGTAAACGATTTTTTTCATAGAGATTCTTTGAACAAAAAATCAACATGCTCAAGATATTCTTTGTTGAACAATGATATAGCTTTGTCAACAAACTCTTAT
This sequence comes from Pinus tabuliformis, assembly GCA_031772625.1. Classification (NCBI taxonomy): domain Eukaryota; kingdom Viridiplantae; phylum Streptophyta; class Pinopsida; order Pinales; family Pinaceae; genus Pinus; species Pinus tabuliformis. The sequence goes on from CM062820.1 coordinate 489,635,980, forward strand.
CCTGTATTTTTCAAGTTTCCAGAACTTTTAAATATGATGGGACGAATCATCATTTTCATTCTGAGTTTTTCTTTCATACTATGTGTATACCTGAATGTGTGTTTGTTATAACTACTCCTTGCGGTCTCAAAGCAATTACTCTGATCATTTGAAGGGATGTAAATTCCCCCATGTTCTAGACTGCTGCATTGAACTTTAAGCACTACCATGAGCCCAAGAACAAAATCATGCAATTAAAAAGATGTGCATGTTTTCTTCATATGTCCTTTAATTATACCTCTAACATCATATAGTTCATGAGATCCCAAGTGTCTTACAGAATTTTTTACTTTGGAAACTCCTATGCTGATATTTTAAGTTTCACCCATTTATTATAAAGCCCCTTGTAAAACAGTACCCAAAACTTTTTGTCAAAAATCAAACTTAATTCTATCTATATCCGTTCTCTAATAAATCCTTGATTGGAGATTCTCAATAGCTGAATGTCATATCAGAGCTTTCCTGCTTAAGAGTTACACATCTTGGAAGTCCTTATTATTGAGTTTTCTTTGTTTTGTTAAATATAAAAATTTGTAAGGGGAGGAGGAAGATTTCAACAGGCCAAAATTCAACCTACATCTGTATGTTAAGTATCCTTTCCTAATTTCGTTTTCCCATCTGAACAGGCAACAATATATCAACAAAAGGCTTTGGATATCAACGAGAGAGAACTAGGTCTCGACCACCCCGATACCATGAAAAGTTATGGCGACCTTGCTGTATTCTATTATCGGCTTCAGCACACCGAATTGGCTCTAAAGTAAGTTACATGTAGTCCTTCCTACATGCATCCCTGTTCAATGACATACAGACTAAAGGAAAAGCTTGGTAGCAGATAAATCTCACTTTATTTGGTTATTGTATCACTTATTCTTTTGCTAAAATGGATAATGTACTCAATGTGTTAGTCCATCTTTTGACTTCTCTCTTCTTTTTATATTCATGACAAACAAAATGTAAGTTATAAATGTATAGGATATTTCTTTTGTTAAGCAAATCCACAATACTAACTAATTGTTGATTTGAGTGTATGCAACTTCAATAAATTGAGTTTTGTTTCAGTTTCAGTTTCAGTTTCCTGATTCAAACTTTGGTTGGATTATTGTTTCCAATTCCCTGTTTTTAATTCAATGAGCTCTAGTTAAAAGTCGATACTGCATCACCTACCAATATGTTTGATGTATTTAAGCTCTTAAAAGGCAACTAGAATTCCAAGTCTGTCTGTATATTTGGTTGACTTTCAACTTATCACACACTGACCTAATGAAATCAAGTATTTCCTCAATGGACTTGAAAAGATTGCTCTCTTTTATCTCCTTTTAGAAGTTTTCTAGTTTGTCCAAGTCTGCTGCTTTTTGCAAGTTCAAGTATGTTTCCAATGTCGAGACTCATCATATGTGCTAGTTTTAATTTTTCTTTTTTCACCTCCCCCAGTGAATCCATGAATGCACACCCAATTAAAGACTATGCATGTGCAATATAAAACATTTATTCCATGTACCTGATGAAAAGTAAGCCATAAAAGAAAGATGGAATGAACTAGAAAACTTGGTTGTCCTATAGATAGAGAAAACTTGCATTGCCAATTAGAAATGAGGAAAGTCCAGACTTCAAAGTGCACATAAAATGGGAGAAACAGATCTGGTTGTGCCACCAAGAGAGTTCAAGTGAACGAGTGCAAAAGTTAGCCTTAGTAGAAAAGACTCAACAACATGAACATACTTGTGCATCTAATTAAACCTCAAACCTAAATAATACAGATATGTTTTATAACATTCCTTCTTAAAGGTTACAAAAGTGGTTTATCTTTTTTATCCTTTAAAACCTTTAAGTGTTAAAATGGGGATTATGGATATGCATAAACTGTGTTTTGATACATATTTGATTGGCCATGTTTTGATGCACTTTCCACCAAATTTTGGGCGCCATGAGTGCAGATATGTCAACCGTGCATTGTATCTTTTGCACCTGACTTGCGGACCATCACACCCAAACACTGCTGCAACATACATTAATGTCGCTATGATGGAAGAAGGCCTGGGAAATATACATGTAGCTCTCAGGTATCTGCATGAGGCCCTAAAATGCAATCAAAGGCTGCTTGGAGCAGATCATATACAGGTCTCTCTCTCTCTCTCTCTGTTACACAAACACACTGCAAATTTATTAAAGACAGGCACACAGAAACATACTGAACCAATCTAGTTATTATCTCTATGAAACCATTTTCATTAATTGGCTAGAAGAAGGAAACAAAAACTAGCATGTAGATAATATTGCTTCATTGATGTCCTATTTGTGTGCAACATTCAATCCTATGTTCCGCTGAATAAGATCACAAAAGATAAAAGAAAATACTATGATACTTTCCTATAAAGCAGTTGTATATTAAGGTTGAGCAGTTGTAATTCACTGTCCATGTACATAGCTGAATTGTTTATATTCTTTTAATTTTCTGCAGACTGCTGCTAGCTATCATGCAATAGCTATTGCTCTTTCATTGATGGAAGCATACTCTTTAAGTGTTCAACATGAGCAGACTACTTTACAAATTTTACAGGCCAAACTTGGTCCAGAGGATCTACGTACACAGGTACTTTTGGAAGCATTTTAAACTAAAGTTTTTTATTGAGCAAACAGATGCTTAATAATGGTACGGTGGGCACTCAGAGTTCATGCAGGCTGCCCTTTTCTAATCCCAAGATGTCAATCTACTTTCTTCGTGACAGGATGCTGCTGCCTGGCTCGAGTATTTTGACTCAAAGGCCTTGGAGCAACAGGAGGCTGCACGTAATGGTACCCCAAAGCCAGATGCATCCATAGCAAGCAAAGGTCATCTCAGGTATTGTGAACTTCAGCTGAGCCAGCTTCATTTTTTCATCGTTACTTTCTTATGATATAGTCAATCCATAAAATGCTGACTTGGACCTCAATAATATGAACCAGTGTATCAGATCTATTAGACTACATAATCCCAAGTGCAGAGGTCAAAGACAAAAAGAAACAAAATCGTACCAAGGTAGATCATTTGCTTTCGGTGGTTCATTGATTTCATTATAATTTCTCTACTGATCACTGTTAATCATAATCCAAGGATAGGTGAATCTTTTCATTGTGATTTTGTGTTTTCAACATTCTTGCAATCATTAACAAAATCCAATTTTGGATTGATATCTTACAGTTAAGAGGTAAACTTGTCCAAAGTGAATGGGATGCACCTATGGATGAGTTAACAATAGATATCAACTTGTCCCCAAGTAACAATGATGGAAAACAGTCTCCAGAACCAGAAGAGAAAGGGGAATCTAATACAAGAGATGTTGTCCCTAATAAATCAAAAGATGATGTCATTTCACCCAGTGCAGAAGACCAGACAGGTGTCTCTGAAGTTTCAATACCTGACAATATGGAGGAAGAAGGATGGCAAGAGGCTGTTCCCAGGGGCCGATCTAGCAATGCAGGGGGTCGTAAATCTAGCTTTAAAAAAACAAGCCTTGCACGATTGAACATTACCCAGGCAAACAACACTTTTAATAACTCTGACCCTACACGCAACAGAGTGAACAATCTCAATGTAAATGCCAATTCATCAGCATCCAAAAGGAAAATCATGTCTTCTGGAGCAGGTAATAATTTTCCGTCCCCAAGAAATTCTTCTGGAGATACGTATCCATCCCCAAGAAATGCTTCTGCAGATACATCAATTTCGAGAAAACTGGTCAAGGCTTCAACTTTCAATGGTAGACCCATGCCATCAGTCAAGTACAGTACTGGCACAGATACACAATTGGTAAGCAATAGTTCTAAATCTGCACCGGCCACTCCTGCTATTACAAATCCATCAAAATTAAGTAATGACATAGAAGGAAAGCCAGTATCTAAACCAACTCGACAAACAGCTCCTCCAAAAACAACAGCCCCTGTTTATACCAGAATTTCTTCGACAACAACTGCAACAAACTCATCAAATTCTCTCATAGCTCCTATTCCTGGGAAAGGTCCTTCTTACAAAGAAGTAGCTTTAGCACCCCCAGGGAGTATAGTAATAACAGCAGTTGACACATCCAAGCAAGATGCTCCAGATGAACAGATGAGTGAAGAATCTGTGGCAGAAAAACAAGCTCAAAAAGAAACTAAAGCAGAAATTGAAACAGAGAAGGTTATTGAAGAACAGTTAAAGACAGAGCTTGTAGCAGAGGAAGAACAGAACTTTGTCTGCACATGTAATCGGAAGAAGGATGTAGATATTAGAAAAAAAGAAAGGGATGTGGAAAACATCAGTCAAAAAGAACCAGGGTCTTCAGTTTCTGCCGAATCAAGAGAAGTGAAAACAACCAACTTAAGCAATGAAGTTCAGGCAACTAACAATCCAATACAGTTTTTAGAACAAGGAACGGAAAGCCAGAATGTAGACTCTCTTACTTCTTCTGAAGTTGTAGATTCTACTCAAGACATGGCCTCTTGCACACATTTTGAAAATCCTGCTTCACCTGCAGGTAGAGACTCTCAGGAAGCCTCCAAAAACTCCCTCATTTCTCAAGAGAAGATAGAAATTGGTCCTAATATTAGTGAGAATAACTCTGCAGACCCAGGAAATTTAAATGTTGTTGAAGAAGATGAGCAGCCCACATCAGATGAAAGTCATTCTAGAGAAGCAGACAGTCCACATTCTCCAGAGTCTAGCAAGAAACTTTCTGCAGCTGCTCCACCATTCAATCCTGGGACGACTGCAGCTCTACTCCCTGTATTTGGCACAATTGCAGTTACCCCTTTCAAAGATGGAAGAGCTTCTGATCCTGGTGGCATTTTACCTTGTCCAATAGTCATTCCTCACATGAACAATACCATGGCAGCTGTTACACCTATCCGTAAATCACCCCATCAGTCTCCTGCAACAAGGGTGCCTTATGGTCCTCGTTTGGCAGGTCACAACAGAGCATCCCCTCGTGCTCCCCGCACTAAACCCCAATACATCCCAAATGGGGAGCAAACAACTGAAGGAAACAGTCCTAATGTTCCCGGCACATTTATGAACCCAAATGCAGCTGAATTTGTACCTGGAAAAGCTTGGCAACCATCTCAGTCTACATCTCCTCCTGTTATCTCACCCATACAAACCAACTCCATTGATGATGATACAGAAGCTCAATTTGATGGCAGTGAAAAGTCTCCAGTGTGTGATAATGTAACAACCGATATCCCAGAAGTTATTTCAAACAAGGTTGAAGTGGCTACTATTCCAGAACAAAATGGGTCTGAAGACGCATTGGATGTGACAGTCTTGACTGAAAAAAATGAAACGGTTCTGAAAAATAGAGAAGACGTTGAAGAAAAAGATAATAATTCATGTAAAATTGACTTAAAGCATGATGAAATCCATGAGAAACGTCTTCCAAATGTTTCTCAAGATTCAATCCAGCAAAAGACGGATGCAGATGAGGAAAAACATCATGATTCAGAAATCAAGCCTCCTGTTTCTACAGTTTTGAAGAGCGCTTCATCAAAGCTTTGGGCTGACATTGCTAGCAGTGAGAGTGAAAATGAGGTTGATGATGCTTTAGATCCTGTTAAAGGTGACAGTGCAGTAGTTGCCATTGTATACACAAGTAAAGGAAGCAACAACACAAATTCCCAGTTCAGTGGAGGTGAAACCAGCACTGAAGAAGCATCAGGAAAGAACGACTTTGGCAGTTCTCAACCGGAATGTGCTAATGGTCAAACAACAGAGCAAATAAAGCAAACTGACAACGAGAAAAGCCCAAAAGAAGAGCCTTTGGCAGAAAATGGACAGAGTGAGTGCTCTGAAGGCAGTGACAGTGGTAGTGGAGAAGGGAGTGCAATCTATGAAAATAAGCCAAGCGATAGAGATGGGTTCACTCTTGTAACCAATAGGAGGAGAAACTATAGAAACCACCAGTTCAAGAACCCACCTAAAACTGCATACAAACAGCAACCAAATGGTTCATCTGCACCTCAGTCATCCAAAGAATATAATGGTGCAAACAGGAAAACAGAAGTCACAGCCACCCATACTTCTAATGGAGAACCTATCACAGCTTCTCCCACTCAATCTGTAGTAAGTGTTCGATGACGATAACTTGAATTTTCCAATAGAAGTTGATTACTTCTGGGAAATCCGAGTGTGATGATTGCCAACAAGCTTGTTAACAGAAAGTAAGCAGAGGGTCCGTCATCATTGATGAGTTTTCATTTATAAATGTCATGTTTAATGTCAACTAAGGCAACTGTTTGAGAATTTTCTGGAATGGGTGACAGATGGATACCTACTGATGCACTTGTTCATGTCTTGCTTTCTATTCAAGGCTTTGTATAGACTGCAAATGAAGCCTCCTAACCATGGAGCGCGGTAGAGTACTTTACTTTTATTTTTCTTATTCATTGTTCAATCTCGTATTTGAGAGATGAGGGCTGCTGGTGCTCCATCTATTACATCACTCTGAATAGAAGGAGTCTGAAGGATCCAACAACTCCAGCAACAGCAAGGTTTCACCTTCAAATGTTAAATCCCTGAGTTGAGCTTATTTGTTTATGTTTGATAGCAGTCCGTGTTATTATTGGAGCTCGTTTTGCCCTTCTGATCAATTAGAAGAGAAAGCTCTTCAGAAAGCTTTTCGTGCTCTCTAACACTTAATTAAAGACTTTATTTCACATTTTTTTTGCCCTTCTGATCAATTAGAAGAGAAAGCTCGTCAGAAAGCTTTTTGTGCTCTCTGCCACTCAATTAAATACTACGTATTTCACAATTTATCTCCATCTCAAATGAACTAGTAGCAATGATGCTTGGGGAATTGCTTTGCTTCCAACGTGTATTTTTCAAAACCAGAGTTTAATCCGCGTAGATTCATCAGAAAAATAGGAAGAGCAGAAAAGCTTACAAGATCATAAATCAAGAACAGGCCAGATCTCCTTTACAGTTTGTTGGTCGATTAACGTGACCCACTGCCCGGCCCTTGTGCAATTATTCTTTAACATGATTTCGGTTTGAAGTCCATAGCCTTCCAGAAAATGTGAAAAACGTGTTTACAGTGAACGGAAAACCATAACTCTTTTTTAATTGACCCGCCATGGCAGATGTAGCTTATTGCTTGCCCAATCCCCACTATGACTTGATATGTAGCTTATTGGCCAATATCCACTGTCTTTGGGTTGCAAGCCGTCATGTTAATGTGATAGCGTTCTCTTCTTGACCCAGATAACACTCACATGGATAGCGTTCTTTTCTTGTGTGTTATATTTTGGGGTTGTTTTTGGTTTGTGATTCTATATGATTTTGTAAGTTATTTTGCTACATTGGTATATTTTTATGTTGGAATTTTTTTTCATACTCCCCTTCACTTAATGGGTCGCTAATGGGTCGTTATGTTTACAGGGTTATTAACATGGCTAGTTCTTTTCTTTTTAATAATTGCGAGTTTTAATAATAGATATTGCTAGTTGTTTTCTTTTTAATAATAGATATAGATTTTTAACACCATATCACATAAGATTGTTTTAGGGGTTAGAATCTTTTTAATAATAGATATAGATTTTTAACAACGTATCACATAAGATTGTTTTAGGGGTTAGAATTTTTTTAATAATAGATATAGATTTTTAACACTATATCACATAAGATTGTTTTAGGGGTTAGAATTCAAGAACTTTTATTAATGGACACAAATCCTCAACCAAAACATCAAATTAGGATGCCTAAAAAGTGTTTATTTCAATTTTTATTCATGCATGAAGTTGTTAAAATAAAGAAGACCCTTTGAAAGGGTTAGAAATAAAGACTTTGCAATGGACAAATTTTGCATGAGTTAAAAAATCATTATCAACAAAGTAAACAAGTATCGATAAGGGTTGCCATGCTTAATCCTCCTTATTTTTTCATGAGCTTGTAATTCCATCCCCATGCACATACTTCCTTGCTATCGTCCATTTTCATACTTCCTTGCTATCATCCAATTTCATGATCATTAACTTTAACCATTAATCTACTCTAGCATTAGCTTTGGTGAAAGTTTATAGCTGCTCATCAATATCATTTACTATTCCTGACAAGTAAATTGTTGTCATCCACAACTCTAGGCATTTGGTATAGTTGACTTCATATGTGTTTTAATTGTCTTTTCTTCCTATAGTGAGACTTCACAATGAAGAAACAATGTTTTTATTATTTGTAAATGAGCTTTAACCAAAATATAAATATTATTTGTCAATGAGGGTCATAGTTTGATGGTTAAGTGGGGTTGGTAGTATTCCCCCAACAAAGTTCAAATCTTCATATATATGTTTCATCCCTTGCGTGTTGTTTCGCCTATGCAAGTGGGTTGTTTTAAGCAATTGGGGCTAAGTACAAGCCCTAAGTGCATTTGACGGAATATATATCCCTTGTTACAACATCTTAGTGAAAGGGATCTTTGAAGAGTGTTGTATGTTGGCTATAATGCATTGTAAAGTTTCCCTAATTGGGGAAGGGATTTCTTGTCACGCGAGGATATTTAGAAGCAACTTGTCAAAAATATTTCTAACATTCTTAATCCTTAGCTCCTCATCCCTCTAAGATCTTATAACTATTTTTTGTTTTCTTCTATTTTTTCTTCATATAATATTATCTCTTTTCTACATCTTACTACATCTTTCAAAGTATTCTCTAAACTCTTCCAGAAAATCTTTCTTTGTCTCTCAATATATTTCTTCCTAGCTTATTAAGCAAAATTGAGCCCCTCTCTCTCATTATATTTCTTCGTAGCTTATTAAGCAAAATTGAGTCTCTCTTCTCTTTCATTCACTACCCTCTCGACTGCACTTCTCAAAGAGGAGATTTTTCTTTTACTCTTCCTTTCACCATTTTCATGCCTTAACTTTCAAGAAGGGGAGAAAGTAGGTTTTATAGCGATAAAAGTTATTCCAAGGTGTCACAAGATAGTTGTATCCTATTTTTATTATTCATGTTACTATTATTTTTATATTCACACATATGCACACAATGACCACACAAAAGGAATGGGAAGGATCAAGTAAGCATAATCAACCCACAACCAATCAAACTTTGTGTTAGTACAAGGACACTACTTCTATAGTCACTCATATAGGTATAATGATAATGGTCTATCAAAGCTTACATATTGTCACAAAGCAATCCCAACAACCAAATGTGGGATAGGGGAAAACAAAATTTTATAGTCATAAAAGTTATTGCAAAATGCCATAAGATAGGTGTATTGATGATTATTATTCTTCAATACATAACCTTAAACTTATTTTACTATGATCATAAACTCCATTGCAACTATATTTCATACATTAAGTCACCTATTCTTACTTTTAGTGTCATTTCCCCACCTCCATGCCTTATGTCTCGTCATTACTCATGTATGACTTAACTCATAAGGACTGCTAATGTTATAAATGACCCATCTCGATTTTGTATGCCTCATTAAAATATCTTTTTTGCAAAATTACCCTTTTTACAAATTGAAGGAGAGCTTTTCATTCACTATTTTCCCCAATTCTAAATTTGTTTAAACTTAGAAGTATTCATGTTAAATTTGCTAGGAAATCTATGATTTGTTTTTTAAAGATGTTGGAACTTCATTTATTTTTGTTCATCTTCTTTTAGCTCTCAGAAACCAATGCTTAGGCTTGCACTTCATTTTTTATTGTAATTAAATTTTTAATTTTTTTCAATGCCCTTCAACCTCCAAAGTTGACGGTGATTACTTAATATTAAATCAAATAACGAGTGCTTTATCTTGAATAGATTGAAGGTTTTAATCAATATTATTAAACATTACCTGTTTTGATTTATATCACCCCCCACATCCAATGATTGTATTTTGAGGCTCCATCAAGTTAAATTTAACTTTGAACATCCTTCCTTTGGTCACTTTCATTGGCTTCCATTCTTATGGTCTTTCTTAATCAAACCCTCATCAATACAACTTTTACTAACTCTTGTGGATGTTTATAGTTGTCATCTTCTAAGAACAATCTCCCCCCTCTCTCATATTCTCTTATGCCTTCATGTTTAACATCCCATGTTATTTTTGTTAACTTTATTTTTCTTAAGCCATTCTTCTTTCTCTTCCATAATTGCCCAAAATCAGGGTATGCTACCTAAAGAACCCTTTATTTCTATTTGCTAAGGAATCGCAATTGATAAATGTTGGTCTAATTTCCATCTCATTTCCAATATTTATGTTTGTATTTTGACGTTGATCATTCCCTGATTACCACCTTAAAAAATTTCACAAATTCTCTCTTGATGTAAGCCCATAAAGAAGCCCTTCTACATCAACTTTGTTAAATTGTATATTAAAAATAAATGATTATGTTTGATAGATGTCCTTATTTTAGAATTGGGTTCCAAAATACATATTTCTTCAATAATAAATATTAGGTAGATGGTTAAGATTTAATAAGCATTGAATATTCTTCTTCTTTGACAAAAATACATCATCTTATAAGAACAATCTTCCCCCTCTCTCATATTCTCATATACCTTCATATTTAGCATCTCGTATTATTTTTGTTAAATTTATTTTTCTTAAGCCATTCTTCATTCTCTCCCATAGCTGCCCAAAATCCGGGTATGCTACCTAAAGAACCCTTTATTTCTATTTGCTAAGGAATCCCAATAGATAAATGTTGGTCCAATTTCCATCTCATTTCCCTGATTACCACCTTAAAAAATTTCACAAATTCTCTCTTGATGTAAGCCCATAAGGAAGCCCTTCTACATCAACTTCGATAAATTGTAATAAAAATAAGTGATTATGTTGATAGATGTCTGTATTTCAGCAAAATACAAATTTTTTCAATAATAAATATTAGGTAGATGGTTAGGATTTAATAAGCATTGAATATTCTTCTTCTTTGACAAAAATACAAGAATGAGACTAAATTCAAAACCTAATCTTCACTATTTTTTCCTTCGTTGTATTGTTTTTTCGTTTATAATTTTAAATATTTTAATTGTGGCCAAGTGTCCAAATAGTTTCCATTTTGATTTCCATTTCTCCCATTTATTCCAAGCAGATTTCTTTTTCTCCATCCTTTACCCATGCCCATGCTTGTTCACTCAGGATTTGGCATGGCTACTTAACTGCACAAACTAACAAAATTTGTGGCCACTCTTAGCCATCGCCATGAAAAAAATATTAGGTATGAGATTATATTTCTTTTTCTATTAATTTGCAATTTGGTGTATGGTAGTACCACTTGCAGCAAGCAACATGGATAATGTTGGATTTGTGACTCCAATTTGTTGCAACATGTTTCCTCTAGCCTTGATTTCATAGCATACGGTGATGAGTTCTATCTTGGGGAATACAGTATAGTCTAATTTAGTTTTATTTTGTTATTCATATTTATTTGTTATTTTTATTGAATTATTGAATTCTTCTCTTATTTTCATTTATATACGTAGAATAAATAATTATTTACTTTTTTATATTGTGGAGAAAAGTTAAGGTTGGAAATGGATAGTGTTATTAAAGATAGACTTACTTTTAACAATAATATTACATACGAGTAAATGAGATATTTAAATTAAAGACTATGTTTTTTATGAAAGGTCGTGTGTTATGAAACCAGCTCAAGAAAAGATAGAAAAGATAGATCAACGCCTTAGAATTCAGCCTCTTCGAGGGGGCAACCTCCTTTACATTACATAAATGAACAATTCTTGGATGATACAAATGACAAAACCTCCTTTCTATATATAGGAGTCTAAGGAGTCACAATATAATCCAGCCGACCTAACAATAATAATATAAAGCCACAAAAATAACAATAGAGGGATTCTATGGGGCACAGTAATAACAATATGGGGGCAATAGGGGCACAACAATATTAATAAGGGGTATAACTACAATAGTAATGGGGTAATCACTAGTATTATAGGGACCCAACATGCCCCTCTCCTTCAAAAAAGTGTTGTCCTCAACGCTTGAGTAGTTCTGGATACTTCTGCATAAAATTCTCATCCTCCCATGTGGAATCTTCAGCGGATAAGTTCTTCCACTTGATAAGATACTCTGAAATTGATCGATTTCGTAGCTGTCGAGTTCTTGTTTCTGTGACTGCTTCTGGTTCCAATATAATTTTTCCTTCCTCGTCAAGTTCTGGCAATATTGTTTGAACTGGGAGCTTGTCGCCTATAACCTTCTTTAAACATGAAACATGGAAAACTGGGTGCAATCGAGAAGCTGCAGGAAGCTCCAATTTGTATGCCATAGTACCAATCTTTTGCAACACCTTGTACGGACCATAATACTTTGGTGATAATTTATTATCCTTCTTAGCTTGCTTGAGGGACATTTGCTTATATGGTTGTAGCCGTAGGAATACCCAATCACCTACATCAAAACTTCTTTCACTGCGATGTTGATCTGCCTGTTGTTTCATTCTATTCTGTGCCAACACGAGGTTATCCTTTAAGAGTTGGAGGACTTGTTGTTGATGTTCGATGTGATGTTCCACTGCCTGAACCTTAGAATTTTCTCTTAAATATGATGTGATGGATGGTGGTTGATACCCATAAAGTGCCATAAATGGGGTCATTTTTGTTGCTGTATGGAAGGAAGTGTTATACCACCATTCAGCCAGAGGCAACCATTTGACCCATTGTGTCTGTTTATCAGATACAAAGCAACGAAGATATCCTTCCAAACATTTGTTTACTATCTCAGTTTGCCCATCAGATTGAGGATGATAAGATGAGCTATGAGCTAACTGAGTACCAAGACAAGAAAATAATTCTGTCCAAAAATTTCCAGTGAAAATGGGATCTCTGTCACTTACAATAATCTTTGGGTTTCCATGTAGCTTTTGAATTGTTTCCATAAATGCAGTAGAAACTGTACTGGCTTTAAATGGATGTGATAATGCACAAAAGTGTGCATACTTGGTAAGTCTGTCAACTACCACCATGATGACACTCTTTCCCTCAGACTTGGGTAAACCTGTGATAAAATCCATTGAAACCTCCTCCCAACGTTGGCTTGGAATGGATAAAGGTTGTAATAGACCCGGTGTCTTAATTGTTTCAACTTTATTTTGTTGGCAAACCAAACATTCCGCCACAAACTTTTGAATATCTGATTTAAGGCCATCCCAAAAAAATTCCTTCTTAACCCTGTGGTAAGTTTTTAAAAATCCTGAGTGCCCTCCTAAGGGAGAAGTGTGCAATTCCATAAGAATCTTTTGTTTTAGCTGGGAATTCTTACAGAGGTATAAGCGATCTTTGTACCATAACGAATCATTTTGCCAGCTAAATGTATCAGACGTACTGGAATCTTGTTGTAACTTTCGAATAAGTGCCCACACTTCTTCGTCATTCTTCCATTCCTCCCTTGCTTCGTTTATCCAATCTGGTTGGATAATAGAAATGGCGCACAACAATGCTTCCACATCCTCATCCTTTCTTGAGAGTGCATCTGCCACCACATTTTGCTTCCCTTTTTTGTAGATGATTTCAAAGTCATAACCCAACATCTTTGTGACCCACTTTTGTTGCTCTTCAGAGGATAATCTTTGTTCTAAAAAGTATTTAAGGCTATCATGATCCGTTTTTACCTTGAAGTGTCTTCCCATTAGGTAGGGTCGCCATTTCTTAAGTGCATGGAGTATTGCCAACATTTCCTTCTCATAAATAGCTTTGCTTAAAAACTTTCCCTTGATTGGACGACTTTCAAAAGCAATGGGTCTTTCATCTTGCATTAGAACAGCACCAATTCCATTTCCTGAAGCATCACATTCCACAATAAAGGTTTTTGTGAAGTCCGGTGTAGCTAAGACCGGTGCTTGGCACATTGCCTCTTTAAGATGTTCAAAGGCCTTTGTTGCTTCCGGAGTCCATGAAAATGCATCTTTCTTCAATAATGTTGTTAGAGGTGCTGCTATTCTCCCATAATTCTTAACAAACTTGCGATAATACCCTGTCAACCCAAGAAATCCTCGCAGATGCTTTATGGATGTGGGGATTTTCCATTCCTTAATGGCTTTAATTTTGCTAGGGTCTACCTTAACTCCTTCATGAGATACAATATGACCCAAATATTCCACCTCCTGGACTCCAAAGAAACATTTGGATCTTTTTGCATATAATTGTTTCTCCTCCAATAGTTGTAGCACCCTGTCAACATGTTCAACATGATCCTTCCAAGACTTGCTGTAGATTAGTATATCATCAAAAAATACTAACACAAATTTTCTAAGGAATGGTTTGAAAATTGAATTCATCAAACCTTGAAATGTTGAAGGTGCATTGGTAAGGCCAAAAGGCATGACCAAAAATTCATAATGACCCTCATGAGTTCTAAATGTTGTTTTCGGAATGTCTTCAATCTTCATTCTGATTTGATGATATCCTGAACGAAGATCCAACTTGGTGAAGTAAATTGATCCATGCAATTCATCCAGTAATTCATCAATGACAGGAATGGGGAACTTATCTTTAATAGTGAGCTTGTTGAGCTCCCTATAATCCGGACACATGCGCCATGATCCATCCTTCTTGTGCACCAATACTACTGGAGCAGAGAAAGAACTTTGACTCGGTTGAATTATACCAGCCTCTAGCATTTCTGCAACCATACGTTCAATTTCACTCTTTTGGACATAGGGATATCTGTACGGCCTGATGTTTGGAGGAACACTTCCTGGAATCAGATGAATAGCATGATCATGATCACGCATAGGTGGGAGACCTTTGGGAGTCTCAAATACCTTGGAATGATTGTCCAAGACTTTTTGGAGATCTGGAGAAATAGATGATTCCAATGTGGAAACATCTAGCGAACATAATTGTGCAATTACACCTCTTTGCTCCTTTTTTAGAAGCTTTGTCATACCATTAGAGCTGATTATCTTTCCTGGTTTCCCTGCAATACCCCTTAATTCAACTTCCTTTCCTTCCGTAGAAAATTTGATGAAAAGTTCTTGAAAATTAAAAGCTATTGTACCCAAGGATTGTAGCCATTGGACTCCTAGTACAACATCAGCACCTCCCATTGGAATGGAAAGCATTGAGCTAGTCATGGATAGCATTGGCTAGTCAATACATATTCTTCCATGGATAGCTTGATATTATGGCACTTTCCAGAGCAATTTATTGTTCCTCCATTTGCAATCATCACTTGACACTCTGGTGCTGGATATAGGAAGCAATTCAATTCTTTTGCTACCTTACAATGAATAAAATTGTGGGTGCTTCCTGAATCAATCAACACTATTACCTTTTTCTTCTTGATTTGTCCTTCTATCTTGATGGTTTGAGGAGTGGTAATTCCCGCCAATGCATTACAAGATATGGTCGGATTTATTTGTTCTTCATCTAGGCTTTGTTCCTGGAGTATATCCTCTTCTTTTGACCTTTCTTGCTCCTTTTCTTCTTCCTCTTCACAATCTATGTAGAATAATTTCTTCTCAGCACACTTATGACCTTTAGTGTATTTGCTATCACAACTGTAACAAAGCCCTTTTGCTCTTTTTTCTTCCAATTGTTGTGGTGTCAACCTTATAGGTTGTGGAAGACTAGGGCAACAACACTTCCGTCTTTATAGTTGTGAGTGGTATGCTTCCTGGTTGCCATAATTTTGCTTTCCATTTTTCTTGCTAACCTGAATGCCTTCTCTAATGAATCAGGTTCCAAAGGCGAACATCATGTTGGATATTATCCTTTAAAGACCCTATGAACACATCAATCCTATGCTCCTCTGGAATATCTTTTACCCTTATGTTCAATTTTTGGAACTCCTCAATGTGCTCCATTATTGAACCCTTTTGTTTGAGACTTATCAATTGGCTAAAAAAAGTGTTGCTTTTTGTATCCTCATAATGTGCTATCAATTCTTCCGTAAAAATTGCCCAAGTGATAAATTGTTTACGAGAGCAAAGCCATTGATACCATACAAACTGATTTGGTTCCAAATATAAAGTTGCCATACGTACCTTTTGTGTGTTTTGCACATTATTGAGATCGAAGAATTGCTCCATCTGTAATATCCATGTGGCGGGATCCTTGCCATCAAACTTCCTCATATCGATTTTTGGAATATGGTGGGTCTTTGATCCAACATTAGAGTCTATGGAATCATGATTAACATTTCTTTTGTTCACATCATGAGTTTCCTTTACAACCTTTTCACCATTAGTAAGTATTTCTTGTAGAAAATTTGTCAAATCTGTCTTCAAATCTGCCATGTCTGTCTTCAAATCATCCATCTTAGCTTCCATGCCCTTTATCTTAGATTCCACGCCATTTATCTTAGATTCCACGCCATTTATCTTAGCTTCTGTTAGCTTTTGTGAGCGTGACATTTGTTGCACTTGTTCTTGTAATTTTGATATATCATGTAGCATTTCTTCCTCTTCTTCATGAGTCATGCTAGAGCTTTCAGGTTCCTTACTAGGTGTTTGCATTTTCTTTCCTCGGGGCATCAGTTACCAATAATAATGCTTTACTATGCCCTTTGAATTCCTTCAAACCAAGCTTACACAAAAATTTAAAAAAAAAACTACACACCTTTTTTCACTTTGTAGAAGCCTGATATTGAATCTGATGTATCTCTGTAAATTCAGATCCTCCAATTCTGAAATTTCGACTTGTAGTAGCCTTCTGCGTCCTCTTTCCAATGCCACAAGTCTGACCCAAATTGGATTCTCCAAGGAAGAGTTATGCGAAATCTCCCACAGTGACTTGATTATAGACTAGTTCAGTAGAGCGAACTTGTACGACGTGCCACGAGTCACTGTTTCGACCTTTGGATCTGAAAAATGCATACAAGAAACTACAGTCCGTCCTCTTTCTGTACCTTCTTACGAAATTTCAATCCGATCCCCAGAGAGAAAGTTATGACGATTTTCCCCAGGTCACCTGTTTGGAATGTAATTCAGGAGTCTGCAAAAAGACCAACTTCCTCAGATCATATCTCCGCAAATATAGCGCGAAAAGCTCTGAAATTCGGACCCAAGGTTCAGCACGATTTCTTCTCAAATGGGTTTTTTTTCAACTTCTGAAACGTCGCAGAAAAAAAGTTATAGCGAAAATGTCACGATGACCTGTTTGGAGCAGCGAAACCCTAGAATCCAAAGCTCTGATACCAAATGTTATGAAACCAGCTCAAGAAAAGATAGAAAAGATAGATCAACGCCTTAGAATTCAGCCTTTTCGAGGGGGCAACCTCCTTTACATTACATAAATGAACAATTATTGGATGATACAAATGACAAAACCTCCTTTCTATATATAGGAGTCTAAGGAATCACAATATAATCCAGCCGACCTAACAAAAATAACAATAGAGGGATTCTATGGGGCACAGTAATAACAATATGGGGGCAATAGGGGCACAACAATATTAATAAGGGGTATAACTACAATAGTAATGGGGTAATCACTAGTATTATAGGGACCCAACATCGTGGATAATGTATTGTATGTCTTAGATTAGCGTATATCAACTATCTTTATTGTGGTTATGCTAGTTATGTTTTTTCTCATGTTTTAGGGAATTTTCAATTTTGTTGGACCAAATCATGTATCCCTGGAAGCTTTTTGGATAATGAATCTACCATTTATTCTTAACTGCATGGAAGATTATTGCAATTAAACACCTCTTGACAAATTCTATTTTTAGTGTCTTCACCCTTTTTTTTACACAAATGTATGTGTTCATGTGTCTTTTAACTTCCCCATGATGAGTGGTATATTCTAATTTGCTAACTATTTATTTAAATATATTATTGAATCAAATCCAATTTTAGCTCTTTATCTTTTTTTTACAAATATTTTTTAATGTAGTGGCAGATTTAGGCTTGCTAACTCTCTAACTCTCTACCTTCATATGAAGTATATTATTGAATTAATCCATTTACTTGAATCATAATATTTCATATACTCATTCTATACTACACATTTCTCCTTTCTCTTGCAAAGGTTACATTTTCCTCTTTTCTTCCTAAAGGCTTATATGTTTGCTTCCAATGCTAATTTTAAAAATCCATCTTCTTACGCTTATGTCTTTCATTCCTTTTGGTTAGTAGGTTTTGTTCTATGTGAACAAGTGTTTTTTTTGTATTTTTTTCATGGTTTTTCCCACTAAAGTTTTATTGTATATTTTCATTCTTATTTTTTTATGTTAGGTTGTCTTTCAAGAAGTGAAAAAAATTTCTAATTGATTGCTTTTTAGGTTTGTTGTACTAATAGTACCCCTATATGTTTTTATGTTAGGTTGTCTTCTAAGAAGTGAAAGAATGTTATAAATGTTCTTCTACAATCTTAGAATTCCAATCCAATTTTTAATATTTCCTCCACAAAAACACTTAACACATGTTTGATCCCTTTACTAGGTTTGGAAGGTCCATCTTCTTACTCCTACACCTTTAATTCCATTTGGTTAGCATATTTTATTCTATGCAAACAAGTGTCATCTCATGCTCCTTACAATGAAAAGTTTTATTGTATATAGTTGTTCCTACTACTACATGTTTATTGGTTGTCCACATCAAACATAGAGATATTGATATTACTTAAGTATCACCTTTATCAATTGAATTCTTCCAAGGCTCGTCATTTATATGTTTAGAAGTTAACCCTTTTGACCTATATGTGTTTTGTTTCTAATTGAATTCTTCCAAGGCTCGTCATTTATAAGTTTAGAAGTTAACCTTTTTTACCTATATGTGATTTGTTTCTAATGGATTGCTTTCTAAATTTTTACTATTAATGGCACCCTTAGATTTTTTGATGTTAGGTTGCCTTTTTAGAAGTGAAAAAAAATTGTCATAAATTTTCTTTTTTATTCTTGGAATTTTAGTCCACGTTATATTTTCTTGGTAAAGACTCAAAAATATGTTTACTCCCAATGTTATCTTTGGAAAATCCATCTTCTTGTTTCTATACCTCCCATTACTTTTGGTTATCATGTTTGTTTTATGCCAACAAGTGTTATTTTTCTATGTTTCCATGCTTCTTCTAGCAAAAATATTGATTGTATCTTTTCATTCATACTATCACATTTTTTAAGGGTCACCCGCATCAAGTATAGATAGAATCATATTCCTTAAATATCACATTTACCAATTGAATATTACAAAGCTTGTCATTTATATGTTTAAAGTCAACCATTTTGACCTACACATGATTTGTTTTTAATTGATTTCCCTCTCAGTTTGCACTACTAATGATGCCTTTAGATTTTTTTATGCTAGTTTGTCTTTTTAGAAGTGAAAAAATGCCATAATGTTCTTTGGCATTCTTAAATATTTTTTAGAAGTGGATGTCTTTGGCTCAAATTACATATCTTGTCTTAAAGCATTTGACTATCAATCTAGCCTCTCCACTGAATTTTGTTGTAGAAAAATGGGAGAGTAGACATTGTCTCTCTCACACACACACACCACAAAACTATGTTGAGTAATCTATTCAACAAATAATTGTACGAATATAAATACATAAGGTTACGCCTTAAGATAGACACACTATCTTAGCACACCAATAAATCATTGAGAGAACATCTCAACCACACACCAAAATAGGAGTCAACTAATTGGAGGGAATCTCTCATATCCAACTAAATCTAGCAACCGCCTAAAACAAAGAAAGAGACTTCTTACATAGAGACAAAATCTACTTCTTAATGACCAATAATAATAACAATTACATCCTTCAATACAATCTCAAAGAAGACAAGTAGGAGTTAGTTATTCAAACATTCCCCCCTTAATGAGTACTTGTCTCAATATTTGTCAAGTGAGGTCTTCATTATCATCTAGTCCTATGCAATAAAGGCTCAACCATGAATTGAAGAGCCTCATGATCAATAAAGTCGATAAGTTTGGTCCAACCTGACACTTACATATTGTACCTCATTCATGTAGACACCATCAAAATGTCAAAGTCCATATAAAGGATCAACATCCACTAGAATACATAGGTACACAAACACTACAACCACCAGTCTAATAAAATGTCCTTCAAGTACATGGTTCATTCAACTTCTTAACAAACTCCCCATTGAATGTGCAACTAATTTCATCAACATTCCAAACGCTGACTAGTGCAACAAATGCAACCATTTTTGTTTGACGCATGTCCTTGATTCTTACCTCATTCTAACACATATAACTACTTTTATTTAGGTTTATGGTCCCATGATGTCATCCTCAGTCCACAACCAACATATCTTACCACTAGTACCTCAATCAATGAATCTTTCAACATTTTCATTCATTGTGACACATATAACAATGGATCCATGCATTGTGCTCCATTCACCAATCCTTCTATACACATGGGAGAAAAATAGACACCATAACTATTAAGACCCAAGCCTTTTGTCATGCATCAAAACTCAATATCTGAAACAATACCATTACTTTCACTGTTACAATTGTGATTCCATGGTCCAACAACACCAAACTTTACAATTGTCTAGAATTAATATGTTCTCAAGTATAACACATAATACTTCATGCATTTCATAATGACCAATTAGTCGAATGTCACCTCTTGTGACTGTAAGCCCTAGTAGATTTGGTAGAAGAACACTGCCAAGCACAATGTGAGATCATGAATTTATTGAGTTTTTGTTGTGCCACACCATAGTCCAAATAGGTTTCAATACGTTTAAGGGAAAATTTTCGCCAATTCGCTATTTTTTGGACACATTTTGAAAAAAAAATTGCCCATTTGGTTAAAAATTTGCCTTTTCTTTAGCATATATATGATTAAATTGATGATATTCGCCAAAAATTTACTAGTTTTAATAGTAAATTACATGTTTTTTTATGGAATATTAACCTACATTCTATATGCATGATTTTTCAAACATGAATAGTCACCGATAATACTACACACAAGCATAATATTTTGATCCTTAAAAAATACACCGCTAATATATTGACATTAGAAAGCACCTCTCTAGTCAAATTTTGTGCCCATAAAATGTTTTGAGAAAAATCCCCCTGTTGCCAGGTTAATGTTTCCATAATGTCACCCTTAATTTGTATATAACAAATGATAGAGCATTCACAAATTTCTTTCTAGATCTAATCTCTTAACTTCTTTAAGATACAAGAAAGGAGACTGACAAAGTAAACAATGTACCTTATCCTTGAAGTATGTAGGTGAGCTTGTTGGAGTTGTAGAAGATCTTGCTCTAGCTGCTAGAGATCTTGCCTCCACACCAAACACCTATGTTGTACACAAACAAGACAACAAGAAACCCATATCTACCTTTCCCAACAAAGATTTAGTTAGAGAATTGCTATATCTACCTTTCCCAACAAAGATTTAGTTAGAGCATTGCTATATCTACACTAGTCTATCACTCAAGATAACTAGATCCAATTAGAATGTGCATCAAATAACATAAATGGGGAAGGAAATCATGAAATGTATATTAAAATGGAAGAATCACAATACATATTACCTTGAGTACATGATGATCCTATGTGGCTCAATGGCTTACACTCACAAGCAACACAATCTTATGACATCAAGAAGCTTCTCTATGAGGATTTCAGCAACATCTATTGAAATATCTTTTCCTCCCCCTCTCTTAATAATGGCTTCATTATATAGATTTCATAAAGAGAGGAGAGGATGAATCTAAACCCCTAACTCCTCATGAATTTAGAGTCTAGTACAAATTCCAAGGCTTCTTGAATTGATATTTTCGAAAATGAGCAAGCCTAGAATTTTAGCAAGGTCATCCCTCAATGCCATGGGGCATAAAACAATCATCCCTCTTTGTAAACTAGCCAAAAACACTGCATCACTCTTTGTTTGTCAGGAAGCAATGGGCCTCCAAATCATCATGGTTTCCTAGGGCAGAGAGTTGATGTTTCAGCATAGGTCTCTCAAGCTAACTGCAAAGATGGCAAATAAAGCTGTAACATAAATTGCTGGGCTAGTCTCCTTGTTTTCTAGTTAAACCTTAAACTGCCATACACAGACTTCCTCCAAGATGAAAAATAAAA
Organism: Pinus tabuliformis; assembly: GCA_031772625.1. NCBI lineage: Eukaryota > Viridiplantae > Streptophyta > Pinopsida > Pinales > Pinaceae > Pinus > Pinus tabuliformis. The sequence continues at coordinate 489,658,012 of CM062820.1, forward strand.
ATGGAAATGAATTATACAAACATTGCTTTCTCTAGTCTAGATTTATAAGTATCTTTATCTTAATGGCAAAAGCTCAAATAACTATCTCACAAATAAAAATACTTATCTCAATTGCATAAACTCAATAACACAAAACTGTGTGGCTGGCTTCCAACGCTTTGATCCTCCTCGCGTCCCCCGCTATAATGGCCTTGTCCACAAGTAGGTGCTGACTGGCAGTGAAAGAACATCTCCGAGGGTCATTTTCATCTCGCAGCATCATTTGTACCGACCGTGCCCCCGAGGCCGATCTTGATGGTCCGGCTCTCTTCTGGGCTCCTTGGACTGCAATTGTGTCACTCATTTTTCTCTTGGTGCATTGCCTCTGTAATGGTGTATCCTCCAATCACAGCTACCAAGTTCAGACAATGGTAAATTGAAATTAGTGTGGCTGATCAGTGAGATTCCAGTAACAGTGTTTTTAGGCACCATCATTTTTCTCTGAAATTGATGACCCTAATATATTTTTAAATCAAGAAAATCAATAAACCAAACCTGCCACTCCTTCTCCTCCTTTGATACAGATCATGGATCTTATATCTAGTATTCATGGTCTCCCATAACTACCTCTCTGAACGAGAACTACCAACACAGTGGCTTAGTCTTGTGCAGATCTATTGCAGATCACATATTCATACCTGGTGTGCGCAACGTTTTGTGATCTCAGCCTTCACAATTCTCCTTTGGGTTTGTGTGCCCTTACCAGCCACGTTTGAGCTATTCTCTTACATGGGCAGTTTGCCAGAGCACTTAGATGGTGGCCTGCTCGGGTTACAATTCTCAGAGCGTCTCCTTCTTTAGATCGTGGCTCAATTCCTCTTTTCTCATGGTAGACAGCATATTTTCATCCTTCACTTCATCGTTTGCTTTAATTCTCCTTTAGATAGAAATAAATGGAAAATATTTAATATTATATAATTTTTCCCTCTTTTTTCCAATTTGTACTTAGCACCTTGTATTCTTCGTTATATTCCTCATCATAGTCCTGGTACAATACTTTTTTTTGTGGGGGACAAACTACCACCCACTAAAATAACGTTATTTTTTATATTTTTTAAAAACAATGTTATTAAGTTATTAAGGAGACAATGTAATTTTTTTAATTAAATTTTTATATTTTGTAAAAAGATTGTTATTAAAGTGATAATTTGAGTTAGGGTATAATATCAATTAATAGTGATTACAATTATAGTATAATAATATTCATAATAATGATCCTTTTTTTTCAAGTTAAGAAATCGGGCCTGAAGCAGCGCTCAGGTATACATAGTCTATACATAGTCTTGCTGAAGATTGAATCGTAAGACCTGTGGGGACCAAACCTCTCCACCTAACCATTGGACTACATCTTTGAGACTTTTTCCTTCCAAAACTCTAAGTCATTCTTGTAACCCAAATTGCTTCTTAAACTATGTCCCAAGTTGTTTTCTAATCATGTCCCTTAATTGCATCTTTAATCACATCCTAGATTGCATCCAAATATAGTTACATTTTGTATCCTTAAATGGGTCTTCATTGTGATCTAATAATTTTTTAAATTAATTTTGATTATCTTTTTGGGTTTCAATTAGGATCATCACCACTTCTAAAAAAATGGATTAAGCTTAGAAAATTAATAGGAGATGAGAATTCATCATCATTCATATTATTACATTTAAAACTAAATAAATTTAATTTAATAAAAAAATTATATATATATATATATATATATATATATATATATCTCTGTGTGTGTGTGCACGTGCTAATATTATTCATGTGATATTTTTGTTGTGTTATATACTTTCAGATAAGAAGATTTGTGTGTAAATAGTGGGCCATTAACACAATAAAATCACAAACTTCTTGATATCTAATGTTTTAAAACCCAATATGATATAGGGTACAAAACATGAATATGAATATATACTAATTTACTTTGCCTATCTTTTATGACAAAAAAAATATTTTCTTCTTATTTTAATAGAAAAATTTAAACTTTGTATTAAAAATTGGTTGTCACTAAACCAAACAACAACTAAATATAAGAGAGTTTGAACAAATATTTATTCAAGGCTTCAAAACTCCCCTAAAACTAAAAATTGTAGTCTAGTAGTTATTCTAATACTCTTGTCCTATACAAATAATTGTATTTGACTAGTCTGACCTCTTAACTTCCCTAATGATATAATTACTTTGTAAAAGTGTTAAAAAATATGTGTTTACATGAAGTCATGTACACTAGGAGCTTCTTGTTTGGCAACGACCTGGAGGTTAGTTTTATGTTCAACTTGCTCCATCTCCTTGCTAGTGTTCAATCTTTGTCATTGTTGCATTATTTCTTCTTCTTTTGCGCTAAAAAATATGAAATTTAAGGAACCAATAAACTATTTTGGAGGAGGGGCCAAAGATTAGAAGGTCCCCACAAGCAAGTGAGATCCATCAGTTAGTTTCGAAACCATGTTTAGCAGAGTATTATATTTTTCTTCCAAAATTGCATACCTTTTGGTGGAGCTTACCATAAATCCTGTAAAAAAAAATTCTTACCCTTGTGTTCTTGCTTATGAGTGGGTGCTTTGAGGAAGTTCTAGACCTAGAAATGAGCTTCAAATTCTTCTTTGACTTTATCTTTTCATCTTTCCGATTTGTAATCAAAGATGAAAAACACTTCCTATACTCAAATATGTGACACTTATAATGCCTCACACCCTATTGTAGCTATGTCATTATACACAAACACCTATTCCTATGGCATTGGAAATTAGTCATGATTTCTATTGAAAATGAACTTGTACCTATCATGAGAACCCCACTCTTTTTTCAACCCTACATCTAGGTCCCTTGGACCAAAAAGATTGCTATACCAAATTCTACAAATTCATGGGAGAAGATGAGCTTGGGATGTCCACCTAAACTAAAGTGAATGTTGCCCAAACTCTCACTACTTGTCCCACAAGGACCTTGCTATTGTGCTTAGAGGCTAATAAAGGAGACCAATAAAATCACATTCAATTGAAATTCCCCTTGCTTTAAGATTTACATAACTCATCACAAGTAAGGTTAAATGTTGGTGTACTCTTATTTGTGGAATCCATAAATCCTTTGGTTCTCCATCCTAGAACTACACCACTTATCACACATATTCAAATGCATGAAAATTTTGATAAAAAGGATGATATTTGAGGTAGGAGGGATAAGTCCAATCCCACACAATTGATTCTAATCATTTTAGTTTCTAAGGCCGCAACTTTATTTGCTTTCATCTCAACCAAAGAGTTATGGGACCCGAACACTAGATATAAGTCAATGCTTTCAAAGCTAGCCACAAGTTCTTGAGTTTTGATAATAAGGAAACCACATCGACTGTTTTTTGGAGTCATGTGATAATGCATATATTTGATTATAACAAAGGAATCACCTATAATAATAACTTTTGTAATCCATGTGTTCTCTAGCAAGCATAATCATTGATTTAATGCCAATACTTCTACTTTCTTATTTGTCGCAATTTTAATCTCTTAGGCAAAGATTAATTCCTATTTTTCTCTAAGATATATAATGATCCCCTACTCCTACTTTTCATCATATAAAATTATCTTTGATAAATGCAAAATAAAAACTTCGTAAGATATATCTTATTAAATATTCTTCTTAACAAAATTATTTATCCTCTTTCTTTTAATTTTCTAAAAGTTAAATGTAACTTATTTATAATTTCTCTTTTTCATATATATATGAACGATCTTTATTCAAATTTCTAATAACTATGTTATTTTTCTATCTAATTAATACAAATTTCTTAATTTACTAAAGTATTTTAAAATGCTTAAAATAAATTATTATTATTATCATTGTGCTTCATAATTAATTTATACATAAATTACATCAAACTTACTACATTACACTAAAAAAAATCAATCAATTTACTCATCTTATATGTAATCTGTAAATCTTACTCAAAATTAATACTCTTAACCCAAAAACATTAAAAAATAATAACATGAAATACTCTTTGTTACTATATGTAATCCTTACTCAAAATTAACACCCTTAACCCAAAAACATTGAACAATAATAACATGAAATACTCTGGGTTCCTTACTCATCTTATATGTAATCCTCACCCAAAATTAATACTATTAGCCCATAGACATTGAAAAATAATAACATAAAACATGAAATGCTTTGTCCTGACTTGTCATATCATCACAAGGATAAGAAATAAGAAATAATTCTATCAAAATAACAATACGATATTGTCGAGAAATATAAATTTCGCGTCATGAAGGGAGATTGTGTAGAACTGTATTTTTCCTATATTGTCAAGAAATATAAATTTATCAATGTCACCAAGGGAGATTGTGTATATTGTCAAGAAATATAAATTTCCCAATGTCACCAAGGGAGATTGTGTAGAACTATATTTTTCCTTAACAAATTATATTTTTTAACGCAATATTTATTATTATTATATTTTTTAATGCAATAATACATGTTATGAATCTAAGTGGAAGATAAAACTTATTGAAAGATTTCTTATTAACCCCGCATCGCTTACATATCATGAATTTAAATGGAAGAAAAAACTTATTGAAGGATTTTTTATTAACTCCACATTACTTATATATCATGAATCTAAGTGGAAGATAAAATTTAGTGAAGGATTTTTATTAATCCCACACCACCCACTTATATATATATATTAGACGTACATAATTAGATGTACGCAACTATTAGTAAATCTTGGGGGTCTACTATTTCTACTGCATGACAGGTATTAATTTAATAATGAGTTAAATTTGTAATATTTTTTTATTTTTTTGGGACTAAAAATCAAATAAAATTTTGTAATGTTAATCGTATAAAACAAATTTATTTATTTTTTAATTATATTACTTGTAATTTTTTTTGAATTGTGATTGTTTAAAAAAGTTCAGATCTTATTATGCAATTATGATAAGACATGTTTAGTATAACTAGTAAAGGAAAGCTATCCTGATGATTCATTATTGTTCTTGTTGTATCAAAATACATAGACAAGTAATATGTCTGCAATTATGATAAGACATGTTTAGTACAACTAGTTAGGGAAAGCTATCCTGATGATTCATTATTGTTCTTGTTGTATCAAAATACATAGACAAGTAATATGTTGAACGTGAATTTTGTGTACAATAGGATATATAGGTAATTGATATGAAATTTTCCTTAGTAACAATTATAGTTACGAAATAAGATTTTATTTTCCTTAGTAACAGTTATAGTTACGGAATAAGATTTTCTTGATGCACAACTAGGGTTTAGGGTTTCATATCCCAATACAATCAAAAGATTGTCATTGATGGAATCCAATATGGAATGTCAATTTAAACTTTTCAAGTGGTGTCACTTCCTCTTTGCGAAATATATATATATATATATATATATATATATTCGCAGAACACTATGATGATTCCTATGGAAATTAGAACACTAATTTTATGCAGAGAAACATTAGTGAAGGCATATTATATTATTTTATGGTTATATTATTATACTATTCCAAATATAGTTACACCTAAATATAGGTGGATAGAAGTGTAATAGCATTGAAATATAGTTACACATAAATATAGATGGATGGAAGCGTAATGACACTGAGGTCAATCTAATTATTCTTTTATATTGATAAGTTGAGTATTAGATTATACTAAATTTGTACAAATCATTATGGCCAATTTGTTTCTCATCGTGTTTGTATACCTTTAAAATATAGGTATATATTTACTTATAATTTGCTTTTATCAACTTTTATATCCTTATAATTACTTTAAGTAATAAGAGGAAAATTTTATCAAAAAATACCGTATTTTACTATGCATTCATTTAAAGAAAAACTAGATAAGAAAATGTTAGAATTTTTTATATATATACACAACAATAAAGATATAATAATTGAAAATTTATAATTAATTAATATTATTTTTTCAAATTATATGTAAAATACCTATATTTATTCTTATTTTATATTAATTAATTGATTTCATATCAACATTATATTTATTTTTAGACAACTATATACCTACCAACTTTACTTACATAATATTATATTACAATACTATATTATGTTTGAGAGAATTTTTCGGCGTAAATCACATGATATTTCTTTTGTCGACACGTTTCGAACCAACCAGTGTGGTTCATCATCAAGACAAGTTGAAGAATCAGATCCAACTTTGCATGTTAAATAGTGAGAGCGGAACCTCCAACGGCTATAATTCTAGATCAGTAACGATTAAAAAGACTAATGGCTAAAAAGACTAGGAAACGGTTAGATGGACATGACCAGGGGCATAACCATACTTAGTAAAAAACTAAATATTAAAATATTAATTAATCAAATAGATATATTACCCAAAGGTTTTACCCATTATAAAAATTATATTATAAATATATATATATATAATGAATATATATAAAATTAATTAAATTAATAGTTAACTAAAAAGTTCATAATTATTTAATGAATATATATAAATATATATTAGAAACTATTTATATGGGGATATATGAAATTGCATAAGAGGTTAAAAATAATAAATAAATTTAAATAAATATATCAATATATAAATAAACTTATTTAATAGTTAGTTAAAGAGGGTCTTAACTATTTAATGAAAATAAATAAATAAATAAATATTAAAATAAATATATATACATAAATATAATATATATATAGTTAGCTAAAAAGGTCATAATTATTTAATGAATATAGATATATATATATATTAGAAACTATTTATATGGGGATATATGAAATTACATAGAGCTTAAATTTTTTTAATAAATATATCAATATATAAATAAATTTATTTAATAGTTGGTTAAAGAAGGTTTTAACTATTTAATGAAACTATATAAATATTATAAATTATAATAATTTAAATATTTATATTTAATTAAATGTTTATTTCAATTGTTAAATCCTAAAATTAATTTTCAATATTCAAGTAATTATTATTTTTCTTAAAAAAAAAAAAACCCTTAATCAGAGAGCAAAGGCCAAAGGCTACAAGAACAAGCTAACAAGGAGGAGGGGAGGAAAGGAAGAAAACGACTAGGAAGAGAATGTTGGGACCCAGTCATCTTCTCTATTAATATTGCTCGGCCTTTTCTCAATCTCGAGGGCTTCCTTAAATTTCCGGTGATGGAACTGAGAAACTCTAGCAAGAACACTAGCCTCCTCAATACAGACATGATGCTTGGTTCTCTCAGCATGCTCTGCTAAAGCAGAAGACTTGATTCTCCTATGTTTAAGGTCAGCTGCGTGTTCACTAATCCTTTGATTAATGGAGCGAGCCGTCCCACCATTTCCCTGCTTAGAAATTGGGTGTTCTCAACACTCTCGCTACTCGGGCCCTTAGGATCTCTGATAAAAAGAGCTTTGAGAAGGAGAAATCCCATCTCCTTGATGTCTTTGTTGAGAATGGTTATAATAGATACTTGGGTCAGAAATCTTTCCTCAAAGCTGCCAAGAATTCTCTAACAAAAAGAGAACCGAAGGAGCGGGTTCCTGGCGTCCATCTTCTGTTTGTTCAGGGGACCACTGATAAGATTGCGAGGATTCTTAAGAAGCATAATGTCCCCGGGACCTTTAGACCCCTTAACACCATTCGCAAATCCCTCAGATCTGTGAAGGATCCCATCGACCCTAAGGATATGAAAGGAGTTTATATGATCCCTTGTTCCTATGGGACCCCCTATATTAGTGAGACGGGTCGCTCCATTAATCAAAGGATTAGTGAACACGCAGCTGACCTTAAACATAGGAGAACCAAGTCTTCCGCTTTAGCAGAGCATGCTGAGAGAACCAAGCATCATGTCTGTATTGAGGAGGCTAGTGTTCTTGCTAGAGTTTCTCAGTTCCATCACCGGAAATTTAGGGAAGCCCTGGAGATTGAGAAAAGGCCGAGCAATCTTAATAGAGAAGATGGCTGGAAGATCAGTAGTTGCTGGGTCCCAACACTCTCTTCCTAGTCGTTTTCTTCCTTTCCTCCCCTCCCTCTTTGTTAGCTTGTTCTTGTAACCTTTGGCCTTTGCTCTCTGATTAAGGGTTTCTTTTTTTTCTTTTTTCTTTTTTTTAATAAGAAAAATAATAATTACTTGAATATTGAAAATTAATTTTAAGATTTAACCATTGAAATAAACATTTAATTAAATATAAATATTTAAATTATTATAATTTATAATATTTATATAGTTTCATTAAATAGTTAAGACCTTCTTTAACCAACTATTAAATAAATTTATTTATATATTGATATATTTATTAAAAAAATTCAACCTCTATATAATTTCATATATCCGCATATAAATAGTTTCTAATATATATATTCATTTTTATATATATTCATTAAATAATTATGACCTTTTTAGCTAACCATTAATTTAATTAATTTATTATATATATATATATATATATATATATATATATATATTAATATTTATTTATTTTCATTAATAGTTAAGATCCTCCTTAATTAACTATTAAATAAATTCATTTATATATTAATATATTTATTCAAAAAAAATTATTATTTTTAACCTCTATATAATTTCATGTATCCTCATATAAATAGTTTCTAATATATATTTATATATACTCTTTTTTATATATTCATTAAATAATTATGAGCTTTTTAATTAACTATTAATTTATTATTAAAAAAATTCAACCTCTATATAATTTCATATATCCCCATATAAATAGTTTCTAATATATATATTCATTTTTATATATATTCATTAAATAATTATGACCTTTTTAGCTAACTATTAATTTAATTAATTTATTATATATATATATTATATTTATGTATATATATTTATTTTAATATTTATTTATTTTCATTAAATAGTTAAGACGTTCCTTAATTAACTATTAAATAAATTCATTTATATATTGATATATTTATTCAAAAAAAATTATTATTTTTAACCTCTATGTAATTTCATGTATCCCCATATAAATAGTTTCTAATATATATGTATATATACTCTTTTTTATATATTCATTAAATAATTATGAGCTTTTTAGTTAACTATTAATTTATATATATATATATATATATATATATATATATATATAATTTTATAATGGGTAAAACTTATGGGTAATATATTTATTTGATTAATTAATATTTTAATATTTAGTTTTTTACTAAGTATGGTTATGCCCTTGGTCATGTTCATCTAACAGTTTCCCAGTCTTTTTTAGTCGTTAGTCTTTTTAACTGTTACCTGATCTAAAATTATAGTCGTTGGAGGTTCCACTTTCACTATTTAACATGAAAAGTTGGATCTGATTCTTCAACTTGTCCTGATGATGAACCACACTAGTTGGTACGAAATGCGTTGACAAAAGAAATAAAAAATATCATATAATTTAGGCCGAAAATTCTTTCAAACCTAATATAGATCACAGAAACCTCAATTCAATAATACTATATTATATTAAAAATATAAAATATCTTTCTAATCAATCTAAAAATATAATTTAACATAAAAATAAATATTAAATACTATGCAATCAACCCATCATCTAAGATCTTCTAATTCTATTTATGAAATATAATAATATTTTTATTTTCATTTAACAAACCTATGAATGATAGTATTGTATCATGTGAGGTTTTTAAGAATGGTATATCCAGAACACACTTTATCATCTCAGGTTTTCAAGGTTTGTTAAAGGTACCACCTAAAATCGCTTGAAATGGTTGGATCAGGATGGTTATGATGGCCGGTGCTGGTCAAAGTATCTATGCTACGGCCACAATTATAGCTTTTTGTCAAACCTCCCCACAGGATCCCAAAAACTCTAAAATTTAAAAAAATTTAGAATATTTTTAGTGTGATAGTAATAATCACACTTGTCATTGTCATGATTAAAAATAATAAGTATGTGTTGTTTGAATTAAATAATAAATTTTAATATAGTCATTTAATTTTTATTCTAATTTTAATATATATATATATATATATTTTAGCATTTGGACGAGTTAAGATTTAATGTAATTAATCACGCTGTAGTTCCAGTGTTATTAAATATTATAGATTTTAAATAATTTAAATAATTTATAGTTTTTTTTTCAATATAAAAGATTTTTTTGAATAAAAATCTTGTTATAACTTTGGAATATTGTATTATTTGTTTTAAATAAATTTAAGGAGAATTCCACATACATACAATTAATAAATTTTTAAAGTTTTTGATTGAATTAGTTCTATTAAATGCATGGAAAAAATAACAAGAGGGTAAAGATAATTTTCATCATTTTATTAATGAAATTTTTTTTTTGAAAATTTATAATATATTAAAGAGGTGACTAAAATTAAATGATGGTGAAAACATAAAATCAAATTAGTTATCACCACTCAACATTAATAGCCTAGTGTGATTATTCTAAAAGTTCCTCTTCATCCATACATAATCTTCCATTCACATGCATGGATGAAGTCACTGATGAAAACCTTGAGTTCTATGAGCCATTTATCAATTGCAATATTTTCTTTTACTTAAACGATATTTTAATCTAACAACACAAATCCATCTTTTCCCATGAGAGAGTTTCTAAAAGGCAATTATACCTTTTGTCTAAAAAATATAAATTTTCTATACAAATAATAGATTAAAATGAACAAATATGATATTAAAGTTTATAAAAGAAACCATCCACAAATAGAGTTCTTATTATCTCTGCCAGAGATAATGCAATCATGAATTATTTTGCTATTTTAATTATAATTTTTATTAATATAAAGTTGTATGTCTTTATTATTTTTTAAACCAAGTGAGAGTAGCTACTCTATAGTTGATATCTCAAAGCTCAATAATTAAGTTAAGCGACAGAGAACACTAGCTATACAACTTTGATTTACAATCTAATATAAACCCATTAAAATTCATACCACTAAAAATTCAGCTTAAATGTATGTGTGTTCAAAAATTAAACATACTATTTTTTATTTATTTATAAAAATATTACAGTACATAATAAGAAATTGAACCAAAAGCATCGAAACATAATCCTGAAGAGTAAATGGTTCGTATAACCATAGTTATATAGTGGTAATGTCCCTGGACTTTTTAATTGAAGTACATGAAAATGTAAAATATTAAAAGTTACATTTTAAAAATAAAAGGAAATTTTATTGTGACATTTTAATTGACGTACATGAAAATGGAAAAGGCTAAAAGTTATATTTCAAAAATATAAAAGGAAATTTTATTGTGAAATACAAATGTCCATGTTTTATATTTGTTTAATATTTTTTAAATATATTTGAAATAAAGATGTTTAATTTCAATTAATGTTTTGTAAATGCAAGAGAAGAGATATTATATTATTGGTGATCCGTAAATTGTAATAGATATTTTATTAGACAGTTCATCATATAAATATGATAAAATTATATTTAAAAATCCAAAAATCTATACTATTATAGTTTTATTTAGATCTATATATCTATATATTATTGTTAATGCGTATGCATGTGAATTTACACAGAAAATAGATAACAACAAAGTAAAAACTCTTTCACACATTTGACACAAGATATGACCTGGGAAACTTTTTTGGGAGAAAAACCCAACTAAAAGGCCCAAGGTCACTTTGCTCTTTTTCTCTGAATAGAAAATGTCCACGAGTACAAAGAAGTATGGGTTGTGGATTGTGGGCTACTACAATGCACAAATCCTCTCCGTGTGCTATCTCTCCTATCCCTCTTGGTTATTTTTGCTCGGTTGTGGAACAAAATGCACTCGAAAGAATGAAACTATTTTTCTTCTTAGTGGTCTGATTATAACACAACCCGATAGCCTACTAGTGGTTAGGTTTGACTACCTCAACTCTTAATCAAAGTTACACTATAGACTCTTCTAGAGTCTTCCTCATCATAATCACTTGGTTAGCCCCTTTTTCATGAATAATCGGCCCTGATGTGGTATCCTTTCGACTTATGGTGGTGAAAACATGAAGGTCAACTTATAAGTGGCATAACTTTCGCATACACACTTTGATTGATGTGATTTATGTGACATTGGAAAGGTATCCGTGTGTAGAATAAGAAAAAAAAGTGGTGTGCTGAATTTACAAAGTTTTACCCCCAAAAAAAATCATTTGATGCCTCAAAATGCTCCAAGAAGGTTTCAAACCCCAATTTTCCAAACCTATACCCCACTCCACCTACCCAATTGATTGGCCCATTACGTCGTGTCGAAAGCAGCCCAGCCGAGTAGCCCCAGTGGGGTAGCGCACCATCCAAGTTTAGTATCCAAGTCTGAGTATCCGAGTTAATTAGCCAAGCCAAGCGAGTAGTTGCCAAGCAGACAATAGCCAAGTATTTAGCCTTGATTTATGAAAAAGCGTATCTATATGTTATAATTCGACTACCTTAACTTCATTAGTTTTATACAGCTTGACGCCCCTACCGAAGCATTCATCAAGCAAGAAGCACCGGACCGCTTTCCCCTTCCCTACAGGACTTTGAACGACCGAGAAATATGGTTCATTTTTGCCTCATTTTAAGGTGCCGTAAGGCCGCTCGACCCTAAGGGAGAGGGAGATTTCGGCCTTCTTTTTATTAGGCGATCCTTAAATGAATGAATGCATAATGACATATATAATATATGCATTTAAGAAGGATTGACCTTATCAACTCGTAGCGGTCCTTGCACTCGGAAGCGCAAGACCCTCCGGACCTTCCTTATTTCCTCTCCCTTTAGTCGAGCCCCTGTCGGTCCTCACCCTGATAACGCGTCCATCCAATGCATTCTTTCCGATACAGCAGGCATTTCACCTGCCTCACACCACCGATGGCGGCCTTTTGGTCGAGTGTGCTAACACACCCATCAATCACTGAAACTTGTCCGTGATTCCAGTCATTCATTATATACGTAATTACGTATATAACGAATGAATGCATCGATATGTGTCATACCAGATTCGATGTGAGATATTGAATGACGCTTTCCCATATACGTCATTCCTAGGGACCAATAGCGAAAGCGATGACACAACGTTAGGACACCATGACGCAAGGGCCATCCTTATGGACCCATCCCAGTTGATAAGGCATTAGGTGAGGAGTGGTGGGGAGATCAAGGTGCTGCCCCAGGTCTTGAGTGACAAGATTCTACTGACTCCCATTGTCCAGAATCCACATAGCAAGAATGTGTTTCATTTTACAATTGTGAGTAAATAGGGGGGTCGTGGAGGTCGCATCATCATCAGTAGTCATGAGGAGCAAGGAAGGGTCAGGGGCTATATTATTATTGAGTGAAAATACTTTAGATGAATGATGCATAATTACATATGAAAGAATGACCAGTATGTTTCTGTTACAACGGGCAACAGCAGCAACATCAGTAGTTTAAGCACCAGCATAAGCAGCATATCTAGCAACAGATCAAGATCGATACCCATAAGCACAGCTAGTAGCATATCCAGCACCAGTAGCATCATAGGCAACATCTTATATAATAGATCCAGAAGCAGAGGAAGCAACAAGCACAGTAGCTAGATTAGTAGTATATGTCCCCAACCTAAACTAATCTAGTTGGGTACCTGAAGTAAAATGAGTGTAAAACCGGGTAGCTCCAAGTATAGGTGCTGTCGGCTGCCTGGGTAGCTCCTCGTTCATTCTGTGGGCTGTCCTAAATTCGAATCGAAGGGCCTAAACTTAAGCGGTCTCTTGGAACTTAATCGGGCTAAAGAATCGGTAAGAAGTAGGCGTGCCCAAGCAAGAATCATTAAGTACTCTGCCTCTTACTTATGAGCATGCCACTTATATCCTTGGCTAGGCAGGCGCACGTGCAACCCTCCCTCTGATTGATACAAGCAGACATGCCTCCTTATCATCCCAACCCCGATATATGCCTGGCCAGAATGCCATCGGCCATAGCCCTTCCCTGGCCCCTCTGCTTTCCCAAGAAGGGCAGGACCTTAATACGTGTAGCCTAGCTTTCAATATGCGTAGCCTAGCTTTCAATACGTGTAGCCTCATATTTGTTCCCCTCAAAGAGATAGCGAATGTAATACCAGGTCCTGAAAGACTCTTTCTTCCCCTCAAATCAAAGAGCTAGGTATAGATAGAATGAGATATCTCTTTGTATATGATATTATGGAAAGATTAGGTGATGCTAAAGCGCAATTACATATATAATATATGCAAGGTAGCCTAAGGTAGTTCAGATGGAGGCACACGGCTAACCAAGTTTAGGCAGTGTTTATGATGGCTATAGGTTGTCAGTGCTTTCCTAGGCGAGATATCCCACGCCTCTCCTAGGCGATATAGCGTACCAGCCCACCATGTCTAGAGTAAGGCAGTGCTTTATTCCTCCCTAAGAGTTACCAAGTACGAGGGGCAGTCACCTTTCTACCAACCTTCTTATCACACATATTCTTACCCACCACCTTCCTACCTATGAAGAACCTACCCTTCTTTTGTTACCCACCCTCCCTCGAATATCTTGATCGAAACTTCCGCATTCGACGCTTGGTATTTCAAGCATTTCCTATCGAGTCGCCCGCCTAAGATTCATTCCTATTTGTCGCCCGCCCTCAAAGTGGGAAGGGCCCGCTTCACCGCGGCATGCTGATCCGCGATTACTGTTGGCGGTCACTAATATCCACCGACTCCCTCGCAATCTATCTCCTCACTTGTACCCATTATCCAAATTCATTGATTCTTTGGGAAACCATTCACAAATGCTCCATAGCATGCTTGCACGTTGTATATTATCTCTTTCGGCAGCATTTCCATTCACCTCTATTCAGAGCATCCTACGATGAGTCACCCAAACCTAAATCTTTTTCAAGTTGTTTCCCTTACTGCATAATGGCCATCACAAATCCCTCAATGCATGTCTTTGTTCACGTATTCCACTTATTCTTCCATCATTCACGGGGCTACCTCACTGGCCCGAGCATGCTCTTCACATGCACTGGGATAAATGAAATTGAAAGCCTCTTCACCCCTGATTCGATTTCCATACTGTTCGCTTCTAGTGAGTTTCTATATTTTTCTTCTCTTGGTCAGACCGAAAAAAGTCAAAATTTGATTGGGCTAGCTAGAAAGGCATGTCAATTGTGGTAAAAAGGTTCGTGTGAGTTGATTCCTCCACTTTTTCCACTCTAAAAGCATCGATATGGATGAAAAACAATATAATGATCCAATCCATATCACGCCTCCCCATTTTGGGAGGATTTTGGTCCCCAAAAGCTTCTGCTGAATGAGGTGAGGAAATTTTTCTGCCACCTTTTCTCGGTCGTACCATTTAGCTTTGCATGGAAGTTGTCCTTTAACTCAATCTTCTAAAGGTCATGTTGCACCTGTCTTGTAGTTCTGGATCTCTTATAAAAAACTACATCTTTTGTCAACTCTGCCTGAGCATCTAGTGCCAAATCCTCCACAGGGGGTTAGGACATGTTCCTCTTCATCATCTATCATGGAAGGCACATAAAGTTTAAGATTCTCTATGTTCATAATTGAGTAAATGTGCATATATGGTGATAAATTGAGTCGATAGGCATTATCACCCACCTTTTCTAGCATCTCGAAGGGACCATACTGCAGATACTTTATTTTCTTAGGAGGCCCTTGTAGCCTCTCCTTGTTCAACTATAGCCATACTTTGTCTCCCACCTTGAATGATTTCTCTATTCTATATTGATCATGCCTAATCTTGTATTTCTCCAGTGACTTCTCTGGTGTCCCTTGTACTTGTATATGGATATGCCTGATCTTCTTTATAAAAAATTTAGCCCTTGTAAGATATTCCCTCACTACTTCTTGTTATCCATATGCAATGTCCAAAGGTGAAGGCGAAAAATATCCAAAACAAGTTTCAAATAGGGACTTTCTAGTATAATTGTGGACTACTCTATTGTAAGAATGTTGTATATATACCAAGTTTTCTACCCAGGTCTTCAAATGACTTTGGTAGTATCCCCTCAGAAGTTGCGCCAAAATATTGTTAACTACTTCCGTCTACCCATTTTTCTATGAAATGGAATGTTGTAGATCTCTTCAACTTTCTGTCCATCTATTCCCACAATGTAATCCAAAATGAATTGAGAAATCTTGTGTCCCTATTTGAAATGATTCTCCTTGGTATCCCAAAGTGCACCCTGACACGTCCAAAGAACAAGTTCATCGTTTTTTGCCCACTAATATGTTGAAAATATGTTGGCATTGATGTCAAAAGGTGTGGCAGAGCTCAAGTGGTTGCAAGTAAATTGGTCAAAGAAAAGAGAATTTAGAGCCATTTTTAATGCATAAGTGTGGCAACCCCACCCAAGGTCCCCATAAAAAGGGCACTATAAATGCACTAGAAATGTTGTATGATGAATTGAAATAAAAAATGGGGGTTGAGTCAGGGACACAGATTCCATAACCTAGAAGGGAGTTGTTTCTTGGGACGTTATGTGTTTCTTGTGTAAGGGTGAAACCTGGAAGCGTAGGACAACCATTAAAGACTTGCAGGTGCTAGAATTAAAGAAGAGAGCTATTGAAATTAAATGAGCATGGAAAGAGGTATGCATGCCCATGCTACTTGGGAAGCTACCCCAAGAAATAAGGGACAAGAATTTATGGAAGAGAAAGCGCATTGCAAATAAAAAAAAGACGCAGCAATAACAACATCTGAGGAACAAAACCGAAAAAAAGGAGAATGTGAAAATGGAGAGAGTTAGAGTAGGATATGTGTGAGTGGAGAAGGAGTTGACCACAGGCGACACCAAGAGAAAATAAGAAAAGAGAATGGGATTGTCTCTCTTGAACCCTGGAGGTTGTCGGTTGAGTTGCTAGTATCTGGAGCCCTATAACAACTGCGGTCCCCTGGAGGCTGTGGGTTGAGATAGAAAACTATGGAGCCCTGTAACAGCTTGCGTAGAGGCCATCTTGAAGTAGAAGCTATTGAAGACCAAAACAACGACTAGTGGTTAATGCCCAGATACCAAAGTGGATTCTAGACTCCCAAGAAGGGGGTGAATCATTGTGAGAACACTCGGGGTGAGGTTGGTCACCTCTGGACTCCTGGTGTTGGCTAAGCAAGAAGTTGTCAGCTGGTGGGAGTGAGGAAGGAAGTCCTCTGGAGTCCCGAAATCCAATAATAAATTGGTGTGTTAGTCCTTGAAGAACACACTCTTCCCCGACTCTAGAATATCAGGCTTGAGGGTGACGACTGCAATTGATTGTGGTTGCAACTGTCTATGGTTGGGCGGAGAGTCCTTGTCCCGGGCTTAGCTTCCCTGTCCATTTCAAGATAAGTAACTACACATTTTGTATAACATATGATGAATGTTGCTACTATGTTATAGACAATGATTTGAATGTGGGGACTACTTGGTAATGCTAGAAGCGTGCTTATAATTTATATTCCATCAGTGAAGTGTTAAATGACTACATTTGTGAATGTGTCTATGTGGAATATGTTCATGCATGCTTGATAAAGTAGGAAACGAGAATGTGTTATGAACTGCTAACTGGCAGGCATGAACCATGTGATGCATAAATGTATGTAATATGTATGTTATCTAAGACTAATAAGACTAAATCATAATTTAGCATTGAGCCATAAGAGCTGAGATGAATGCGTAAAGAATAATGGGCTCTGTGACCCCTTTTTATTATTATAATATTACAAGGAGAGAGACCTCTTGCATGCCATGGTCTGCATTCACTTGTGAGTTACCCGTGGTCAAGTTGTAAATCACTGTGTTGCTTGATGGGCATGACTTTAATGTTAAAGGGAGCTTTCCTTGGTGTCCATTGAGCCACCTGCTTTACCTAAATGGCCTTTAACCTTGCATTTTCAGTAAGACTGTATGTCTGTTGTTGGCACCGTAAAGTGACGGTCGAGGGGCCTGAAAGCTTGAAGCTTCATCGTAGAGATGTGTACAAGCTAGCATAAGGTTTGGCACCATCAATGTGTAGAAGGAGAGGCTTGAGCCCTCTTTGGAGACTCTGTCGAGCCCGTGGTAGATAATCCATGTAGGAGTGTGTATGCCTCCATTGGTGGCTTTCCTTCCTCGTGGAATGGTAAGACTTGCGGGTGAAGGACTCATTAGAGAATCAATTGCTCAATCTCTAGAGGGATAACGTCAAAAATCACCCTAGGTGACCAATCGAGTAACCATGGATCTGTAAATCTTTTCTAGAGGTCTACTGGACTCATGAAGGAGAGTCGCATTCTGTAAGGTTCATTTAGGAGATATTGTGCAGTAGAAGGGCCTACAGGTGGGAGGGTTTCCCAGTTCTACTTCTAAGGCACTACGCAGTGCGAGGCCAGAAGCCTTCGATCGAGTCATGGTGGGAAGGAATTATAAAGCTTGTTTCAACTTCATAGTAGGAGGCCATGAACTTATAGGATATATTGGTCCAATCTTATCCACAGAGAAGTCAAGACCTCAGTCAAGGAAGACTCCCATTTTAGGGAAGGAGATTTCTTTCACAATATTGGTAAAAATGATAGTCTCCTTCACGAGAATGGTCAGGATGACCGAGCGGAGATCGTAGAGTGGAGATCTGGAAGTGGGATTTGAAGTGACGAACCGGGGACTTAATGATAGTGGAGCATCAGGCTTCTATCAAATGACAATGACATAGGTTCTTTGGTTAACCAGACTGTGTTGTGAGGGATGGTCTCCTTCACGGGAATGGTCAGGATGACCGAGTGGAGATTGTAGAATGGAGATCTGGAAGTGGGATTTGAAGTGACGAACCGGGGACTTAACGATAGTAGAGCATCAGGCTTCTATCAAACGACAATGACATAGGTTCTTTGGTTAACTAGACTGTGTTGTGAGGGATGGTTGTCGGGAGGAGGAACCACCCCAGAAACCCAGAAGGTTAGAACCCTGGAATGTTGCGGAATCAGTTCTTGAAGACATCTCATGCTTATAGGTCCAACCACTTGTGGGGACCCGATACAAAAGCAATCATGAATGGATCGTTGTTCCCCTTGCGTGGAAGAAATATTGGCATGACATCCTAGGGGACATGTGGCTAGCGAGGAAGCACCCTAGGTTCCAGTGGGCCATATGTCGGCAATGTGTGGTGTGTTTTTAGGTGAGACCCAAGGCATAGTGGGTTTTGCTTGGGAAAAGTTAGATTCTGAAGGTCGGAACCCCACGAGGGTGGGGGGACCTTACATTAGGAGTTGGACGTCGAGCAGTCCCAGAGTCACCGTAACCTATGTTCCTATGCATAAGTATATTTATATAAATGTTATGAAAATGAGGAAGGGTGTATGTATATACGCGCATACGAAAAAAATGAAAAAATAAAATATATATACAGTGCATCATGATTCATGTCCGTGGGAAGGAAGTTCATCGAGGAAGCTTACTCCATTCCCTCAAGGTAATTCGAGAGTCGGGTTACGTTACAGAGTGGTATCAGAGCATCCGGGTTCAATACTTGGAATGGATGGGCCTCGTCATGGGCAAGTGAATGGATTTTGTTACTTAGTATTGAGTCATTGACTAGCTAATTGATTGATTGATTGACTATGCTCGTTGATTGATCACTAAATTTATGATAGGATGTTCTAGTTGATGGTTAATGACTCCATGGGAGTACCTAATGCCTTTTGTCCTTGTTGTGTACCTACTGCATGATTGAATGATTGATTGTGTATAATTATAAAATGGCTTGTATGTTAGCAAGGGTTGTTTGTTATCACCGGAACCCCTTGATACTCTGTGAATGCAAGATCATGACCTTGATTGATGATTAAATGTTGTTTTAGAATGTATAACAATGTGTGTGATTGAAAACACGTCACAAGCAACATAACATAGAAAGATACAATGATGAGAACCAAGATGGTTGAATATAGTTTTGATTAGTCCCAACATGGAAGTGATGGAGTCAAAACCATTGGTGAGGAGAGATCAGTTGGCCAAGGGGCAGGAAATCAATCCCCAGATTGGATGGATACTCAGAAGCTTACGAGACGAGGTGAGGAGCTCTAAGGCCAGAGAGGTTGGTAAGATCCTAAGAGAGACATGTTGATATTAATGTGGTCATCTTGCAAAGTCTCTCAAAATGGCAAAGGCAAAGGAAATCTAAAATAAGGACCAGTCGTAGAGATAGGAAGAGCCCTCAAGAGTCAGAAGAGAACACTAATGGAGCAGATGGGAGTGAATTCCAAAAGAGGCCCAGGAAAGGCAATGAGGACACTGTGCCAGGGGGAGAATTTTTGAGTATGCCAAGGGGAAGGGTTGGAACGTAGACACCTCATTCAAGCCACCCATATAGTCCTGTTGTCTGAAGGCATCATCACTCTCATCATCACCATTGCTCAGGGAGCAAGGAATGGGAACTTATGCTTGAAGAATGTAAAAAGGCAAAGCCACCCACATTTGGTGGAGATGTGAAGAAGGTAGAGAGCGCAGAAGCATGGTTGTTAGGAATGAAGAAGTTCTTCAGAATACATCACTAATTTGTGAATATGAAGGCCAGAGTTGCGTCTTACAGTTTGAAAAGAAAAGTCAATATCTAGTGGGAGGACCTGAAAAATACTAGAGCCATTACCAAGGAGGAGCTGACATGGGATGAGTTTGAGAAGCTCTTCTAGGAACAATATCTATTTGAACACTACTACAACAACAAGGTAAAGGAATTTTATGAGCTCAGGATGGGACAAATTACTAGTGAGGTGTATGTTACTAGATTTTGGGGTTATTGAGGTATTTTCCATATCTCCGGGACAAAAAGGTCAAAATTTAGAGGTTCATCAACAGGTTTCCTATGATATTCAAAGACAAGATTGAATTGTTATAACCCTAGACTCTTAAGGACGCTATTAAGAAACTAGAGCATTGCTATGAGCAAGTAAGGTGTATACTCGAGAAAAAGAGTAACTAAATGGAAAAGGGCACCTCCAAGAGAAATGTGAGCTGGTCTAGGAAGAACCGAGAAGGAAAGGAAAGGAAACACTCAACTCATATAGGACATTCTCAACAGAAGGCCAACCATGTTGCTAGAGGCAATGTACCACAACTGGCATCAGCGCAACCCAAGATTGAAGGTTAGGAACCACTTAAGTGTTGGACTTGTGATGGGAGCCACATGAGAAGGGATTGTCCTCATCAATATGAGGTTGGACCCATAATTTACAATGTGCAAGAGGCAAGCACATTGGGCGAAGTAGCCCAGAGTATGCTCAGGATTTACGTAGCATTGTAAAACCACCAAGCATATCACCATGCATCCATCATTGATATGGAAGGTAAACTACGAGAACAAGTTGTTTCGATTTTGATTGATTAAGCTTCTAACTACAATTAGTTAGCCCAGAGATTATCGAGAATTGTAAATTGGATGTTGAACTGCACAGAGAACTGTGGCTGGTTTAATTGGCAACAGGGACAAAGAAAAGCATCAACCACAGGGTGGGGTCATGTGTTATGGAACTCAATGGCATGACCACTACAACTCACCTGAATGTACTACCATTAGGTGGGTATGGCATGTTTCTAGGAATGGATTGGTTGTATGCACATCAGACCAAGGTATATTGCTACAAAAAGGTAATAGAATGTAGGAATGAGAAAGGGAGGACAAGAATATTGCTAGGCAAGAAGAATTGTACATCAGTAAGGTTGATCAGTGCCACGCAGACCAAGTATAGTGGCAGGAAGGGATGTATGTTGTTCGTGGTACATGTTTCCAAAGATAGAGGAGTTGATAGAGAAATAGAGGGAGAGGAGGAAAAGTTACTCCAAAGGCACCTAGTGTTGCGATAGTATGCATATGTCTTTTCGGTAGAATTTCTAAGATTACCCCCTCATAGAGAGATAAAATTCTCTATTAAACTGATACCTAGAGAAACACTAGCATCAAAGGCCCCTTACAAAATGAGCACTCCAAAGTTGGTTGAGTTGAAGATGTAGTTGAAATAAATGTTGGACAAGGGATACATAAGGCTAAGTGTGTCTCCTTGGCGAGCACCAGTATCATGCTTGAAAAATAAGGATGGAACCTTGAGGTTATGCATTGACTATAGACAACTAAACAAGGTAACCATCAAGAATAAGTACCCATTGCCAAGAATTGATGATCTCTTTGATAAGTTAAGAGGAGCAGTAATATTCTCCAAACTGACTTGAGGTTGGATACCATCAAGTAATAATCAAGGAGGAGAACATTCATAGGACTTCCTTTCAGACGAGATATGGGCTCTACAAATTTTTGGTAGTACCCTTTGGACTTACCAATGCCCCTGCCACATTCATGTGTTTGATGAACGGAGTGTTGCAACCATACTTGGATAAGTTATTCATTGTATTTATGGATGACATATTGGTCTATTCAAGAACAAAAGGAGAACATGAGAAACATCTAGCCATTGTGTTACAACCGCTGAGAGATCACCATCTCTATGAAAAGTTAGATAAGTGTGAATTATTTTAGACATAGATACACTACTTAGGGCACGTTGTATCCAAGGAAGGCATGTCGGTTGATCCAGATAAGGTCAAAGCCATCAAGGAGTGGCCAACTCCAAGGAATGTAGATGAGATTAGATCATTCATAAGAATGGTAGGATATTACAAGAGATCTATTTGGAACTTCTCCAAAATATGCCACCCTATCACAACCCTATAGAGAAAAGGGAAGAGATTTGAATGGACTGCACAATGTGCAAATAACTTTGACCAGTTAAAGTGACTTCTCACTACTACACTAGTGTTATTCGTAGTATGTATTGATTCCTACAAGGAGGGACTTGGGGAAGTCTTAATACAGAAGGGACAAGTTATGTGCTATGAGTCCAGAAAATTGAGTAAACATGAGGAAAATTATGTGACACGTGGCTTAGAATTGGTTTGAAAATGTGGAGGCACTACCTCCTTGGTCGGAAGTTCACACTCATGACAGATCATAGTGGACTCAAATATTTGTTTGAGCAACCCAAGTTAAATGCTAGGAAAGCCAGATGGCTAGCCACACTCAACGAATTTGACTTTGAGATCAAGTACATAAAAGGAAAAGAAAACAAGGTTGTTGACACCTTGAGCCGGAGGATCCAAGCAAGTTATCTGGAAATTGTAAGCTCATGTGCTACAGATTTGCATGAAAAGATAAAAAATTCTAGACTGCAAGATGAAGCATACTAATGATTGAAGGAGAAATTACAACGAGGCAGTGAGGATGGAGAATAATACCTCACTAAGGATGAATTGATCCGATTTAAAGGCATAATTTATGTGCCTAACAATGATGAAATAAAGGGATTGGTAATGGGAGAATTCCATGCTAAGACCTACTCAGGACACCTAGGGTATCAAAATATCCTGACAACCATCAAAATAATCTACCACAGGCGAAATGTAACACCCTCCTCCCACATCTACCTAAGAAACCAACCAGTCGGGGTAAACATGTGACGAGAGGCCACTATGATATGATTCGACCTTCTAAGTCACGTTAAGGAAGTGGAACTGACGAAAACACGCCATACAAACATTAATCATCAGCTGCAGGACCTTGAGGAACCAATCCAATACTTTAGATAGATTTCCTTGGGGTCCCACTAAGCTTTTGGACAATTTAAGGCTCATTCATTCCCATGCTATAGGCATGAGTGCAACCAACAACACAAAGTCACTCTCACAGGCTTTCTTGCCAGCAACCAGAGACCAAAATTGTTAGTGCTATGTCAATGACTCCGGGATTTGAGCCACTTTTCAGGTCTAGAGCCTAGGTCATTGCCCAAACTTGATCCATCTCTTCATATTAGTAAAATAAAATGGAAATGACATTAATAAAGCAAATACTTGTTCACAACCTTGACTGGACCCCTACTAGCCATGACAGGCATTTCTTCAAACATATTGCAAATGTGTAATCTATAGGTGTAATTAACAATTATGAACATATGGGTCTCATACTTAGCTGAGAATCGCTAAGAACCATTGATGTCTCAACACATCAACTGCCATTCCATCCATTAGGTCATAGATACATTGATCATTTAATTACAAGTAAAAACATGATGGGAGCCACACATGGATGTTGTCATAAAACATGTACATAACCAACATAATAGAAACAAAAATACTCATGAAAGTACAACCATATAGACCACATACAATCCATCAAAATGCTCATAGAAATACAAGGAGAAATAACATTTCATTAATGATGCAAAATCAAAACCCAAGATGGGACTTCCATGTTCCACCCGACCATAGAATGGCTGAGCCAAATCTATCTTCATCCATTCACCCCTATGCCATATTCCAAGCATGAATGTGGGATCTCATAGAACACATCAATCAAAACTCATCTAGGGATTCCAAAGGCCATCCACCTTAACCTATCAAACAATGATTCCACCTCACGGTTGGACATCACAAAACCATCATCAGATTGGTCTGCATCCAAGCCTTTTAGGGCTTCCAAAGAATTTATTCCAACCAAAGCTTCCTGGACTAGTAACTCAACCCCAGCTGCCACTCGGCTTCCAAATCATTTGTCCAACCAGGGCTTCTAGGACTAGTAACTCAATGCACCAAGGGCTTCCAGAGCATTTGTCTAACCAAGGCTTTCAGGACTAGTAACTCAACCCAAGCTGTTACAGGGCTTCCAGAGCGTTTGTCCAACCAGGGCTTCCAAGAACTAATAACTCAACCCAAGCTAAGGAAACATGAGAACCAACCAAAAACAAACAATGAAAGTAAACCCACAATCACCATGGCTATCCAAGAAATGGCAAGGCTAGGCAATCCATTGTCAATCTAGGCAATCCTCCATGCCAATGAAATATCACAACCAAGAAACCACATGCATGTGCCATGCATGCCAAAACTAGTGAAGGAAACATACATGCAACTCGGTACCTATAAGAAAATTTTATGTAGCTACTAATCCCGATGCCCTCTTGCGCTTTCCTGCTCTTCCTTTGCCTTCTTGCTCCAAAAATCAAAGTATGCCACACCCACCAAGAGTGCTCCAAGAAAACTCTAAGTCTCCAAGAGTATAAGTGTTATAGACAATTTTGTGCCTTGCAGCATCAGGCATGAATTGTCAATAATCCAAGGGATCCATAGTCCCTAAACATGATGTTCCTACCCCTAGAGGAACAAGATCAGCAAACCAACAGCTCTCAGATCAGTTCTCCACCTGAAAGCACTCAAAAACAAGCAATCCTGAAATCAAAGCAGGTGCTCCACTAGGCTTCTGCGCTGAAACTCAACTCCTCCATGGTGTACCTGCGTTGCAAAGCAGGTAGAACAAAGGCCACCTGCGCTGAGTGAGATGAGACAAGTGGCACACTGAGTCATTGCTCTGGAATCTTCCAAAAATGACACTTGGATAAGGGATTTCGCCTTGTGATGAGTCAGAGGCTCTGTTTCTCCAAGTGGAAGCAAGGTTCTCCAAGTGGACTCAAGAACTGAAGATCAACTGAAGAGAGAGAGGACACAAGGCAGCTACACACCAGTTGCAAGCTGACTCATCCTTTCTCAATTCATCTATATATTGAGCTCTCTCCTATGAGCTCAGGAGGCTGGAATTTTGTGCAAAGTAATGATATGCTGTTGGTTTCACTATAGAACTATTGGGTGATTGCTTGAAGGAGGTGAAGAGGAGAAATTCTTTCTGCTGGGAGGTGTTGCTGGATTGGGGCCTTCAATGGTTGTAACACTCTCAGAACTTTACTTCTTCCATTAATAAAAGCTATTGAGGTTCTTCTATATGCACTTGTTTCAATGATGTATTGTGATAATTGTATATTTGATTTATGCTAATCCTTGAATCAGTTATGATTGCATGCTTCTTGTAGTTTCCTTCTTTGTTATTTTGCAGGATCTCATTGTAGCTGGGCCAACAAAAGAGCAAAGAGCTAGGAGCAAGCAGCAAAGAGAAGAGATTGGAGCAAATAGTAAGCGCAAGGCAACGGTTAGTGCATTTCTTCATTCTCTCTTGCTTTCATAAAGAAGTAAACCTTAAGTAGTTTTATTTACAGTTGTTGCTGAGGTACTATCACCCTTAGAGTGGGATAGGGTCATCCGAATCGGATACTTTTCCCTACAACAAACTGGCGACTCCGCTGGGGATCGTATCTGTTTGATTGTTTGTAGTATTTTGCTATTCATTTCCTGAACAAAAGAGTACCAAATCGAAAAGCTTTTGACTATATCAAAAGCGAAGTAGAGGGCAGCTACTCTAGCTCATTTCTGAGCATGTTCATGATTTGAAGAGCTGATCTACAAGGATCCTTGTAAGCTCTTAGTGATAGCTTTTCATCTTCCTTGTCATCCCTTAGTGTGTGCTTGACTGATAGCTTCTGATTTGAGCAAAAACTGTGAATTTTTGAGAAAATTGTGACCCGGAAACTGAGAAAACGCAACTTTCGTTTTCCAAAGCAGGTAGTACACAGGCTACCTACTTTGCAACGCAGGTCCCGAAGGGGCTACCTGCGCTGAGAGCCAGACTGGCTGTGCAGCACCTGCGTTGGCCCAATTTTGCCTTGTGCATTTGGGGTTTCCTCCCTTTTTCTTGCCTGTTTTCACTATAGATTTTGCAGCCAGTTACCAGTCTTGTACCTGTTCTGAAACCAACCTTACTTGCCATCATTCCGCCTCTGTTATATAACGAAATTGTACTTGTTCTTTTGTATTTCTTACATCATTTACAATTTCCCATAACGAAAGTGAACTAGTCTTTCTTTGGCCTCTTAGATCTGAACCTGTGTTAGGCATTTTACTGGTCTAAAGAGTTAACTTGTTTGCTGTCCATAGCTGATTAGTCTTTTTACTTTCGTCATTATGGTTTGATTTCATGCATTTCCAGTGTTTAAACAAGTAAATCTTAAGGTGTCTTTTGATTTTGGACTAGCTTGTTTACTTTCGCTTGAAATCGAAATCAAAGTTATATAACAACTTTCTTTTTGTAATACATCAACATTAAGAAAGGGAAAAGAAAATACATGCATTGTGCATTTTGCATTTGACTGTTTGCATACTGATTTAGTAAAAATTGCATTAGTGTGTGCTCTATGATCTGTGTGAAAAGATTTGTCTTTCTTTTCCCTCAGTAGTTAAGATTTTCAAAGTTGAAAGATTGAAAAGTTTGCTTCTCATCTTAGACTGCATTCAGGAATTTGTTACATACATCTCGTGGTGATCCTTAAAGGCAAACTGCTAAACAAGATCAACATTAAAATAAATTCAATTTACATAACAACGCTTTGTAACATAACGCAAACACATAGAGGTCTAGGTAGAGACGTGTTCCGACGTCGTTAAACATAGTGACTGTCGATCTCTACGAAGGTGGGTGATTCCTCCTGAGAGTCGGTGGCACTAATACGGACTTGTGCTCCCACGTACCGTCGCGTATATATTGGGAGACCCCTATAGGAACAAAGCCTTTATCCATAGGAAGCCGTGTCGGCCGCCCTACTGATCGCGATGCAGTGAACACAGCATTCACGAAGATCGACCACCCGTACCGTAAAACGTATTCTGTGGTTTCGCGAAAAGTTTGGCACACCCTCTGCCTAGAACTCCAGAGTAGTTTCTTTTGGCCTTTTTCAAACTCTATAACTGAAAAAGTCCATCCGAGCATTTGTCACTTCGGGCTCGTTAAAACATCGAAGGAGACTAGAGTCATCTTTAGCTTTTTCTCGACTCTTAAAACATGAAAAAGCAAAGTTGTGTCTAAGGCGTCGTTAATAAAATTTATTTTAATCAGAACATAATCACCTGTTATTCCCACGTTGATCTTTCAGTTGAAAAGTATGGAGCCCACCAACCAAGGAAGTCACCTTGGTGGAAGTCCCAATCCCTTCTCCTCTTGGGGAGATGTTGGTGCGCCTCATATGGCCACATTGTCACTTCCAGGATTGACAATTGGCCTACCTGTATGGCTCTTTTCAACTAATGTAGTTCAGATCACCACTAATCCTGAGCAGTCGAATCAACAGTCAGACCAGTCTAGAGCTACCCACCAGCCTTCCACTTCTTACAATTCTTCCTCTGATCCTTCATCTTCGCAAGGTAGAGCCGGCAAAAGTCAGCCTCCCATGGAGAAGAAGGAGAAGAAGAAGAAAGAAAAGAAGCAGAAGGAGCCTAAGGCGAAGGCGACTGGGGGCAAGCAAAAGACATCTGACAAAAATCCACACACTGCACCGACCGGGCCTAAATCGCCATGTGTCATTTGCAAAGGGACCCACTTCCACCGTGACTGTCCTTGTATTCCCCGAATACTAATGGACTGGTCCCCCAGGTTGCACAATCCGGTAGCATCAACCTCTGATAGACATGTTGATTGCATTCCGTCAACTAGCGAGAGTGAAGGACAAAGAGGGAGACCAAGATCACCCTGCAGACTGTGTGAAGGCGATCACGCCATCCACCGTTGTCCATTCTTAGATGAGGCAAAGAGAGTTTTGGAAGATCGTTCGGTTTCACTGTTACGACTTCCTCCTGGATACCAAAAACTCGTGCCAAGTCCCTCGATAGTTGAAAATCCAGCTGGCCCGATCAAGTGGTCAGCTGAAGTGTCGGTCATTGAGAATGAACCTACTGAATCCAGACCAGACGAAAGTCTAAAGGTCGAAACGGCAGTTGACCCGGTTCTTCCTTCAGAGGTTTCATCCTCAAATGACACCGTCGTTGAAGATTCATCTTCAAATGACACCCTCACTGAAGAGGACAAGGATGACACCATCCAGATTCTTTTCATCAACACAGACTCTGATGAGCATCAGGGCAACGCACCCATTCCTTTATCGCAGGAAGGAACATCGTCAGGGTCGTATCCGGCCGTGTATTCGGTCCCACCACCAAGCAACCTGGTTGTGTCCTTTGATTGGAATCAACTAGGCAGACCCCGGTTACCAGCCAGTATCCCATTCAGAATCATCGTCCAAATCTACAGAATGGTGATGGCTGGAACTATCATTGATGAAGGGGCATCTGTGACTATCCTTTCCTCTATTGCTTGGAAAGCACTGGGTTCCCCGGCGCTTTTACCTGAGATGAGAAATCTATCAGGTTTTGATAAAGGAACCAGTCGCCCGTTAGGGATTCTCCCCAATGTTCCCGTTACATTGAAGGGGAAGACAGTTCATATGAACGTCATGGTAGTCCAGGGACCCTTGGTGTATAACTTACTCCTTGGACGAGACTATATATATTGCATGGAGGCGATAGTGTCCTCACTCTTCAGAGTTATGTGTTTTCCGCACGAAGGAAGAATGGTCAAGCTCGTAGACCAACTTTCATTTCCAGGATCACGCATCGCAAATAGTCAAATACCATCCCTTAACGGTTTATTCACTCAAGGAATGCCTCCACCCCCGGTTCTACTTCCCGATGAATGCGAGTGATTCGAAAGAAAGAACTGGGACCCAGGGGGCATGCACCCTGGCCTGCCTTGGGCAGAGAAAACCTTGGGTATAAAGTTAATTTTCGTAGAAGAATATGACTAGTCCGTACCCCGTCCGGCATGGAAGAGAGGGTTGTTCTAGGATAAAGTTCTTTTGTCAAAGTTATGTGAGTGAGATAATCAGCTTCTCGCTCCCCTTGTCTAGGTAAGTAGGATGCCGAGGGAGGAAATCCATTTGTGGCGGCAAGTAGCCACCATCTTTGAAGGCAAGCCTCACCCATTAAAACATATGTTTTGAAGGATAAGTAGGGGCAGCCTCCAAAGAAAGAGATGAAATTGCTGCAACAAGTGGTCACCATCTTTAGTAACCTAGTAATAGACATCGCCGGAAAAAAGAGTTTAGTTTGCGGCAGCGAACAAAACCATTTTTCGGATAATAAGTAAGAGACAAACCTCCCTCCGTAACGCCAATGTTTTATCTGTTGCGATCTTGCAAAAATCAAAAAGTGAACTGATGGGAAGACAAGTACCGTCGGCACCGAAAAATAACGAGAAGACAAGTATCGTTAAAAATATAGCAAGACGACAAGTAGAAAAACAGAGGTGGGACAGAGGAGGGGTAGCCTCGAAATTATACTTTATACCTGGGGGCATGCGAACCTTTTGGAGTGCAAGCACGGTGTTAGATACCTATAGTAATAGGTTTCATATTTCATGATTGATTATTGAAAATCCAAATATGCTCTGCTTTGCTACTACAAAGATCCCATATTTCCAGAAAATCAGAGGTGTGTGAAGTATGTCAAATATTGAGGACCTTATTACAATTTTTTGGGTGATTCAACAGTTCAAACTGGATCATGCCATGTTTCAATTTTGAGTTGTAGAATAGAGAAAGAAGTCTGTCCAAACAGCTTAATCTTGGCAGACAAATAGTTCAGGTAGAGAAACAAAGGTTCCCAAAAGTCTAATCTGGGACCTTGGAAGACATAAGGGTAGAAGTAGATAGGGAGAAAAGGAAAAAAGCCAAAGAAAAGAAAAGGCAATTGAGGGTTGCAAGTCCAAGTGCCCCTCCAAGAAGAAACAAAAAAATGTTAGGTGAAATAGTTGGGTAGGCAGTTGTGGTTGCAGAAAGGACATGTTCACCATTACATAGTTGTCAAAGATGTTTTGCCAAGGCAATGGATATATTAGCAAAAAGGTGGTGAAATTCATGGTCTCACAGCAGAGCATCACTAACTTCTCTCTTCCCTCCTACTCCATTGCTAACACCCCCTTTCTAAATCCCCCACCTTCACTTATACTAACTCCTAATTCTACTATTTAGCTCCCCTATTTTACCCCTACCCCTAATAATACTAACACTAAGGTGTATAAAGCCCCAAATTTTATGTATATTCCCTCCCCTAGGCATAATAGCCATGTATTTTCAAAAGGGACCAAATGGCACCTGGCCACTTTGGTGAACCTTTTCCACCCCTTTTCCCTCTGCTGCAAGTTATTTTACCCTCAAATTCACCTCTGCATGGGCAAAACCCCTCTCCAAGACCCTTTAGCCTACAAAAATCTTTGCAAAAGTCCCTAAGGTAAAAAACCCGCCTCTGGCACGTTTCCCAATCCCACCACATTACGGGTTAAGCGAGAAAAGATGAAAAACCATTCAAAACCCACTAACCTATAGTTTTGCGCCCAAATATTAAATGGAATATTTTATTCCGCTGGCGGGACCCTTCCCCAACATGCTCGACCAGTCGGGAGGCCCGCCAGCCGTCAGATCTCCAGCGCCCAGATCTAAGGGTGGGCGGTCAATTTCAGATCTCGATGTGCCGACATTTAGCGTCCGGGGAAAGCGGTTTTACCTATCCCGTACAATGGACGCGTGGCGGGCGGTAAGGTTGTTCGGAGCCCTCCTCCCACTTACCGCCTTTGCCCAAAGGTGGTGCGGGGAACCCACTTACCGCCACCCCGTATACCACTACCCCACACGTCATGCCTACACGTCATGTCCACGCCGCTCTGACGTCACCCCGCCGGTGCCCGCCCCATCGTCCCTTGGTCCTCCACGCGGGCCCGCCTTTGCGCCCGCCCGCCACCGTGTCCTGCCGACCTGGCTAACACCTCAGCATCCACGTCACCCCTCACCTGGGCCCCGCCATGACGTCATGCTGACGTCATCGGCGGAAAAGCGCCAAATTCATACTTTTGCCAAATTTACCGATTTAAACGGCTAAACGCATATTTTTCGCTTATTTTGCATGCGAAGCTGAACTAGCCGTTGTCAAGCCTGCTGCCGCGAAATCTTGCATTCAGCCATCAAATTCGACAAGTAAACCGTTCAAAGTTCGAGGCTTGACTGCATTAAGCCTTTGCAACCCAGCCCGCAAGCTTCCAGGTCGATTTGCCAGGTATTTTGCCGTTTTCTCCCATTCTGCCCGTGAATTCCAATTTTCTGCAAAATCACCATTAAAGTCTGCTAAAAACTCTAAATTTAGCTCTACCTAAGCACCCAAATCAGACATAAGCAACCTGTGCCATCCATTAGCCCCAATTTAGCTCTGTACAAACCAGCTCGCGGGTTAAAACTGCAGAAATCGCCCTGAAGTACCCGGCATTGTTCCTTTTTGCCAACTACTGGTTACCTACACTCTTCCTGTACAAATACTAATACCTCAGTAAGCATTCCCTTAGACAATCCACATTCCTGAAAATCATCAGTACTTTGCTAGCTTCAGAACAACTTCACACCAGAAGAAGACATCACACCAATTGCACCTACCTGCTGCTCAAAGTCTTCAAGAGATTCATCAAAGCTCTGCATCCTGCTGCACACTTTCAGACTGTATCATGGCAGCATCTGCATCCTCCTCCCTCAGTGTCACTCCACTGAGTCAAACCAATAAGGAACTGGAAGCTATGCCATTAGTTGACAAAGACTGTCTCATAAATGATTTTGAGGGAAACAGAAACTTTTTGAAGACCTTCACCACATTAAGGGAAGACTATAAGGCAGGACTTGGTACAGATGGGATATGGGAGTCAAACCTGCCCTATTACTGCCTCCCAGCTGTGAATGTTTTCCCTGAAATCATTCACTTATGTGCTCAAAATTATGATCAGGAGCACAGAGCTGTCAACACTCAACTAGGGAGGATTTTGTTCTATATAAACGCTGACACCATCAACAAAATGCTGCACTTTGAACAGACAGAGTTATTAGTCCCTTTCTCCATGAGATCTTTAATGGAAGCAGGTGAGAAGATGACCAGTGAAGAGCTGCAGAAGGTCACCAGGAACTACATGTGGCCTGAGAACCAGCCTACAGGGCCACCTCCTTATCCACATGAGCACTTCAATGACTCAGGCAGGCTGCTCCTGGACATGATAGCCTATGTGCTAGGCTACCAGAACAGCAAGCATGTGGATCTAGCCATGCTCGTAATGCTATCTGCCTACAGCCCACGACAACCCCCTGCCCGAAAGTACAACTTTGCCAAGTTCATAGCCAATAGGATCCATGATCAATTGTGCAAATTGGACAGACAAGGAGTCTTTAGATATTCAGCATACATCTACCACCTGTTCATGTATCATCACTCTGAAGCTTTCCCATGCTACATCAGAAGGCTGGACAACAAAGGGGAGAGAAGATCAGTCATATTCTGGACCTCAGTCTATCATGAAATCACAAATTCACCTTACAGCTATTGTGAATTTGTAGATCAGTTTGTATACCCAGTCTCCAGCATACTTATGAAATCCCCTCCACCTAGAATATCAAATGAGATCAAGAAAGCTTTACAGCTTTCTAAGAAGTACAAAATAGGTGATTGGTACCTATATGAACACCACACTGTGTTCAGAGTGTATGGGTGTGAGCTCTGTCCATACAGACTACCCAAGTATGTTCCCATGAGATTATTTGCCTTGGAATATTACAGGCAATTAATCCAGTCAGACCTCACTCACTTCCACAGCTCAAAGAAAAAAGCACACCTTAACTACAAAAATGAGCTGGGCCCTTTTATCATGAATAAGAAGGAAGGATGGGAGGCTGCAAATTTGATCCTAAAAGACAAATATAAGTTGTCTTACAGTTTCCGGTGGGTCCCATATGACCCTCAAGGTTTCATCACTGCCAGGAGAACAAAGTACAGACTCCTAGCCATCAAACACTGCCACTATCCACATCTAGAACAGTATGCAAACTTACAAGAGTGGCAGTTGGATACCCTTGTTGAGAGCTTGTCTGAAGAGGAAAAAATAGCTAAAAATATGAAAGAACTTGAAAAAACTATTGACCTGGACTATGTGATCCAGGTACCTTTCAGGCTGCCTCAAACATCAGGAGGAGGAACCTCAGTTACCAGGACAGCGCCGCCAACAACAGCACCAGGCTTGGATAAGGGAAAGGGAAAAATGGACGCTGAAGATGAAGCAAAAAAGCAGCAGTCAGAGCAGGGAAAGCAACAACCAGAGCAAGAAACAGGGCAGCAAGAAGAACAAACCGGTCTGCCACAAACTGGGCTGCCAGAAACCACCTTATTGCAGACACCACCCCCTCAAGTGGAGCCCCTAACCACTTCAATTTTACAGACCCCGGCACATGAAGAAAGGGGGACCAAAAGACAAAGAGAAGAGTCCACTCCCCTCAGTGGATCCTCCCAACAACCAGAAGCTAAAAGGCAGAGGGCAGACTCCCCAGAAGTAGAAGACATTACTGAAGATGTCTTCAATGATACAGCCAAGGATAGGGAGGGCAGCCAACACACAGGGACTAGCTCCTTTCAGCAGGAGCAGAATTTACAACTTGGCTTGGAGGTATCATCTTCTTCTCAACAAAGCCAGAAGCTCAAAGGTGCTAAGGCCACCTTCAAAGAAATCAAGGCAGCAAATGAACTATTGAGGGCTGAGGTTTACAAGCAATTTATAGATGCCACTCCAGCCCAACAAGAAAGATTGATGTCGGTCTACGACTTCAAAGAGGAGAAGATGATATTCAGCCATTTCAAACCTAAGGGGCCCAACCCAATGTCCACTGCTGATTTCATCAAAACAAGGGTGGAGGTCTTGGCCAAAGACATACATCCTATGGACCAAATTGAGCTCCATAAGCAGACTGGAGAAATGGTCTATGCCACCTTGGTAGACAAGGCCACATTAGCTCATGAGCTGAAAGAATCCTTGAAGCACACAAATACTCAACTGGATTTTGAGAGATTGTCTTCCAGGGCCAAGGATAACAGGATAAAATCTCTTGAAGAGATTATTGTTGATCTAGGGCATAACCCTAGTGACCCAACCGGGGTAAAAGCCCTCCTGAAGAAAAAAGAGGATGATCTCAATGCCATGAAGAGGAGATTGAAGCTGTCACCTACAGAACATCCTCAGACAGCTGAACTGCAAAAAGAAAAACAAGTTGATCAACAACTTGATCTACTATTGCAGCAGGATCAAAGGATCCAAGAGCTAGAGAAGGAGCTGGAGAAGTCATTACAGGACAAACAGGGAGAATCCACACTACCAACTCCCCCAACAGATTCTACAGCAGCAACAGGCTCTGGGGCAGCAGTGGCCCCTACAACAGCAAATACAGTTGACCAGCCCAGCATAGAAGAACTAACTAAGGCTGTTAAGCAAATGGAGCTACAAGCAGATGAGATAAGGAAGGCAA
Source organism: Pinus tabuliformis (assembly GCA_031772625.1). NCBI lineage: Eukaryota > Viridiplantae > Streptophyta > Pinopsida > Pinales > Pinaceae > Pinus > Pinus tabuliformis. The sequence goes on from CM062820.1 coordinate 489,693,092, forward strand.
AAGAAAAACTGGCAGAGATAGATGCCAAGTATGACCAGTCTAAAATGACAGTGGCAGAACAGGGCAGACAGATCAAGACCCAAAAGGACAGAATCAAAGCCCTGGAGAAAGAGCTTGATCTCAAAAACACCATGGCTGAGATCAAGAGGATCTTATGGAATAAAATCACCCAAAGCATGATTAAACAGTGGAAATCACTCAAAACAATCCATGAACATATGGATTTAATTGTGCAAGCTCAGATAGATATCCAGAGGGCTAAGACAGCACTAGGAAATAGACCTGAACAAGCTAGCCAACTGATAGACTTTCTGAACAGGCAAGACAAAGATGAGCTGGTAGCAGTTGGAATCACCAACAGAACGGAGGCCATCCTTATGACCAAAAAGGTGCTAACACTCAGAGGATATGTGCAGACAGCAGAAAGGAGGAGCTATGAGATACAGACTGAAGTTGAAGACTTCAAGCTCAGAATGGGGATGCTACAGGCAAGAGGAATGCCTAGCCTATTGAGCGGTACAGGGAAATTGATCAACAGAGATCAATTTACAAATAGGATGGCCGCGTACATAGAAAATCAAATCACTGCATCCAGCAGTGCTTCTGAAGAAACTGTTCCTCCTACAGGACAGAGTTTGTACACTCAGCTTGAAGGGTCATTTTTTATTGAAAATGAAGTTAATCATCTATTTGAAACTCCTCCCAGTTTTTTCAAATACACAGAGCTTGATGAGACATTGATTAAAATGCGAAGGCATCAGATGCCCAAGGAGGACTGGTGGCAAGCCATGCTCCAGATTCTGCCACAGTAGTTTCAAAACTCCGGGTCAAAAGCCAGCTCAGGTCACCGCAAGACAAGTATAAAGTGGTCGGTGACTGGAAAATATCTAAAAAGTGATTCATCACTAACAATGACAGCTAGCCACATTTTGAAACACACGCCTTCAGCCGACTACAACTGCTACAAATTCAACAGCATCTGACAGATTTTGACAGCTAAAGGACTAAGAGCTATTACTGCATTTACTTCTTCATTTACTTCTTTGGCTACTGCTCACTAGCAGTTGGCAGCATATTTATGAGGCATTTACTCTTCTTTCAGATATTTTTCCAAATGTAAATCTGTATATATACCCCCCTTAGTAACGCATAAGGGGTTGCTGGAATTTTCTCTTGGATAACTTCCATCTGCTGTAATATTTTCAGAGAATTAATACAAAGGAGGAATGGAACTTCCAGAAGTTTGGTGTATTTGATGTCTGGTGGTGAAGGATGCATGTTACAGGATTCCATGGGTGTTGCATAAAACTATAAGTATTTTCAAATCTTCTGTTATGTGTTTTTTTGAGTCTTTTGTTCTCTTTGGTTGTTTAAATGTCTTACACTTGATAGTAAGGTGAAAGAATAGTTTCAGGATTTAATCAAGCATTACCCTGAACTCAAACCTGAACTGTCATCTATGTTTTCTTCAGAAACAGTAATAGAAATTGCAATTCTTAACTGCTGCACTTCAATCTGTCTCTTTGCTGTAACAGACTATTCCCAGGGATTCAAATTATTGCCCCTGTGACCTCTGTTTTCTGCTCCAAATTCTGTCACGTGGAAATATGTAAACAATAAGTGGAAATTCTTAAATGCTTTCACTTCGTGCTGCCTGTTTCCTGTCACTTAGCCAAAATATGTTTTAACAAAGCACTCAAAAGGCCCTGTAAGTTCCATCTTTCATCTCACAGATTCAAACACATTAAGCCACAGACTCCATTGCCCAATGATATTCAACATATCTGAAAGCTACATCACTGAAGTCTAAGGGAATTTCATCAACCGAAATACAAACATAACCTGTACTCAATACCTAGCCTAAAACACCATCACTGTAGATATAAATCATAAAGAGAGAGCCCTCTCTGATCACTGTTTGGCTAGAAACAGTGATTAAAAGATTGGTTAGTGGTTACCCCGGCCGTATTCCCTTGGGAGTCATAGGGAACAACCTGAGTGTTAACATAATTGGCGACTCCACTGGGGAACCTAAGACTATTCAATTACTATCTATCTTCCAAAGCTTTCATCAAGCCTGAAACTAGCCAAGACATCTTAGGACTGTTTCTCTAATACAGGGGCAGTCTTAGGGAAGAGCTAACTAGGGAACCTTATCCTAGCCTTGAAACATATATAGTCATTCCAGAATTCTTATTTTGCCCTTGTAAATACAAAACTTCTGTATAAAGTTCTGAAAGAACACTTAGAAGCTGGCTCCTAAAAGAAACCCAAGGCATACTAGGGCACACCCTGACCCTGATCAACCCATCATTGTTGATAACCCAAATATCATCCCAAAGAACATAAGGAAACAGCACAAGCAGGATAAACCTGCTGATTCAGATATAAGGTCAGACCAACCCATCCTCATTCCCACTCCTTGCAAAGTCCTTTTTCGTTCCACACCCAATTCCCCTAGTTCATCTTCAACCCCTCAAAGTCCTACCTTTCCATCTTCACCATCTGCACATACTCGCTCAACCAGTTCTCCACTTGTTACCCATCCTATTAACCCCAGTACACCCGTAATCCCAGTTGTCCCATTTGTTCCTATCAACCCTATTAACCCTATAAACATGGCTAACAGATATGCACCATTGCAGATTCCAGCCAATGCTCCAGCCCTACCCCAAGATTATCAAACCAGACTCTCATTTTTTGATTCCCATGGCCCTTTGACGGCCATCCAGCATGCTAAAAAGATGCAAGACCACTTTGAGACCTATGAAATTGATGATGATAGTGTCAGGATGAGAATCTTTGTTCAAAGCTTAACTGGGGATGTCAGAACTTGGTTTAGGTCCTTAAATGCAAATTCAATTGCAAACCCTGAAGCTTTTATACCAGGAATTTACTAACAGATGGGAGAAAAAGAGAGATCCCCACCACATACTTGGTGAATATAACACTATTAAAAGAGGTCCCCAAGAGACAGTGTTAGAGTATTGTGCCAGGTTTAACAACATATACAATGCTATCCCTCAGAACTTAAGACCCCCTCCTGATTTGGCCCTTTATAATTTCCCTGATGGTTTTGATTCTGATATGGCCTATCAGTTGAGAGAAAGAGACCCTCCAACCCTTGCAGAAGCTCAAAGGGTTGCAGTCACTGTAGAGGCCAACCTAATTGCCAAAAGAAACAGGGCAAAGCTGGAAAAGAAAACTGGCTTCAAAGAAGAACCCTCGGGTTTTGACCAAAAGCTAGATGCAATTCTAAATAGCATGAAGAGGTTGGGGGAGAGAGTGGAATCAGTAGAAAGAAAATCATCATGGGAGGCACCACAAAACAATCCTCCTAGAAACCCAAATTTCAGGAGAGTCCAGAACCCCAATATAGGAAAGACTAATGCTGACCAAGATATCAGACCCCCTTTTCAAGAAAACTATGCAGAAACTTCTTCTGCAAATCAGCTAAATGAAGACCCCGAAATCAATCTAATAGGTCTGGATGGCAAAAGTCATGTATTCTTAACCCAAGAAGACCATGAGGAGGATGAAAGCAATACATTCCAAACTAAGTCAGGGGAATCCTTTGATTTCAAACAAGGATATGACACTGCTGTCTATGAAGTCCACAAACAATACAAACTAAGGAGTAGGACTGTAAATGTAAATCAACCCGTAAAGATAAAAGAAAAACAGCAAACCAAAGAAAGCTCAGCCACTGAAACTGATCATGTGCCAAACTTGCCTACAAAGGAAGTAGTGGTTGAAGAGGTTACTGAACCACTGTCACCATCAAAACAACCCATGGCAACCTTATCCTCTGAGCCTAACCCAAATATTGCCCCTCAAGATATCAATATTAGGGGCAGGTTCCAAAATCAAGATGAAATCCCACCAGAAGATGTAATAAACAAAGAAAGAACTGCTACCCGTGATCCCAAATTGCAAATTGACAAACCCTTTGACCTAGGAGTAGAGATTGGCAAGTTAAAGGTAGCAATTCCCCTCTCAGAGCTAGCAAAGCATGACATGTACAAACAACAGATTAAAAAATCCCTTCAGCTCACCAATAGCAAAGATGATGTAAATGTATTAGATGACACTCCAGAGTTACTATTTGGTCCAGAGGTAGATGGAAAAACAGTAGTCACAGGGGTTTTACCGTTTTATGTCAGCTTACATGTACATGACAAAATTCTGCACAATGCAATGTTTGACTCAGGAGCCTCTCATAATCTGATGCCAAAAGCAGTCATGGAAAGATTAAACTTAGATATCACAAGACCATACAAAGACTTGTTTTCTTTTGATTCTAGTCAAGTCAAGTGCCTGGGTCTAATTAAGGATTTGTGTGTGTCCCTGGTCCAATTCCCCAACAAGACCATTTTGATGGATGTTGTTGTTGCTGATATCCCACCCAAGTATGGGATGCTATTATCAAGATCATGGGGAGCAAAGCTTCAAGGCTCCCTGCAGTTAGACATGTCATATGCAACCATCTCTGTCTTTGGACAACCAAAAAGACTTTATAGGGAAACACTCATGAAGTATATGGTTAGCAGTGAAGAGAAACCCCAAAATTTCCCAATATATGCTGTTCATTCGGACATAGACTCTTACATCCTCTTTAATGACAGCATAGGCCTCTCGGACAGTCACATTAGCACAGAGACATTTAAACCAGAACAAAACATCATTCTAACAAGTAGCACCTGTCAAACATCAATCAGTACAACAAAACACTTTAGCTCTCCCCTAGGGGTCAAAGATGGTCAGGCAAATGATGAAGCTATCCTAGAAAACAAATGGGAGAAGAAACCCCAACTCATGCTCACACTACCACCCCATGAACAGAACCTCAAACCTCCTGACCAGCAAGGCATCTTGTGGGTCTTAGAATTTGATGGCTCGGTTAACAAGTTAGGAGCAGGAGCGGGAGTATGGATACATAACAAAGAGAAAGGCTGTGCAACAGGCAAGGCCTACAGATTGAATTTTAGATGCACCAACAACATGGCAGAATATGAAGCTCTATTACTAGGCCTCAAGATTGCAAAATCATTACAAGCACCTAGCCTCTCTATCAGGGGAGACTCTGATCTGGTCATTCAACAAGTAAAAGGCAATTTTGTCACTAATGACAAGAGGCTGAGATCCTACAGGGCTGCTGTAATCGAAATATTAGAGACCTTTCATGAGTTTGCTATCACAAAAATTCCAAGGGGCCATAACCTCCATGCACATAGCTTGGCAACATTTGCCAGCACTTTCAAATTCCCACTGGAACCTAATAATTGTTTCACAGCTGAGGTCAGGTACAGACCCTCTATTCCAAACAATGTCAGAGAATGGCAAGTATTTGAGGATGACATGCAAATAAACAATTTTTTAACCCTGCAACAGGAGTTCACAGGATTAAATATTGATCTTGAGACAGCAAGTCAATCACAAATGCTTGAGACAGCAAGTCAATCACAAATATTTAATGAAGCATGTCAATCACAAATACAGTTTCAACAATCTGCTCACCCAATGTCACCTAGGACAGCAAAACAACTACTCAGCCCAACCATTTTCAACAATGAAAACATTCAACAAATTAAACAAATGGACTGTGAAGAGATGAGTAACATTGAAACTGAAATCATACAACTCAAAGACAACTTCCTCCCAGTGGGCCTTACCCCATTAGAGGATATTTTTGACTCAAATGACATCCCTAGGAAGCCAAAGATGCAGCCATTAGATGCAAGAATTGAAGAATGCAATATTGGCACTATGGAAAAGCCTAAGATAATAAAGCTATCTGCCTCTTTGCCCCCTGATCAAAAGCCCAAGTACATTGATCTCTTTAAAGAGTTTCAAGATGTCTTTGCCTGGGGATATGAAGATCTCAAGTCCTATGACACATCTGTCATCCAGCATACCATCCCTCTCAAGCCTAATCAAAAACCATTCAAACAGAAATTGAGAAGGATCAATCCTGTGCTCCTTCCTTCCATTAAAAAAGAGTTGCATAAAATGTTCAAGGCTGGTATTATAGCACCAATCAGATTCTCTGAATGGATTTCAAATTTAGTCCCTACCAGAAAGAAAACTGGTGAAATCAGACTTTGTGTAGACTTAAGGAATCTGAATCAAGTTTCACTCAAAGATAACTACCCTTTACCAAAAATGGATCACATCCTCCAAAGAGTAGTAGGAGCCTCAAGGATATCACTGCTTGATGGATTCTCAGGCTTCAATCAAATTTTAGTGCACCCTGATGATCAAGACAAAACTGCATTTACTACCCCATGGGGAACTTTCAAGTATGTGAAAATGCCATTTGGATTGAAAAATGCAGGGGCAACATTTCAAAGAGCAATGGACATTGCTTTTGCAAAAGAAATTCATGATTTCTTGGTCATTTACTTAGATGATCTTACACCCTTCTCAAAATCTGACCAAGAACATTTGAAACATTTAAGACAGATTTTCATAACATGCAGAAAATATGGCATTTCCTTAAACCCCAAGAAGTCTTTATTTGGTTTGGAAGAAGGGAAACTTTTAGGACACATCATTTCAAAAGATGGCATAAGAATTGATCCAGATAGGATACAAGCGATCCTACAAATGCCTCACCCTAGGAATGTCAAAGAGTTGCAAGGATTCTTAGGAAAACTCAATTTTTTAAGAAGGTTCATCCCAAATTTAGCAGAATTGATCAGACTACTAAACAATATGCTAAAGAAAGATTCAAAGGTTAAGTGGACTGTGGAAGCAAAGCAAGCCTTTGAAAGCATAAAACTGGCTTTAACCCAAACCCCGGTATTAACTAATCCTCAGTTTGACAGAGACTTTATTATTTTTTCTTTTGCCTCCCAGCATACTATTGCTGCTGTTTTATTGCAGAAAGATGATCAAGGGAATGAAAAGCCCATTGCCTTCTTCAGCAGAGCTCTTAGAGATGCTCCTTTGAAGTACCAAATAATGGAAAAACAAGCCTATGCATTAATCAAAGCTATCAAAGATTTTAGGATCTATATCCTTTACTCTCATGTTGTGGCTTATGTACCAAGTCCTATTGTCAAAGACATTCTCACCCAAGAAAACTTAGAGGGTAGAAGAGGAAAATGGATTGCAAACATACTTGAATTTGACATTGAAATAAAACCTACAAAGCTGATTAAAGGGCAAGGTTTGGCCAAGTTAATGACAGAAGCAAATTTCCAAGCCTTAGATATCAACCAACTGGACAGTGAAACAGAGATGGCGACTCCAAAGATCAATGTAGCCTTTGAACAATCTCCTTGGTACTCTGATGTCTGTTATGTGTTACAAAACCTGTGTGCTCCCCCAGGACTGTCCAGAACTAAGTCTAGGTTTCTGAAAATGAAAACATCTAAGTTTTGTGTGATGGATGAGAATCTACTCTGGAAAAACCATGAAGGTATTTTGCTGCACTGTCTTATTGAGAGTGAAACTGACAACATCATGCAAGAATTCCATGCTGGAGACTGTGGTGGACATCTATACTGGAAGTCCACTGTAGACAAAATATTAAGGGCTGGTTATTACTGGCCCACTATGTTCTCTGATGTGAAGAAATTCACAACATCATGCCACAAGTGCCAACTGTTTGAAGGCAGAAGACAGTTGCTGCCACTTCCTTTGAGGCCCATTTCAACAGAAAGACCTTTTCAACAATGGGGTTTGGATTTCATTGGGGAGATTCATCCCTCATCTTCAGGACAACACAGATGGATTTTGACTGCAACAGACTACTTCACCAAGTGGATTGAAGCTGCCCCATGCAGACAAGCAAATGATTCAGTGATCATTCAATTTTTGGAGAATAATATACTGGCTAGATTTGGCTGCCCAGATAAGATAATAACAGACAATGCTGCTGCCTTCAAATCCAAGAGAATGATAAACTTCTGCCATAAATTTCACATTACTTTGGGCCATTCTACAGCTTACTATCCTCAGGGAAATGGTCTTGCTGAATCATCAAACAAAAGCTTGATAAACATCATAAAGAAAGTATTGGAAGAGAACAAAAAGAACTGGCACAAGAAACTAGTAAATGCTTTATGGGCAGATAGATTAACCACCAAAAGATCAATTGGTACCAGCCCATATGAGTTGGTCTATGGATTAGAGGCCAGATTTCCTTCATCACTAGGGGTGCCAGTTATGAAACTTCTACAAGAAAGTCAAGCAGAGCCAAATGATATGCAAAGAAGGATCAACCAGATAATCTGTTTACAGCAGACCAGAGAACAAGTTTTCAGCAGAGTGCAAATATTACAAGAAAAACTGAAAAAGGCCTTTGACAGAAGAACCAAAGCAGAAGATTTCAATATGGGAGACAAAGTTCTAAAGTGGGATGCAAGAAGAGAAGAGAAAGGGAAACATGGGAAATTTGATTCTTTGTGGAAAGGACCATTTGCTGTCCAAGCAGTACAAGGTAATAACACTTATTTCCTTAAAAGTTTGACTGTAACTGAACTGGATGAAGGTCCTGTCAATGGCAGGATGTTGAAGCACTATTATGATGGTTCACTATGATAGGGATCCAAAGGTTCATTGTATATATGCAGGCCTACATATGTTTTTTGTTTGTAAAAAGATGTTTTCAAGTGCTGCACCTAGCAGCAATAGGCAGATAGAATCAAAGGTTCCCCAAGGAAAAGCACACAATTTTGACAGGTTGCATGCATCAGATTCCAAAGATTAAGATGGACAGTCAAGGAACAAGGCAATCTGACCTGCTGTTCTTGGTCTTTCAAAAGAAAAACCATCCCCATGTGGAGCCACTGTTAGATACCTATAGTAATAGGTTTCATATTTCATGATTGATTATTGAAAATCCAAATATGCTCTGCTTTGCTACTACAAAGATCCCATATTTCCAGAAAATCAGAGGTGTGTGAAGTATTTCAAATATTGAGGACCTTATTACAATTTTTTGGGTGATTCAACAGTTCAAACTGGATCATGCCATGTTTCAATTTTGAGTTGTAGAATAGAGAAAGAAGTCTGTCCAAACAGCTTAATCTTGGCAGACAAATAGTTCAGGTAGAGAAACAAAGGTTCCCAAAAGTCTAATCTGGGACCTTGGAAGAGATAAGGGTAGAAGTAGATAGGGAGAAAAGGAAAAAAAGCCAAAGAAAAGAAAAGGCAATTGAGGGTTGCAAGTCCAAGTGCCCCTCCAAGAAGAAACAAAAAAATGTTAGGTGAAATAGTTGGGTAGGCAGTTGTGGTTGCAGAAAGGACATGTTCACCATTACATAGTTGTCAAAGATGTTTTGCCAAGGCAATGGATATATTAGCAAAAAGGTGGTGAAATTCATGGTCTCACAGCAGAGCATCACTAACTTCTCTCTTCCCCCTACTCCATTGCTAACACCCCTTTCTAAATCCCCACCTTCACTTATACTAACTCCTAATTCTACTATTTAGCTCCCCTATTTTACCCCTACCCCTAATAATACTAACACTAAGGTGTATAAAGCCCCAAATTTTATGTATATTCCCTCCCCTAGGCATAATAGCCATGTATTTTCAAAAGGGACCAAATGGCACCTGGCCACTTTGGTGAACCTTTTCACCCCTTTTCCTCTGCTGCAAGTTATTTTACCTCAAATTCACCTCTGCATGGGCAAAACCCTCTCCAAGACCCTTTAGCCTACAAAAATCTTTGCAAAAGTCCCTAAGGTAAAAAACCCGCCTCTGGCACGTTTCCCAATCCCACCACATTACGGGTTAAGCGAGAAAAGATGAAAAAACATTCAAAACCCACTAACCTATAGTTTTGCGCCCAAATATTAAATGGAATATTTTATTCCGCTGGCGGGACCCTTCCCCAACATGCTCGACCAGTCGGGAGGCCCGCCAGCCGTCAGATCTCCAGCGCCCAGATCTAAGGGTGGGCGGTCAATTTCAGATCTCGATGTGCCGACATTTAGCGTCCGGGGAAAGCGGTTTTACCTATCCCGTACAATGGACGCGTGGCGGGCGGTAAGGTTGTTCGGAGCCCTCCTCCCACTTACCGCCTTTGCCCAAAGGTGGTGCGGGGAACCCACTTACCGCCACCCCGTATACCGCTACCCCACACGTCATGCCTACACGTCATGTCCACGCCGCTCTGACGTCACCCCGCCGGTGCCCGCCCCATCGTCCCTTGGTCCTCCACGCGGGCCCGCCTTTGCGCCCGCCCGCCACCGTGTCCTGCCGACCTGGCTAACACCTCAGCATCCACGTCACCCCTCACCTGGGCCCCGCCATGACGTCATGCTGACGTCATCGGCGGAAAAGCGCCAAATTCATACTTTTGCCAAATTTACCGATTTAAACGGCTAAACGCATATTTTTCGCTTATTTTGCATGCGAAGCTGAACTAGCCGTTGTCAAGCCTGCTGCCGCGAAATCTTGCATTCAGCCATCAAATTCGACAAGTAAACCGTTCAAAGTTCGAGGCTTGACTGCATTAAGCCTTTGCAACCCAGCCCGCAAGCTTCCAGGTCGATTTGCCAGGTATTTTGCCGTTTCTCCCATTCTGCCCGTGAATTCCAATTTTCTGCAAAATCACCATTAAAGTCTGCTAAAAACTCTAAATTTAGCTCTACCTAAGCACCCAAATCAGACATAAGCAACCTGTGCCATCCATTAGCCCCAATTTAGCTCTGTACAAACCAGCTCGCGGGTTAAAACTGCAGAAATCGCCCTGAAGTACCCGGCATTGTTCCTTTTTGCCAAGTACTGGTTACCTACACTCTTCCTGTACAAATACTAATACCTCAGTAAGCATTCCCTTAGACAATCCACATTCCTGAAAATCATCAGTACTTTGCTAGCTTCAGAACAACTTCACACCAGAAGAAGACATCACACCAATTGCACCTACCTGCTGCTCAAAGTCTTCAAGAGATTCATCAAAGCTCTGCATCCTGCTGCACACTTTCAGACTGTATCATGGCAGCATCTGCATCCTCCTCCCTCAGTGTCACTCCACTGAGTCAAACCAATAAGGAACTGGAAGCTATGCCATTAGTTGACAAAGACTGTCTCATAAATGATTTTGAGGGAAACAGAAACTTTTTGAAGACCTTCACCACATTAAGGGAAGACTATAAGGCAGGACTTGGTACAGATGGGATATGGGAGTCAAACCTGCCCTATTACTGCCTCCCAGCTGTGAATGTTTTCCCTGAAATCATTCACTTATGTGCTCAAAATTATGATCAGGAGCACAGAGCTGTCAACACTCAACTAGGGAGGATTTTGTTCTATATAAACGCTGACACCATCAACAAAATGCTGCACTTTGAACAGACAGAGTTATTAGTCCCTTTCTCCATGAGATCTTTAATGGAAGCAGGTGAGAAGATGACCAGTGAAGAGCTGCAGAAGGTCACCAGGAACTACATGTGGCCTGAGAACCAGCCTACAGGGCCACCTCCTTATCCACATGAGCACTTCAATGACTCAGGCAGGCTGCTCCTGGACATGATAGCCTATGTGCTAGGCTACCAGAACAGCAAGCATGTGGATCTAGCCATGCTCGTAATGCTATCTGCCTACAGCCCACGACAACCCCCTGCCCGAAAGTACAACTTTGCCAAGTTCATAGCCAATAGGATCCATGATCAATTGTGCAAATTGGACAGACAAGGAGTCTTTAGATATTCAGCATACATCTACCACCTGTTCATGTATCATCACTCTGAAGCTTTCCCATGCTACATCAGAAGGCTGGACAACAAAGGGGAGAGAAGATCAGTCATATTCTGGACCTCAGTCTATCATGAAATCACAAATTCACCTTACAGCTATTGTGAATTTGTAGATCAGTTTGTATACCCAGTCTCCAGCATACTTATGAAATCCCCTCCACCTAGAATATCAAATGAGATCAAGAAAGCTTTACAGCTTTCTAAGAAGTACAAAATAGGTGATTGGTACCTATATGAACACCACACTGTGTTCAGAGTGTATGGGTGTGAGCTCTGTCCATACAGACTACCCAAGTATGTTCCCATGAGATTATTTGCCTTGGAATATTACAGGCAATTAATCCAGTCAGACCTCACTCACTTCCACAGCTCAAAGAAAAAAGCACACCTTAACTACAAAAATGAGCTGGGCCCTTTTATCATGAATAAGAAGGAAGGATGGGAGGCTGCAGATTTGATCCTAAAAGACAAATATAAGTTGTCTTACAGTTTCCGGTGGGTCCCATATGACCCTCAAGGTTTCATCACTGCCAGGAGAACAAAGTACAGACTCCTAGCCATCAACACTGCCACTATCCACATCTAGAACAGTATGCAAACTTACAAGAGTGGCAGTTGGATACCCTTGTTGAGAGCTTGTCTGAAGAGGAAAAAATAGCTAAAAATATGAAAGAACTTGAAAAAACTATTGACCTGGACTATGTGATCCAGGTACCTTTCAGGCTGCCTCAAACATCAGGAGGAGGAACCTCAGTTACCAGGACAGCGCCGCCAACAACAGCACCAGGCTTGGATAAGGGAAAGGGAAAAATGGACGCTGAAGATGAAGCAAAAAAGCAGCAGTCAGAGCAGGGAAAGCAACAACCAGAGCAAGAAACAGGGCAGCAAGAAGAACAAACCGGTCTGCCACAAACTGGGCTGCCAGAAACCACCTTATTGCAGACACCACCCCCTCAAGTGGAGCCCCTAACCACTTCAATTTTACAGACCCCGGCACATGAAGAAAGGGGGACCAAAAGACAAAGAGAAGAGTCCACTCCCCTCAGTGGATCCTCCCAACAACCAGAAGCTAAAAGGCAGAGGGCAGACTCCCCAGAAGTAGAAGACATTACTGAAGATGTCTTCAATGATACAGCCAAGGATAGGGAGGGCAGCCAACACACAGGGACTAGCTCCTTTCAGCAGGAGCAGAATTTACAACTTGGCTTGGAGGTATCATCTTCTTCTCAACAAAGCCAGAAGCTCAAAGGTGCTAAGGCCACCTTCAAAGAAATCAAGGCAGCAAATGAACTATTGAGGGCTGAGGTTTACAAGCAATTTATAGATGCCACTCCAGCCCAACAAGAAAGATTGATGTCGGTCTACGACTTCAAAGAGGAGAAGATGATATTCAGCCATTTCAAACCTAAGGGGCCCAACCCAATGTCCACTGCTGATTTCATCAAAACAAGGGTGGAGGTCTTGGCCAAAGACATACATCCTATGGACCAAATTGAGCTCCATAAGCAGACTGGAGAAATGGTCTATGCCACCTTGGTAGATAAGGCCACATTAGCTCATGAGCTGAAAGAATCCTTGAAGCACACAAATACTCAACTGGATTTTGAGAGATTGTCTTCCAGGGCCAAGGATAACAGGATAAAATCTCTTGAAGAGATTATTGTTGATCTAGGGCATAACCCTAGTGACCCAACCGGGGTAAAAGCCCTCCTGAAGAAAAAAGAGGATGATCTCAATGCCATGAAGAGGAGATTGAAGCTGTCACCTACAGAACATCCTCAGACAGCTGAACTGCAAAAAGAAAAACAAGTTGATCAACAACTTGATCTACTATTGCAGCAGGATCAAAGGATCCAAGAGCTAGAGAAGGAGCTGGAGAAGTCATTACAGGACAACGGAATCCACACTACCAACTCCCCAACAGATTCTACAGCAGCAACAGGCTCTGGGGCAGCAGTGGCCCCTACAACAGCAAATACAGTTGACCAGCCCAGCATAGAAGAACTAACTAAGGCTGTTAAGCAAATGGAGCTACAAGCAGATGAGATAAGGAAGGCAAAAGAAAAACTGGCAGAGATAGATGCCAAGTATGACCAGTCTAAAATGACAGTGGCAGAACAGGGCAGACAGATCAAGACCCAAAAGGACAGAATCAAAGCCCTGGAGAAAGAGCTTGATCTCAAAAACACCATGGCTGAGATCAAGAGGATCTTATGGAATAAAATCACCCAAAGCATGATTAAACAGTGGAAATCACTCAAAACAATCCATGAACATATGGATTTAATTGTGCAAGCTCAGATAGATATCCAGAGGGCTAAGACAGCACTAGGAAATAGACCTGAACAAGCTAGCCAACTGATAGACTTTCTGAACAGGCAAGACAAAGATGAGCTGGCAGCAGTTGGAATCACCAACAGAACGGAGGCCATCCTTATGACCAAAAAGGTGCTAACACTCAGAGGATATGTGCAGACAGCAGAAAGGAGGAGCTATGAGATACAGACTGAAGTTGAAGACTTCAAGCTCAGAATGGGGATGCTACAGGCAAGAGGAATGCCTAGCCTATTGAGCGGTACAGGGAAATTGATCAACAGAGATCAATTTACAAATAGGATGGCCGCGTACATAGAAAATCAAATCACTGCATCCAGCAGTGCTTCTGAAGAAACTGTTCCTCCTACAGGACAGAGTTTGTACACTCAGCTTGAAGGGTCATTTTTTATTGAAAATGAAGTTAATCATCTATTTGAAACTCCTCCCAGTTTTTTCAAATACACAGAGCTTGATGAGACATTGATTAAAATGCGAAGGCATCAAATGCCCAAGGAGGACTGGTGGCAAGCCATGCTCCAGATTCTGCCACGGTAGTTTCAAAACTCCGGGTCAAAAGCCAGCTCAGGTCACCGCAGGACAAGTGTAAAGTGGTCAGTGACTGGAAAATATCTAAAAAGTGATTCATCACTAACAATGACAGCTAGCCACATTTTGAAACACACGCCTTCAGCCGACTACAACTGCTACAAATTCAACAGCATCTGACAGATTTTGACAGCTAAAGGACTAAGAGCTATTACTGCATTTACTTCTTCATTTACTTCTTTGGCTACTGCTCACTAGCAGTTGGCAGCATATTTATGAGGCATTTACTCTTCTTTCAGATATTTTTCCAAATGTAAATCTGTATATATACCCCCCTTAGTAACGCATAAGGGGTTGCTGGAATTTTCTCTTGGATAACTTCCATCTGCTGTAATATTTTCAGAGAATTAATACAAAGGAGGAATGGAACTTCCAGAAGTTTGGTGTATTTGATGTCTGGTGGTGAAGGATGCATGTTACAGGATTCCATGGGTGTTGCATAAAACTATAAGTATTTTCAAATCTTTGTTATGTGTGTTTTTTTGAGTCTTTTGTTCTCTTTGGTTGTTTAAATGTCTTACACTTGATAGTAAGGTGAAAGAATAGTTTCAGGATTTAATCAAGCATTACCTGAACTCAAACTGAACTGTCATCTATGTTTTCTTCAGAAACAGTAATAGAAATTGCAATTCTTAACTGCTGCACTTCAATCTGTCTCTTTGCTGTAACAGACTATTCCCAGGGATTCAAATTATTGCCCCTGTGACCTCTGTTTTCTGCTCCAAATTCTGTCACGTGGAAATATGTAAACAATAAGTGGAAATTCTTAAATGCTTTCACTTCGTGCTGCCTGTTTCCTGTCACTTAGCCAAAATATGTTTTAACAAAGCACTCAAAAGGCCCTGTAAGTTCCATCTTTCATCTCACAGATTCAAACACATTAAGCCACAGACTCCATTGCCCAATGATATTCAACATATCTGAAAGCTACATCACTGAAGTCTAAGGGAATTTCATCAACCGAAACACAAACATAACCTGTACTCAATACCTAGCCTAAAACACCATCACTGTAGATATAAATCATAAAGAGAGAGCCCTCTCTGATCACTGTTTGGCTAGAAACAGTGATTAAAAGATTGGTTAGTGGTTACCCCGGCCGTATTCCCTTGGGAGTCATAGGGAACAACCTGGGTGTTAACAAAAGGACGACTATTTATTTTTTAAAATTTTAGGTCTCCTTTAAACTGTAGGTCTAACCGTTAGTAAATCGTATAGGATTAGCGTTTCAGCTTGCATAAAGAATGGATGTGGGGCAAAAGTTAAAAAATTGCCAAATTGGAGTAATAGTGAGGTATAGTCTACAAATATGACTACCACACTGAGGGTTCCTTGTATTAAGACTGGTTAATCGAGAGTTTTAGCAACAGTTCATGCTCGTTAAAAAATAAACGCAAGATCCGAGCAGTTTAGCACATAGTTCATGATCGTTAAAAAATAAACATTATTGTGAGCAATCTTCCTAGAGTTCAAGCTCACCAGAAAAATTGAACGGTTAATAACTTGGTAAATGTAACCTTTGACAGCCATATTAAAGCCCTTGGTCGTTGTACTTGCAGTTCACCTCCATGTTATTTGGCAATCGTTCTCTCCTATGTTTGTTTACCCTTTTGAGGAACAGCTGCGAGAGTGATTTCACTTAGCCATCCTTGTGAACACTTGCCGTGATTGGAAAATCAACCTGTACTGGAATTGATGCTATTCCATTTATCACTGTTCCTCAAAGACGAGTCTTCTTTGAGCTCTTTTCTCATGACTCGTGAAAATATGAAAAGTTTGCCGAGTTTTGGCCTTCCAGTTCGTTAAACGACGGAAGAGCTATCTCTCTAGATTTTAATCTTTTGGACTGAGGGATTATTGCACAAAAGATCGAGCGATTGTTTTGTTCGGCTCGTTAAAGCAATCGAATTCATCCTTCTGTATTGTTTTATACTTTTTCGGATTAAGGGATTAGATGACGAAAAGGAATTCTGGAGTTGACTTTATGTACCTTTTCAGACTCTCTAAAAATGAAAAGGACAGAGTTATCCTTGTCGTTAGACTCGTTAAATTCATTAAATAGCGACAAACTTGTCTTTAGACGGAACGAGTTTCCCTATCGCTAGGCTCGTTATTAAACATAGCGATGGGCTTGCTCGAAGGGCAGGTTATAGACAAGCATATGTTATCCTCCTCAAGCTTGATAAAAATAAAGAGGTATGGTCAGCAATGACTGGGAAAAATTGGGAGAACCTCACAGCTTTTATGGTAGCAAGTCGCTCTTGAACATGACACTTTGTCCTCCGTATCACATCGGGTTGGGTTGTTTCATTCACGGTCTCATCACATGGTCCTCGCCACACCATCCACATTTGGGTAATGCTACTAATCCATCACATCAGTGTCGTTATATGTTCAAGAGTTTTGTTCTGCAAAGAGTCAACCGTGTCCCATCCACTGCCATACATTGTCCTTCATCCATTTCATGACGTCCTGAATCATACATCACAGTTTGTTTTCACCTCATCACAATCACTAGCTCCGTTCCGTGTCACTGATGTGGGATTCATTAAGGCCTCCTTTGATGGATCGCTCCTTGTCGACATCAGCTCATTATCCAGGAGTTGATCTAGGAACAACCCTTCAGTACTTTGAAGCTTGCATGCCTCAATGGCAAGTTTCTCACTTCCGGCGACAGGTATACATCAATGACCTTCGACCAGAAGATTTTGCATGGTGGTCGACGCCAAGTCCTTTATTCCCACCATGTGAATTGTACTGCCGTACCTTGAGGGTCATCATCCTTATCGGTGATTCCTCTCGCGCTTGTTAACGGTTTACATCATTGACCGGTAATCAAGCGATGTCTTTCCATGTTCGACTTCAAGAAATTCTCACATGGATCGACTTGTACATCGAGTGAAGATCGGAAGAGATTGAAGACCCCGGATCTAGTTTCATATCCGGCTGCGATATATATTCAGGATATAAAGACATTTGATATGTACATCATTGCAGCAGATGATCATCCTTCTCAAAGGATGATAATTTCAGCAGAGAATTATCAGTCTATCATCAGACGATCGTCTGTGCTATGTACCAAAATGAATTTATAAAGTGAGCATGGGAATGCCCGCCTCAGCTAGATCATGAAAAAGTATGAAAAATAATGTATTGTATCGTATCTTATTACAGGACACTTCTCAGCAGATTGAATGAACTTCGGATCCTCCTAATAAAGCATTTCACCGATAAACGACCTCATACTTTAGGGGGGCATCTGTTATAGACAATTTTGTGCCTTGCAGCATCAGGCATGAATTGTCAATAATCCAAGGGATCCAAAGTCCCTAAACATGATGTTTCCCCTAGAGAACAAGATCAGCAAACCAACAGCTCTCAGATCAGTTCTCCACCTGAAAACACTCAAAAACAAGCAATCCTGAAATCAAAGCAGGTGCTCCACTAGGCTTCTGCACTGAAACTCAACTCCTCCATGGTGTACTGCGTTGCAAAGCAGGTAGAACAAAGGCCACCTGCGTTGAGCGAGATGAGACAAGTGGCACACTGAGTCATTGCTCTGGAATCTTCCAAAAATGACACTTGGATCAGGGATTTCGCCTTGTGATGAGTAGGCTCTGTTTCTCCAAGTGGAGCAAGGTTCTCCAAGTGGACTCAAGAACTGAAGATCAACTGAAGAGAGAGAGGACAAGGCAGTACACAAGTTGCAAGCTAACTCATCTTTCTCAATTCATCTATATATTGAGCTCTCTCCTATGAGCTCAGGAGGCTGGAATTTGTGCAAAGTAATGATATGCTGTTGGTTTCAATAGAACTATTGGGTGATTGCTTGAAGGAGGTGAAGAGGAGAAATTTTTCTGCTGGGAGGTGTTGCTGGATTGGGGCCTTCAATGGTTGTAACACTCTCAGAACTTTACTTCTTCCATTTAATAAAAGCTATTGAGGTTCTTCTATATGCACTTGTTTCAATGATGTATTGTGATAATTGTATATTTGATTTATGCTAATCCTTGAATCAGTTATGATTGCATGCTTCTTGTAGTTTCCTTCTTTGTTATTTTGCAGGATCTCATTGTAGCTGGGCCAGCAAAAGAGCAAAGAGCTAGGAGCAAGCAGCAAAGAGAAGAGATTGGAGCAAATATTAAGCTAAAGGCAACGGTTAGTGCATTTCTTCATTCTCTCTTGCTTTCATAAAGAAGTAAACCTTAAGTAGTTTTATTTACAGTTGTTGCTGAGGTACTATCACCCTTAGAGTGGGATAGGGTCATCCGAATCGGATACTTTTCCCTACAACAAACTGGCGACTCCGCTGGGGATCGTATCTGTTTGATTGTTTGTAGTATTTTGCTATTCATTTCCTGAACAAAAGAGTACCAAATCCCCAACATGCCCCAAGTAGAGTACCTTAGTCTGAAAGAAACTACAATTGTTGAGCTTAGCATACAACTTTTCTCTCTCAACAACCTCAACACTGTTGTTAAATGCTCAACATGTTCTTCCTCATTTTTAGAATATACCAGTATATCATCAATGAACACAATAACAAACTTATCCAAATACAGACACAACACACTATTCATCAAGCACATGAATGTAGTTGGAGCATTAGTTAAGCCAAGTGGAAAAACAACAAACTCATAATGTCCATACCTGGTCCTAAACATAGTCTTGTAAATGCCCTCCTCTTTGATGCATACCTGATGGTATCTGGATCTCAAGTCGATCTTTGAGAACACTTTTTCTCCCTTCAGCTGATCGAATAAGTCATTAATCCTCGACAAAGGGTACTTGTTCTTGATAGTCACTTTGTTCAACTGCCTGTAATTGATGTTGCTCCGAGTTGAATCAACTCCCGGATTTAACCAAGATCTTTTACTTTCATGATGTTGTTAGAATTGCATTTAAAAGAGCATAAATGAACATATATGCATGCTGTAAAGAAGAAGGAACATGACAAGAATCAGCAACATAAAACACAAGACATTGATAACGGAGTTCGTCCAGTGTGGACTACGTCTCCGGGCCTCAGTGTCAAGATGGTGTAGGCCGTTGCATTAAGTGTTGGAAAGAGTGATGATGTACATGAATGTGTTTTCTCTATCATGCAAGGAATATGCCCTCATGCAGGAGTGGCTCCACGAGATGTTCCGCTGCAGGAACTCTCATTCACAAAAGGACTCCTATCAGCATGACATAATTTCACGTATGATAATAATGAGCACCCGCCAACATGGCATCAAAGGGATCTCAATTTAAACATACATGGTGACACATGAGTATCTCGTAAACATGGCGACAAAGGGATCTCAATAAAAACATGACAATAAGTACATCTCACATCAAGAACAAAACAAGATCCCACATCAACATCAAACAAGGATCTATACAACACAATGCATCTCAAGCAAAGAGACAAAGAAGTACATGATCACACTGCATATACCTCACATCAAGGAGTTATCTTAAGAAGAGGATCATAAACTGTTGGATCTGGCTCTACCATCAAACTCGTGGCGTCGAATATCATGGAAATGACTGCTCACACATTGAACACTAACACCAACACTCCACTTTGAAAAGTGGTCGAAAAATGGAATGATCAAATGGAAAATTTGATTGCACCATCAAATTCGTGGCGTCGAATAGTGTAAAATTGATTCCCTTCTCCGGGTCATTTGAAGATTTGTTGCTCAAATCAGAAAACTGATCTCACCATTGAGATCATGGCGAAATTTGAGAAGAATGAGTATAAAGTTGGCTGCATTCCGAATCTGGGAAATTTCAGCCTCCAAGGAATTTGGAAGATTCCCTCAAGATTCTCAAAGATTCTCCTCCACTGGGAAGCTACAAATCCATTGCTCAAAAGGTGAATCTGACCTCGCCATTGCATTCCCTATGAAAATCTAAGAAAAATGTATGTAAACTTGATTATATTTTGATAAAATGACTTTTTACCTCCCAAGGAATCTTAAAGATTCCTCTTTGCACCAGGGAATATTTTGTCTCGAAATGATTGAGAAGGTTCTGCCTCCTCTGTCTCGAAATCCATGTTGCGCTTTGCCTACTCGGACGCACTTTGCAAAAATGTTTATGTAAGGTTGGGCCGACAGATCTTTCAAAGATAAGGTTGTTGGCGTAGTGGAAAAAATACAAATTGGCTGAGGAGAGGTCGGTGGGATCAAATTCCGCCCCTCCCAAATTAAGTGTGCACATATTTTTTTTGGCGAGTTAAAATTGTTTGGGCACATAACCATTGGTTTAAATATGGAGTGGAGTTAATGTAGGGTGTGGAGCTTGATTATCTTCTGTATTCAAAGGTTTCAGCTGGATGTATACCCCAGGAACACTATACACCCCTCCACGCGGGGGGGACTTGTCAACCCCGCGGGGGTCGGGGGCCAGTGGTCCCCGTCAAGGGTTCGGGGGCAGCACCCCTGAAGCTAAAAATAGATGTAAAATTGCCTTGTAAAAGTCTAGTAATTTCTAGTCAATCTGGGCCGTTCATTAGGCGAATGATCTGATGGTAGAAGTTATGTTTAATTTAGGGTTTTTTGCCCTAGAAGGCAACACCTCACTATATATGAGGGAATTGTATTGTGTCTATGGATATCTGTATTCCGAGTGAGGAAGGGAAAGGAGATTGAGAGCGAAGAGGGTGTTACAATGAATCTGTTGTAGGTTGTATCTCTTTAGTTTGCTGGATAATATAATAAAAGAAGGACTGGCTTGTTTCTCCATGGATGTAGCCCAAATAGGGTGAACCACGTATATCTGTGTCTCTCTTGTTTTATGCATTTTCTATGTTATATTTATGCAATATTTTTGTGTTCCATTGCTTCGTAATATATAATTTTCTAACAGTTAATGCGTTGACTTTAAGTATGGGTGGAGTTTGAAACAGTTTCATTAAATGGAGTTGGTATATATGTTTTGTGTTAAATGTTTAGGTTGGGCCGCCTGTGGAGCGGGCCGGCCACGTGGCCAGGCGAGTTCGATTCCCGCCGGCCCATACTATAATGGTTACATGTTAATATGGGTGTTGTGGGTGGCAGGGTTGGTGGCCCGCCCCCATACATATACATATATATATATATATATATATTATATATATATATATATATATATATATAATATATATATATATATATTTTATATATATATTTGTTTTATATATAACCGTAAGCCTTTTTGAAAATCCTCGAACCTAGAGGTTATTAGGCGAATTAAAGACGAAACAAATTTACCCGCTGGCGGGTGACCGAGGATTCCGATGAACGCTATTGGTGTAATTTGTAGGTCCATTAACCCTGCCACTTGGCAAAGTCAACCCTGAACTATGACTAGATCTATCTCCCACATACGAGCTCGGATTTGAGTGTCGTTCACACCATTAGAATCAAGGCAACGAGCACCTCGATATGGTGCTAGTTTGGGAGCAATCTGACCACTTTGAATTTTGACCTTTTCTAAGTCCTCTAAGACTTCTGCATGTGTTGAGAGCCACCTGGATCAATCCTCTCCACTAAGGAGCTTTTGGTCCTCCAAAAGCATGAAAAATAATCTGCAACTTCTTTGTAGCCTGTTTGCACTTACAAGTATCTGATATGTCACCCTTCCTTCTCCCTCACCTTTGTCCTTCGGAGCCATAAGTGATGAGTCAACACCTGCAACCTCTGCAAACCTGTATTATATGACCAACTAATGACCCAAGCATCCCATACTTACCACGAGTTTATAACACATACTTGGTGGTCAAGTTTACATGAAAATGGAAACAATACCCTAGCTATGAAAACAAGGCCAACATATCATTATTGCTTAAACAAGTGATGGAAAACACATCATCACTACAACACATGATTTACAAAAATAAGGCCAAACACTATTTTCAAGTGGTGGAAACACAACATCACTTTCAGAGTTTAAAATGCATAACAAAATAAGACCAGACATCATTGTGCTGCAACATTGATGAGAAAAAATCATCACTTTTACATTTTAATGCAACAAATGATTTAAAAAGCATGAATGACAAGGTAACATATCTAGAAACCATTTTTCACTTATCGATGTGAATGGGTCATCCCCCTGTGGTGGTTTTGCTTGTTGAACAACTTTTCCAACTGGTTCATGCACTGACACTTTGTCTTTAAGGCGCTGCCCTGGATGGAGTCTCCATCACGTGGCTCTTTGATGACCACTTCTGTTGCAATGACTGCAATACATCTTCTTCCTTCAGATCTACTTAACATGTTTCTTTACCTGTTGTTGACAGGGTCTTTCACGCCTCCCCCTTTTGTGTGCTATTATTCTTTTCCAGCACTCAACAAATGTATGGTTATGTAATCCACAAAAAGCACATGTTTTTCGATGCCTTGATTTATGTTCATCATTAACAACATGATTGTAATCGAAATGAACATTCGAATATCAAGATTGGTTATATCTTTCCATGCTTTCTCTGGTGTCATTATGGCGATGAGAGCTTTCCTCGGCTCTTTCCCTGTAATGGGCACTTCCATGGGATGATGGTGATGTGTTCCCATCATTCTCTTCCCTTAACGATTTCAACGATGTCTCGAAAGCATCTGAAACCTTCGAGCATTCTCCTTCGATGTATCCCAATCCTGCAAATCGAGGTCTCTCAATTGTCGAGTTGGAAATAACTGATGAGGGATTCTCATCATCTGTTGTTGGTGGTTTGCTGTCTGTCTTGGCGCATTCCCCAAATTCCTTCTCAACATACCCAAGTCTTGCCTGACGGGGTAATTCCTCTACTTTAACAGGGTTGACAATTCCTTGGCCATTAATTCCCAAGCCTTTTCCTTCATACCCCATTTTCTTCAACAGTTTGGGGCCAATTCCTGTGGTATGATTTTCAAAAACAATGAAATCATCATTGAGAAACATACATGAAGACGAATAATTACTTTTTACCTCACATGGGTCATGTTGCAACTTTTCGAAGGCCTCATCCTTAGCTTGCAGCGGTCATAGCAAACTATGTTTCTCCTCTTTCTCTTCTTGTAGAAGCATCTTCAATTCAATGTTCTCTGCTTGAAGACTCTAGCTGTTGTGCTTCAGTTCTTCCACGACCTCTTTCGTGGGTCGCAACTAAAGCTATAATCGCTGCTTTTCCTCTGTCTCTTTTTGTAGAGCTTCATACACTATTTCCACCTTTTTGGACACTCTGAGCATGGTCTCGTACATCGCTTTGTCATCCTCCATTGCTGCATGTTCCATTGTTAACGCTCACAATTCACATCTACGCAAAGACTGCTCTGATACCAAACTTGATCCGAGTTGACTCAACTCTAGGATTTAACCAAGATCTTTTACTTTCATGATGTTGTTAGAATTGCATTTAAAAGAGCATAAATGAACATATATGCATGTTGTAAATAAGAAGGAACATGACCAGAATCAACAACATAAAACACAAGACGTTGATAACGGAGTTCGTTCAGTGTGGACTACGTCTCTGGGCCATGGTGTCAAGATGGTGCAGGCCGCTGCATTAAGTGTTGGAAAGAGTGATGATGTACATGAATGTGTTTTATCTACCATGCAAGGAATATGCCCTCATGCAGGAGTGGCTCCATGAGATGTTCCGCTGCAGGAACTCTCATTCACAAAAGGACTCCTATCAACATGACATAATTTCACGTATGATAATAATGAGCATCCTGCCAACATGGCATCAAAGGGATCTCAATTCAAACATACATGGCGACACATGAGTATCTCGTCAACATGGAGACAAAGGGATCTCAATCAAAACATGACAATAAGTACATCTCACATCAAGAACAAAACAAAATCCCACATCAACAATCAAATAGGGATCTATACAACACAATGCATCTCAAGCAAAGAGACAAAGAAGTACATGATCACACTGCATATACCTCACATCAAGGAGTTATATGAAGAAGATGATGATAAACTGCTGGATCTGGCTGTACCATCAATCTAGTGGCGTCGAATATCATGGAAATGATTGCTCGCACATTGAATGCTGACACCGACATTCCACTTTGAAAAGTGGCCAAAAAGTGAAATGATCAAATGGAAAATTTGATTACACCATCAGATTCGTGGCGTCGAATAGTGTAAAATCGATTGTCAAATTTTTGAATTCTAACAAAGTGAAAATCTAGGCTACAAGAATCTTTTAGATTCTCCATAGATTCTTCAAAGATTCCCTCCTACGAGTCATCTAAAGATCTGCTACTCAGATTAGAAAACTGATCTCACCATTGAGATCCTGGTGAAATTCTAAGAAGAATGAGTATAAAGTTGGCTACATTTTGAATCTGGGAAATTTCAGCCTCCAAGGAATTTGGAAGATTCCCTCAAGATTCTCCTTCGTTGGGAAGTTGAAAATCCGCTGCTCAAAAGGCGAATCTGACCTTGCCATTGAGTTTTTGTTATCACTCAGGTTGTCCTTAAAGCTCCTTAAAAGGATACGGCCGAGGTAAACACAAACCAATCTTTGGACTGCAGGTCTAGCCTACTGCAATCAGAGAGGGCTCTCTCTTTAGGATTTAGCTTTGTTTTGGGTTGATTTTATGCTAGTTATGATTTTCTTGGGTTTTGTTTTGATTTTGGTGGGATGGGGGATTCTTTCAAACAGAGTTGGGATGCATAGTGTGAGAAGTTCAAACCATGGGCGTGGAGTCGTGGATTAGGCTTGCTGTTGCGTTTTCTTGGTCACAAGAGGAATATAGAGCAGGATAGCTACACATAAAACAATATCAAGTTGGAATAAGGATGGAATGAAGGTCAGTGAATGAAAGGCAACTAAGTAGCTCTCATTATGCTAACAGAGGGAAGGTGAATGAACATTTATATAGGAGTAGTCAAGGATTCCTAAACAACATTCATATATGAAAGAACTAGCGTAAATATGAGCAAATCTGTATTCATATTCAGGACTAATTCAGAGGAAAAAATAGATAAATCACAGAAATTGAGAACAGAATACAACTAAGTGAGGTCTGAACTATTCTTTCTTTCTGCTATTTAGATAGTGAAACAATGATGGCATAAACACATATAAACTGTAAACAGAGATAAGAAACACTTATTGGCTATGTAGAAGCGTTAGGATTCATAGTCACTCTTCAGTCATAAAAACACAACAGCGAGTTCATCTCCCAAACATTCCAGCGATCTTTGATTATAGAGACTCTCAGAAAATACAGTGCAAGTCTAGAGAGGAAGTTATCGACCAACCAACCCTTAAAACTTTGCAGAGGGTGGTATATAAAGAAAAATAGCTACAGACTTCCCTTGAACAGCTGTCAAAGGAAAAAAATATCTTCAAATATCTCTGAAAACAGATCAAAAGAGATCTGTGTAGTCAATGTCATTGATCCTAATCTATGCTGGAAATAAATTGCATGAAATAACTTAAAAGGCGCGCATGAGGGAGCAGCCTCATCAAAATGGTTCTTTAGGGCTGCACATGGTCCTGCGGCTTCAAATGGACTGAAAGAGTGCCTTGAGCCACGAGCTGTCCTCTGTGTGATAACTACGCAATTAAGGAAGCAGCGCTGCTCCAAACTGTGACTGGGACCATTGCATTTCTCATAAATCTGTGAAAATCCTTTAATCTACCGTCAAGTGGTCCTGTTGCTTAAATGCCAAAATCTGTGATTTGTGAGCCATTACAGCTCAATGATGCTTTGCTATAATACTGGGACCTTTCTGCCTTCATCTACTTTGAATCCGCAATACTGATACTGTTTGTCGCTTTCCCGATACCTTTGACATGCACTTGAGCCTTCTCTTT